>JBBBDQ010001898.1:575000-767500 GCA_037127315.1 Ascarosepion bandense | reverse complement strand
CAAAAATACCCTAGAAAATAGCGGCTATAAATTTAATGACATTAAACAAGAAAATAATAAGCAAAAAAATAATAATACAAAGTATATTAGAAATAGCAAAATAATTTGGTACACATCACCATTTAACCAAATTGTTGTTACTAAGTTAGACAATAAATTACTCAATCTAATTCAGAAATATTTCCCGACTAATAACAAGCAAAAACATTTCCAACTAATAACTAGCAAAATTTTAAATAAAAATACACTAAAACTTAGTTATAACTGCACTGAACTTGAAATAAAAATAATAAAAACACAACAATAAAATTCTAAAACAATATAACAAGATTAGCAATCAAACCTACCCTATAAATAACGACAATGATACTAATACTTGCAACTGTCGTAACCCAAACGAATAACCTCTGCAAAATATATATCTAACAAATTCTATAGTATACCAAGCTATCATTTCCACTGCAGAAAATCCAAATATTATCAAACATTATATTGAGAGTATTAAAAACACTTCTAGGGCGTGTTTATATCAGCATAAACTATCCTTTAATAATAAAATCTATAGTAACTCAACTTCACTTTCTAAATACTATTGGCCAATTGAAAGATGCAAATGAAACTCCTACAGTAAAATGGAAGACATTAACAAAAGCTAGAACATGTAAATCGTTACATGAAAATGTTTCCTTTGCTTACAAGAAAAAATCTATATAATTAAATTCCCAAAAACTAACTTAAAAATTAAATCAACGTAATGAAATTATAACTTACTGCCACCATAAGAAAATTTACACTCTTAAATATATCTAACATTATCTCAAACTGCTATAATCTATAATCTTACCTCTTTTAGTTAATTTTATATACATTAAACCTAAACTTAATCAACTGTTACATTACTGTGTACACTTACTTTCCCTACCAGTTATCTTTAAAATCAAGAAATTCTACCTTTAAATTCTAACTTTAACAAGACAAATATTTGATTTTTCTTTTAATGATTTAATTTCAATCTGGGATAGGATATCGGCTACATTTTAGTTCCATTCTCATTTATAAAATTGATACTTCCCCTTGTTTGTCGATACATCGATACACTAATATTGATTGGTCTACACCAACGATTTTTTGTTATAATAACCCCCCACTCCAATACATTCAATTAATATGGCGGCATTTTTTTTAATTGCCTTATCAATATATATATGAGCCCGTAACTAAACCACATTTCACTGCCTGATGATGGTGCATTAAGCACCGAAACTTGATAGCGTTTGTCATGCAGTATGTTTTTATTATAACAACTCTCTCTCTTTATTATAACAACTCTCTCTCTCTCTCTCTCTTATATATATATATATATATATATATATATATATATATATTTGTAAACGACTCATTACGCTTATTACAAATGGAAAATATTCAAAAGTTCTACAATATTATTGTATTGAACACTTTTAATATAAATGTGCACTGGTTTAATTTTATTATGACGAAAAAGCTAAGTAATTAAACAATATATATATATATATATATATATATATATATATATATATATATATATATATATATATATATATAACATTTATTAAACAAAATAAACAAAAGAAAAGTTTAAAAGTTTCTTATATTTGAAGAAAATTGCATCAATCCTTTAAGTGCCATACATGAAATACACTTGGGCGATTATGCCTCGAAAGAAACATTATTAACTCGGTAGAAGATTTTCCCACAGGTGGGGGAAAACAGATGTAAAAATTATCTTTACAAAGATTTTCTAGAATGGAGACATTTTTTTATTTTATACATTTTTAATGAAGTTTTATTAAAATCGATTTTTGGTAATTGATTTTTACAATAATTCCCATTACTAGACTGGTCGTCAATTAAGGCTATAAAACCAGTTATGTCCTGTTATTTGGAGAGAGAAAAAAGTGATTAATATCTTTCTCAATGGTATTTGCGCATAAGTGAATGTAATTAATTCGAACTCTGCTCTCCGATTTCTCATTCGGAGCCGATATCCACTGAACCACAGCGCACATCCTAAATTGCGTACACAACGAAAATTGTTAATGAATTTATTAGAGTGTGATTTTGATGCGTAGATCTGTTTGTGTGAGAAGCATCCACATCCCTTTTCTCTTCAGTGTGAAAAGTTCTTGTCACACCCTTCAAATGGAAAGAGAAGGCTTCTTAAGTGTTCACTTGTTTTATATACTCCGGGCTACTGTTGATACTTTGTTTATTAATGGCTGCTGCTGATATTATATATATTACGGCATGACAAGCTCAAAAAAGAAAATGCTGGTGTTCTTTAATCGTTTTTTTAACTGAAATTTAATCAGAAAGTAAAATTTTCAAATTAAAGTGGAAACTAAGAATTCATGAACTTTTAAATCTAAATTTTAAATTTAAATTTCACTGTTCAATTATTTAAAAGACAAATTTGATTTACTCTGTAAAATGAAAAAGATCATTGTGTTTCACTATCTTTAATGTCTCAAATTTAGGTTTTTTCGCTTTCCTATTAGCCAATTGTATTAAAATCATTTTTTTATCGGTTTCACCTAAGGCAAGGGAATAAAGCCACTAAAACACAAGGAGTTACAGGAAATGGAATAATTAGGGAAGGAAACACTGATGACTAGCGAAACGAGAAAATATTAACCAGGAAGACAGTAGATGGAAGTTGACATTGCATTTAAACTTTTACAGATTGAAGTTAACTGGAAAACATGAAGCCGGAAGTGCGGAAAAGATGTGTATAAAGTCAGCTCAAGTGTAAATTGATGAGAATTAGACGCTGTAATTAAATGATTGCATTAGCTGTAATTTCAGCATTGAAACAAGATTAAACTAATTAATGTGTTTGTGATTACCAACCACCCCGTAGTCTGTGAAGATGCCTACAAGGTGACACTGTTCTGAGATTTTGAAAGTAAGGACAAAACTCTTTCTCTCTTTTTGTTCTAGAATGCAGTAGATATGTGGTGATACCGAGCCAGCGAGGGACCAGATGGTTGCCCTCAGAGGTTCAGATAGCTAATGACCAAAAGTGCTCTTTGCGTAGAAGTTCCTTTTACGGACCCTTTTCGCGAGCCGACGTGAATTTTGTTTCTCGTCCAATGGAAAGCCCAGAATTAAATCCGGGTGTGAATTCCCAAATGACTTGTTCGGAGCCCCGAAAACGAAATAAAAGGACGACACAAGCGATCGTAGTATGGTTGTCTCTCCTTTCTCTCTTATCTTCTTCTTCTCTGTTCATTGAGCCACTTAATAACTGACCGGCACCCGAAGGACCGAGCGGAAACTTCAAAGATACTCCTAACAAACGAACGCACACACATACATACGCACAAACACTTTTCGGCAATTACTGCTATGAACATTTTAATGACCTTTGTACCAACCAAATGATATTACTTTTATTTGTAAAAAAAAACTTAATTGATATATATATATATATATATATATATATATATATTGTTTCTATACACTATTTGATTTTCTTGTTTTATTCCCCTCTTATAGTGGGCTATCTATTAACAAAGCCATAATCAAGTTAATCTGTTCCAACAAACAAATACACTTCACTATATCGGATAACCCACTATAGATACAGGATTTATACTGTTTTCCCAAGTAGCAGAATTTAGGCAATTGACTACATGGTACATCTCCTACATGCATAAACACGCATACGTACACACATAAACACACACACACTCATGTAAACACATTTATATATATTATCTTTTATGTGAATCATGTTGTTACATAAAAATTCATAAAATTGGCAGCTGATGTCCAAAACAGCCTTCAGTCTGTTGTTAAAGTGTGGCAAAGTATGGTGTGTTAATTTTAACACCTTAAAACTAAATTGCCCTTTATCAATCATCTGAGAAACCTTTTTCTGCTTTTCCATCAGCATGGCTGATGCTAACCTTCAAGAGAGTGATTTGTTGTGTCTTCTTAGGCTAACATTCTCAAGTTCCATGAGGTGAAAAGACGATATCGAATCCATCGCTTGATCAACTGCTAAGAAGATTAGTTCAATGTATTTTGCTAGAAAATTTTTCTCTCCAGAATCTAATTTACATATCTAAGCATGAATAGAAACATATCTATAAGACTACCATTTGTCCATGCTTAGAATATTACTGTCACATATGGTCCGGTGCTCCTGCCATTTACCTTGAGTTCATTGATAAAATTCAAAGAAGAATCAGCAATATTATTGGTCCTGATTTGGCATCTTGGCTTCAGTCGTTTTCCCACCAACATAAATTTGTCTCCTTGTGTCTTTTCTATAAATACTAGCATGGTAATTGTTCAGATGAACTCTTTCTATGGTACCTAGACTTTATGAATTTAAGCACAGTACTAGACTAGTGATAAGGTCTCATCAATTTACAATTGAGTTGGCAAGATGTAACCATAAGTTCTATTCTAACAGTTTCTTTTCTCACACTTCTTGTTTGTGGAACTCTTCTAACTCCATAATTTTCAGTCAACTTTAATCTTCAAAATTTTAAATGCAATGTCAGTCGCTATCTTCTATCCTCCTGATTACTATTCTTTTGTTCTGGTATTTTAGTAAAGTTTCTGTTTTTAATTTTTCCTCACCCAGTTGTGTCTTACTGGCTTTACTTCCTTTGCATGGGATGAACTCGATTTTTTAAACAATATTTCCATCTATTAAAAATGTAGAATTTAATTTCTCTGATGGTTCTCAACCTCACCCTCATTCCATCACAAACTTGTAACACTGGAATCCTCTACATGGATTGAAAAGAGGGAAAGTGGTTTTCTAAGCCGAAAGTATAGGGTACCTAGTGAGGATCAGTCAGTCAGTTAAATGCTATACCTGATACACGCTTGGGCGATCATGTGGAAAGACTGACTGGGCATAAGATTTTCCCGCAGTAAGTTACCATTAATTTCTGCGGTAGACTGGTTGCTAACCAAGGCTATAGAACCCAATCTGTTCTGTTATTTGACCCATAGCAAGAACGAACAGTCGGATTAATTACCTTTCCCAAGGGTATTTGCGAGTAAGTGAATGCAACGAATTCAACTGGAATTCGAACTCTGGTCTCCGATTTCTTGTTCCGAGACGATATCCACTGCACCACTACGCACATCCAACTTGTGAGGATTCTCAGTTGTAATAGGTTCTAGCGAGACAATCTCGCTGACGATTACACCACGTCGAGGTGCCAAATGGAAGCAAACCAAAAAATAAAAATTTCAAGAAAGCATAAATAGAAACGCAAGTGAAAAGGAAGGGAGATAATTCTGTAATTTCTTTTTTTAAATTACATGCCTTGGGTAAAACACATTAGCATAGAAAATATTTTGTTTTGCTTTCCTATCTACAAAATCACTCTATCAACACTGCAAAATCGATATCAGTAATAGTAATTACCGTATTTTAATCAACGCAAGAAATTTTCAATCTTTATATAAATATATTTGATTTTAAAACGGCAAGATTTGAGAAGATCGTTTGAATAATAATGCTACAAACTTATAAGAATAGATGTTTTTAAACTGATGAAAACTTGTTCATTTCATATTTATTTTTTACTATTGGTCACTTAAGTGATTGTGTTGTTTTAGCATGAATTATGCACCTTTAATTGGGTCAAAATTAAAAATTAGAGAGCCTAGTTCGAATTTCAGGATGTGTGTTGTGGTGCAATGGATATCGGCTTGAAACGAGAACTCAGGGAGCCAAGTTCGAATTCTTGTTAAATTCCTTGCATTCATTTATGCACAAATATCATTGGGAAAAGTATTAATCCATCTCTTCTCTCCAGTTATGGGTTAAATAACAGGACAGATTGGATTCTATAGCCTTGGCTGGCAACCAGTCTACCGCAGAAAGCAATGGCAACTTACTGCAGGATAATATCTTGTGCCCAGTCAGTCATGTCTCTTTCGAGACATGATCGCCCAAGCGTGTATCACAGATGGCACTTAACTGACTGACTGAATATAATAGTTGGAATCATGATTAAGGCTTCTTCTTGTCATAAAGTGGGGGATGGGTTTTCTATTGTTATAAAGTAATAAACTGATCCCCCACTACTACAGATTGGTTTTTATAGCTTTGGATGGCAACCAGTCTGCTGAAGAAAACAATGGCAAGCTACTGCGGAATAATCTTCTGCCCAGTCAGTCATGTCTTTTTCGAGACATGATCACCCAAGTGTGTATCATGTATGGCACTTAACTGATTGAGTTCAAATTTCATGTGACTTTGCATTTTTGTTATTTTCTTTTTCATTCTTTCTTTTATTTCTTTTCTTTTTATCTTCTTCTATTTTTTCTGAGTTTCTTAATAAATATATTCTGTTCTATTTAAATCTATTATTAAATTAACTTCTCTACATTAAATCCTTAAATTCTAATATTAAAAATCTTTGTTTCTACATTGATCTGTATTTTTCTTTTTGTTACATTTTCTTGTTACCCCCACTTTAAGCTGGGGATATTGTATTCAGTTGTGTTTGTCTGCTTGTTTGTTTATTTCTTTGCTAGTTTGTTTGTCTGTGGTCGAGATATCTCAAGAACCACTGGATGGATTCAGATTAAACTTTCAGAGATGACTGGCCTCATGGCACAAATTGATTAGATTTGGGGTTCAATCCAATACAAGATAAAGTTTTTGGGTTATTTTTTTTATTAAAATTTAATTTTTGCCTTTCAAATGCCAATTACTGAATTACTTCCCTGAAATCATTTTAAATACTTAATTACCTCTCCTGTTTCATTTTAAGAATGCATTTAATTTTGAGTGTGGTTGAGTTTATTTTTTTGTATTCTAACTCTTGATAGCAATCAAGTTCATGAAGTTATTTTTCTCATTTTAATTATAATCTCTTGCTAATCGAAGAAATGATGTTGGTATTGCCTTGGCAAAGGTTTGCAGTTTTTAGCTGCTCTTTCTTCTAGTCTTTGATTGCTTCTTTTTTTGTGAGTGCACACATATTATTTGTTATTTTTCTCTCCTTATACATTTCTTTTATTTTACTTAGATTTTTTCTTTCACATTTTGCTGTCCTTAATTTTTTTTTCTTTCTTTTATTTTATACTTTTTACTATTTCTGTTTTTATAATGTTTCCTTTGTCTTTCTAACTTCAATTACATTTTTATTTGGTCTGGTTTTTTATTGTTTTGCTTTGTTTTAAATTCAACTATTCTTTTTTAAGTCAATAAAGCTGTAACAAAATTGGAACGAAATTTTTTTTTAAATAATGTAAGAATATTTTTTCCTGTTTTCAAATTTTTAAATTAACAAATTTATTTATTTCATTTGCTCTCTTTTTTGGGAAGAGAATTTATTTACAATGAAAAACTAACACAAGATAGGATAGATATAAGAAAAAACAAGCTTGCATTTCAATTTCTAATTTAGTTTTTACTATTTTGCAGCCATGATCTCTAGATTTCTGAAAGAAAACATCACATAAGATGAAATGATTTGAGAATTCGGTTCACAGTTGATAGGAAGTTTGATTATATGGTTTGATTTTTATTTTTACGATTTAGGCAGAATGCTTGGGGTAGAAGTTAACATGATTTCAAATTGAATTGTATTGACAAGTACAAATGAGTACACTTCTTATTACCTAATAAATAATTAATACACTATTAATTAAATAATTACTTTATTGGTAAGAAAAATTTTGATATTCATGAACTGTTGCTGGGTTCCTTCTACCCAGGTTATTGTTGCTATCTCAGTCTGAGGATTTGAAACATTTAACAACAGCAACAACACATCTTTTAAATAAAACAAAAGATGATTTTCTGAAGAAAAAGTAAAAGCTGAATCTCAAAAATATACAATTTATCCGAGTTCAAATTCCAGTTGAATTCCTTGCATTCACTTACGCGCAAATACCCTTGGGAAAAGTATTAATCTGTCTCTTCCTTTCAGTTATGGACTAAATAACAGGACAGGTTGGGTTCTATAGCCTCTGCTGGCAACCAATCTACCACAGAAAGCAATGGCAACCTACTGCCGGATAATGTTCTGCTCAGTCAGTCATGTTTCTTTTGTGATCATCCAAATGTGTCTCATGTATGGCACTTAACTGACTGACTGAATATAATAGTCGGAATAATGATTAAGGCTTCTACTGGTCATAAAGTGGGGGATCAGTTTATTACTTCATAACAATAGGAAACCGATCCCCCACTAATTACTACATAATAATATAATACAATGTCTTTCCCCTCTAGCTATGAGTCAAATAACAGGACAGACTGGGTTCTATAGCCTTGGCTGGCAACCAGTCTACCGCAGAAAGCAATGGCAACCTACTGCCGGATAATCTTCTGCCCAGTCAGTCATGTCTCTTTCGTGATCATATCATCCAAGCGTGTGTGTATCACGTATGGCACTTAACTGACAATAACAATAAAATGTTCAATTTTTCTTGTAGTGAAATTTGTTTTATAAATGTTCTTCATGATGTGAAATGTAGGGACAGACTTATTTTAAGACGGTCAGCCTAATGTGTTTGTGAGTTCCTAATCAAAGCCTTAGTCAGCGGCTGCTAGTTTATATTGTGTGTGTGGTGCCTGCTGGTTATTATATTTTCTTTTGTGTGCCTGTGTGTGAAGGCATGCTGTGTGTAGATTGAATTGACCTTTAAAATTGTTTTAGACCCCAAGAAGTAATATGCTTCTATTTTTATATCCAAAATTTAAATTTCATATAGAGGTGTGAACATTTTGAATACAAGGTCTTCATTAGTTAAAAAATAATTTCACACTTGCATGTGAAATTCTTTTTCTAAATTTGTGGGAGTGGTGAAAGGAGTTATTATTTTTATTTTCTAAATGGTCCAAAAATAACATGGGGTAGGTCTACAACTATGCCTGCCAAGTATTTTAGCAGTATTTGCCTTTGTAATCATTGTTTATCAATTGAAATTTTATTGGTTGAAATATATATGTGTGTGTGTGTGTGTGTGTGTGTGTGTGTGTGTGTGTGTGTGTGTGTGTGTGTGTGTGTTTTAAACATATACTGTTAAATATAAGAGACAATGAATGCCTATTATGTTTATTCATGAGCCATACGTTGTATTTTGGCTTTAATTTCAGGTAAAAATAAAGACAAAATTTCTCCAACATTTGGATAATCTTTTATTAAGTTGGTTCTAAGCTTTTGGCTCACATGAGCCATCTTCAGAGAGGTTACAAGGATGTTAACATAAAACATCCACCATCAGCAACAATTTTATCTTGTGTTGACATAAAACTTTACTTAGCAACAATAACAGTTACCAAAAATAGCAAACGCTATTGTAAATTTGTAATGTGGTTCTATGTCAACAATACAATAATCCTCACTCATACACACAGTAAAAAAACCTTCAGATATTGGAGGCCAGCTACATTAAATCCAAACAACCCACACTTAATAAAATCATGTTTAAATCTGGTCATAACACATTACATTGCATTTGAATACATGATTCTGTTATCATTTCAAGCTCTCACGTGGTGTGATGTCATAGAACCACATTACAAATTTATGAACAATGTTTGCTATTTTTGGTAATTGTTATTGTTGCTTAGATTTAAAATTACATAAGGAGTAAAGAATTATTAATCTTTCTATGTAGTTTGGTTGATGATCTTTCGACAGGAAATTATTCTAGTAGTAATTTGTCTTAATTTGAGATACCATAATCCTGCTACTGTATTCTTGTCTATCAAAGCTTGCATCTATAGGTTCATTGGAGCAGAACACCAGTAACAGTGAGAATGGGGAAAAATTATGAAGAGACCCTATTTTCCTGTCATTTTCTCTCTTTCTGGTTTGGCTTATCTCACTGTCTTTCTTCAGTTTTATTTATATTAGCAGTATAGCCCGGCATTGCTCAGGTGTAATGAAAGCTTTAAAACTAATCGATGGTCCTGGAGCTCAGACTCAGCCTAAAGAATATTTGAAATAATAAAATAATTGCGACAATTTACCAATCGCACCCAGTATATGTATATATATATATATATATATATATATATATACTAGCAGTATAGCCCGGCATTGCTCAGGTGTAATGAAAGCTTTAAAACTAATCGATGGTCCTGGAGCTCAGACTCAGCCTAAAGAATATTTGAAATAATAAAATAATTGCGACAATTTACCAATCGCACCCAGTATATGTATATATATATATATATATATATATATATATATATATATATATATATATATACTAGCAGTATAGCCCGGCATTGCTCAGGTGTAATGAAAGCTTTAAAACTAATCCATGGTCCTGGAGCTCAGACTCAGCCTAAAGAATATTTGAAATAATAAAATAATTGCGACAATTTACCAATCGCACCCAGTATATGTATATATATATATATATATATATATATATATATATATATATATATATATACTAGCAGTATAGCCCAGCATTGCTCAGGTGTAATGAAAGCTTTAAAACTAATCCATGGTCCTGGAGCTCAGACTCAGCCTAAAGAATATTTGAAATAATAAAATAATTGCGACAATTTACCAATCGCACCCAGTATATGTATATATATATATATATATATATATATATATATATATATATATATATATATATACTAGCATAGCAGTAGCCCGGCATTGCTCAGGTGTAATGAAAGCTTTAAAACTAATCGATGGTCCTGGAGCTCAGACTCAGCCTAAAGAATATTTGAAATAATAAAATAATTGTGACTTTTCTGTTTTCACTCCATCCTTGTTCATCTTCTTCTTCTATGTGCCTTGTCCTTTCATGACATAGGTGATCATGGCTTTTCATGTCTCCCTATCCCTGGTGGCTCTTAGCACACTTTCTCCTGTAACATCTCACAACCCCTGTTCCATCATCCATCTGCTCAGGTCCTTCAAATATGTTATTTGCTGCTTTCCTCTGTCTCTTTTCCCCTCTATCTGCCATGTTAGTATCAGGTTCTCCAAGCCCTCCTTCCACATTGCATGTCCTAAGAACTTCAGTTGTCTCTTCCTTGATGCTCAATATTAATTTCCTTTTCGTTTCCATTTTATCCAACACCTCCTCATTCCTCACATGCTCGGTCCATGGTATCCGCAACATCCTTCTGTAGAACCACATTTCAGTTGCTTCAAGTTATTTTTTCGTCTTTCATACTGAGGCAATTACATTCATTCTGAAAAACAGAGCGACTAAGAAGATGAAAGGGAGATAACTTCCAAGGGAGACAATTTACGTTAAATCCAATATTTCATTTTACATAAATAGATAATAGTTATTAGAAATAGTTCTTTGTTAGAAATAGTTATTTTTAATAATTTTTGGGTGTTGTATCAGTTCAATAGGTAGGTGGTCATGGCATTTCACGGTATTTCATCTTGTCCCTTGTCTTATCTTAATAAGTTCTGTCTTTTTGTTATTTCTCTCAAACCCTGTTCAACAATCCATTTACTCAAACTCATCAAGTGTGTTATGCTGCTTTCCTTTGTATCTATTTTCCTCTTTCTGTTCCATACCCTCTTTCATCATTACCTGTCAACTGTCTTTTTCTGATGTTAAGAATAAGTTTCTTCTTTTGTTCCTATTCTCTTCAAAACCACATTTTTGTTCACATGGTGTAAGTTAAGTACCATCCATGATATACGCTTTGGGTGACTGGGCAAAATGATTATCCTACAGTAGACTGCCATTATTTTCTGTGGTAGACTGGTTGCTGACCAAGGCTATAGAATCCAATCTGTCCTATTAATTGACTCATACCTAGAGGGGGAAGAGATTAAGTAGTAATTAGTGGGGGATCAGTTTATCACTTCATAACAATAGAAAACCGATCCCTCACTTTATGACCAGTAGAAGCCTTAATCATGATTCCAACTATTATATTGTCAGTCAGTTAAGTGCCATATGCAATACACGCTTTGGGTGATCATGTCTCTAAAGAGACATGACTGACTGAGCAAAAGATTATCTCACAGTAGATTGCCATTGCTTTCTGTGGTAGACTGGTTGCCAGCCAAGTCTATAGAACCCAATCTGTCCTGTTATTTAACCCATAACTGAAGGGAAGAGATGGATTAATACCTTTCCTATGGATATTTTTGTGTAAGTGAATACTAGGAATTCAACTGGGATTCTAACTCGGTTCCCTGATTTGTCATTCCAAGTCAATATCCACTGCACCACAACGCACATCTTCATATGGTATAATCATCATAAAAAACTGTATTTTTTTTCAAATATTTAATCATATTTAATGGATTTTGTATGTAAAAATGGCAATTTTAATGAACTTTGTAATATTTGAAATTATAAAAAATAATTCTTTGGTTTTAGTTTCATTCCAAGGAATTAATTGAAAGGTATCTTCAAAATTTACAGCGCATTACGCTGCCAACATTTTGTTGTGTTTTTACACTTTCAACATTTGGACATAGTTTTTATACATCAAACATTTTGTTGTAATTTAACATTTCTAACAATTTATATTTTTTATCCTACCAACATTTTGTTGGGTTTTTACACTTCCAACATTTTGTTGTTTTAAGACTTCAAATATTTTGTTGGGTTTTTACACTTCCAACATTTTGTTGTTTTAAGACTTCAAATATTTTGTTGGGTTTTTACACTTCCAACATTTTGTTGTTTTAAGACTTCAAATATTTTGTTGGGTTTTTACACTTCCAACATTTTGTTGTTTTAAGACTTCAAATATTTTGTTGGGTTTTTACACTTCTAACATTATGCTGTGCTTTTGCACTTCCCACATTTTGTTGTGATTTTTACCCTTTTCCATTTTTTGTGCTTTTATATTTCTAAAATTTTATCATGTTTTACATTTCAAACATTTTGTTAAGTTTTAGAATTCTAACATTTCATTGTTTTTTCCACAATTTCAACATGTTTTTTTACACTTTTTTGTCTAAAGCAATATCAAAATGTCAGAGACCCCTTTGCAAAAACTAGAAAATTTACATAAAATTTATATGAATTTTAAAAAATTCTGGCAAATTTGTTATAAAAGGTACTTTTGTACTTGAAACATAAATGTAATTTTTTTCTTTTCCATTTGAAAATTTTTTTTTTTTTTTTTTTTTTTTTTTTTTTTTGCTAGAAAATCAAATTATGAGAATCTGTATTAGTCACTTCAATACTACACATGATACACACTTGGGTGATTATTTATCTTGATCCATGATTGACTAGGCAGACGATTTTTCTGCAGTAGGTTGCCATTTCTCTCTGTGGTAGACTGGTTACCAACCAAGACTATAGAACCCAATTTCTCCTGCTATTCAATCCTTTTATCCAGATCAGTCAGTTCAGTGTCATGCATGATAAACACTTGGGCAATCATGTCTCTTTTGATCCATGACTGACTAGGTAGAAGATTTTCCTACAGTAGGTTGCCATTTCTTTCTGTGGTAGACTGGTTGACAACCAAGGCTATAGAACCCAATCTGTCCTGCTATTCAATCCTTTTATCCAGATCAGTCAGTTCAGTGCCATGCATGATAAACACTTGGGCAATCATGTCTCTTTCGATCCATGACTGACTAGGCAGAAGATTTTCCTACAATAGATTGCCATTTCTTTCTGTGGTAGACTGGTTGCCAACCAAGGCTATATAACACAATCTGTCCTGCTATTTAATCCTTTTATCTAGATCAATCAGTTAAGTGCCATACATGATAAACACGTGGGCAATCATGTCTCTTTTGATTTATGAGTGACTAAGCAGAAGATTTTCCTATAGTAGATTGCCATTTCTTTCTGCAGTAGACTGGTTGCCAACCACGGCTATAAAACCCAATCTGTCCTGCCATTCAATCCTTTTATCCAGATCAGTCAGTTAAATGCCATACATGATAAACACTTGGGCAATCATGTCTCTTTTTGATCCATGACTAACTAGGCAGAAGATTTTCCTACAGTAGATTGCCATTCCTTTCTGTGGTAGACTGGTTGCCAACCAAGGCTATAGAAACTAATCTGTCCTGCTATTCAATCCTTTTATCCAGATCAGTCAGTTAAGTGCCATACATGATAAACACTTGGTCAATCATGTCTCTTTTGATTTATGAATGACTAGGCAGAAGATTTTCCTAAAGTAGATTGCCATTTCTTTCTGCAGTAGATTATAGAACCCAATCTGTCCTGATATTCAACCCATAGCTGGTGGAAGAAGAGATAGATTAAGACTTTTACCAACTGTATTTGCGCGTAAGTGAAGGCAACCAATTCAACTCAAATTCGAACTCTTCCCTCCAAATCCATATTCTGAGCCGATGTAAGGGACATAATTTATGTTGAGGCATTAGCAATCACTTAAGGGACAAAGAGTTAACTCCCTTGTATAATGTGCTGACAGCTTGTATTATTTAGAATTTAAAAACTACAGTTGCAAAAGTTGAATGATTGTAAATGTAATTTTATGAAAAGTTAAATTATTGAAGTACGCTTTATTGCAGCTCAATAAATATTAAGTCTTTAACACTTTTTCTTATTTTTGCATACATGCAAGCTTTTTAAACATTTTTTTTACTTCTGCTACAGATATAAGCGATCTTGGCTCTCAACAATTTCCTACAATTTCCTATCTCTCATGACCCTCAGCAGTTATCCTCCTTTTGCTAAGGCTCTCGCTCACAGTTCCTCCATCCATTTATACATGCTTGTCAGGTAAGGAGCTCAGTTCTTTCCTCTATTTTACTTGTCCTATGACAAGTCCTCCTTCCTCATTATGTGTCTAAGGAATTTTATGTCTTTGCCTGATTCTGAATGAAAGTTTTCTTTCTGCTGTCATTTCCTTTAGGATGATGAATTAAGATAATTCATCATCTTCATCATCATAGGCTTACAGCCACTTTACATTTACCAGTTTGCATATAATCATCAATGTTAAGCAAAATTGAGCTTGAAGGAATACCAGATACTGTAAGCTTAAATTTACTGGTGATATCAGGGCTCAGAATTTTCATATTGAAGAGCCAAGTCCCAATTCCAGTTGTGTTTACTATATTCATTTATGTGGAAACTAGCAGTATAGCCTGGCATTGCTTGGGTGTAATGAAGGCTTTAAAACTAATCTATGGTCCTGGAGCTCAGACTCTTTGCACGTTAGCATGAAAGACTAAAAAGCAATCGATATCAAATAAGTTTTTTGTCGTAAACTGAATTTTGAAGGCTAAATAAGTCCTCTGAGTAAATGGTATCATGGCTGAGACTAAGAACTACAATTATACCTACTGCCAAACCCAAAGCAAAAACTAAAATAAAAGGGCTGAAAAAAAATACAGACATACAGGCAGATAAACAGACATGCACAGAAACATCTTGTCTTTTATATATATATATATTATCAATTTTCTGCACTATTGTAAAATCTGCAACCTTGAAACTTCTGAATATTATTTCTTATGTCTTTGTCTATGAGTGTGTCAAATTTGATTAAAATTGGACCACTCCTTCCATAACCCTATTTTTTCGATTATCGATATTTATCGGGGGTACCTCGACACAAAACCTAGCTAAGAACACTCACAGACACTTATAGTACAACTGTGTAAATTTTCAATAAAATCGGTTCAGCCGTTTCGGGGTCTATAGGTAATGGACACACACACACATACACACAGAGACAAAGTTCTATTTATATATAATTTTTGATAATCTGATGAAAGATATAAATTTACCTTTTCTCCCTGCCAGTTATTTTTTTTTTATAATCGTGTCGCCCCAAGCAAGGCATCTTACTACCACTGTTGTGCAGGGGTTTACATAGGAGGAATGTTATGAGGAGTGAGAGGTTGCAGGGGGTGTCAGAAAGAGAGTAGGAGAGGGAAGAGCTTACTGATGAGAGTGGGTGGATGTAGAAAAGCATAAGAGAGAGGATGTAAGTTAGTGAGACAAGAGATGACTACTGACTTTACATTTAAATTCTTGAAGATTGTAACTGTCGGGAAAGCAAGTATGCAGAAGAGAATTCCACAGGCGGGAAGTGCGAGAAAAGAAGCTGCTGGAGTAGAAGTTGCGTTTGCAATTTATTGGTTTCACAGTAAAAGGGCAGGACCTAGTTGCTAATCTTGTGGCTCGAGGAAATTTGTATATAAGAGGTACCAGTGAACTAAGTTCATTGGAGCAGAAGCCGTGGGTTAATTATTAATACTTGCATCACTAAACCATTATTGTCTTCAAAAATAAAATAAAATTGCATATAAAACATTTAGATTTCAACATTAAATAAACCATAGATGTTGATATTTTATTAAACAAAAACAACCAAAAAAATCATCATCTTAAAATGTTTATGAATTATCTACCTTTGAAAATTTATGCACTTGTAAGAAGATAAAAAGTGTCATGTAATAGCCTGGTTTGATATACAAAATGTAAATCCCCCCCCCCCCCATCAGTAGATGCTAAATCATCCAAACAACTGAATTTCTATTCTGGAATTACAATTCTCTCACTATTCAAGGTCTAATCACATCAATAATGCAATATACAACCAAATCAACAATCAAGTAAAACCTTAATTCACTGCTCCTTTACATGCTTTACTTTTTTATGTATGCAAGGAATTCCAGCTGTCATTTCCTGATTCATTTTATTTAAGACTCCCTTACTGTTTCATTATTATTGTAATATTGTTGTTCTTGATGATTATGATGATTTATCTACCTTTGATTCAGTGATAATCAGATTTCAATTACCTTTCTAACTTTTTTCTAACTGTCATGTCCTTTTATTTGATTCATCTGATTTCCTGTCATATCTATCAAAAATAGTTGATAGTTTTTAATTTAAATAATGAAATATTTTTATATTACAAAATTATCAACATTTGGCTTAAACAAAATGTTTATGTTATTTAGCTGTTTGGATTGCTGTCCTCATTTTTATTGTCATGTTTGTGACATTTCAGCCAGTCTACTCTCTGGCCATAATCAGGTGCAAGGATTTTCAAAACAAACCTTTTATTTTGATCACTAGAGTATATCATTCTCATTCCATGTGCAATGCCACTTACAGATGCCATGTAGTTATCTCCTTTTAAATCAAGTTATTTATTCACTACATGTATTGAACTCATTCAGAAATATAATTGCACATGGAATGATATACACAAGTGATCGCAATAAAGGGTTCAGTTTGAAATTTTGAGCCCCTAAAGAAGGTCGGAGTGTACAACTGCCACAGCATATTAAACAAAGAAAAAAATTTGAGGACAACAGTCCAAACAGTGTAAATAATTTAAGTACTACCTCATTTCAGAAATATAGGCAAATACTAAGAATATTCATGATTTTATTAATATTTTTAATATTTGATAAAATCAGCTTTATAACATTAATGATGATGATCTAGTTTTGTTTTCTTCTTTCATTTTTTATATTTTACACGAAAATTTGTTCTGATTGCTACAGCTATTTAATATAATTAATATAAATATGTAAAAAGATGCACAGGTGATGGATAGCAGTTCCACATGAGAAATCAGAGAACTGAGTTTAAATTCTAGTCAGGTTCATAACATTCACTTACAAGGTATGGAAAGATATGAATCCACCTCTTTTCCATCCAGCTGGGTTGAATAGCACAACAGATTGATCCTATAGCCATGGGTGACATGATGATGATGATGATGACAATGACTTGTTAAATGATTAGCTGCACAGTAACCTTCCCTTGTCATAAGATGATTATTGTTATTGTTGTTGTTGTTGTTCTTCTTCTTCTTCTTCTTCATTATAATGTGAAACTGAAATGCAAAACACAAAATGTGAAAACACAGCATAAAGCAAACAAACATTTAAGAATTCACTGGTAGTGAAAAAAGTAAATGCTCTTGAGAAATACATTTCAGAAAGTACTCTTATCAGAGAATTAGTTCTGATAAATATAACTAAATTGAAAAAAAATCAGCATAGATACCTCAAAAACGAGATGCCTAAAAATTAAAATGCACTTTAAAAATGAAAAATCTTTCTTGAAGCTTTCATTTTAGTTTTATTTCAAAGCTAATAGGAGTTCTTGGAAAATCTATATAAGGATCTGCAATGTAATCGATCCTAACCTGGCATCCTAACTTCAGTCACTTTCTCACTGATGTAACATGGTTTCTCTTTGTCTTTTCTACAAATATTTTCATGGCAACTACTCTGACATGCTTTTTTTCTTTGGTGCCCTGACCAAGTGGATTTAAGCATGCTACTAGCATCAAGGTCCCACCTTTTTACCATTTGAAATAGTTAAATGTAACTGCTACTTCTATTTGGTTTCTTTTTATGCACTTCCCACCTGTAGAACTCCTTCCTGTTTACTTGCTTTTCTGATAGCTACAATCACAAAAAATTTAGATACATCAATTGCTATTCTCTATCTTCTTGAATCCCATTCATCCTTTATCCTTTCCTCAATATCCCCTGTACTCAGTCTTTTCTCTCACTCTAACCCCATACACACTAGTGGCAGTCCCACCTTGCTTGGGGTGAAATGATTAAAATATATATGCTTCCCTGATAGCTACAATCTCTAAAAATTTAAATACAACATCAATTGCCATCTTCTATCTTCTTGAATCCCATTCATCTTTTATCCTTTCCTCAATATCCCCTGTACTCAGTCTTTTCTCTCACTCTTACCCCATGCACACTAGTGGCAGTCCCATCTTGCTTGGGGTGAAATGATTAAAATATATATGCTTCCCTGATAACTACAATCTCTAAAAATTTAAATACAGCATCAATTGCCATCTTCTATCTTCTTGAATCCCATTCATCTTTTATCCTTTCCTCAATATCCCCTGTACTCAGTCTTTTCTCTCACTCTAACCCCATACACACTAGTGGCAGTCCCACCTTGCTTGGGGTGAAATGATTAAAATATATATGCTTCCCTGATAACTACAATCTCTAAAAATTTAAATACAGCATCAATTGCCATATTCTATCTTCTTGAATCCCATTCATCTTTTATCCTTTCCTCAATATCCCCTGTACTCAGTCTTTTCTCTCACTCTTACCCCATGCACACTAGTGGCAGTCCCACCTTGCTTGGGTGAAATGATTAAAATATATATGCTTCGCTGATAGCTACAATCTCTACAAATTTAAATACAGCATCAATTGCCATATTCTATCTTCTTGAATCCCATTCATCTTTTATCCTTTCCTCAATATCCCCTGTACTCAGTCTTTTCTCTCACTCTAACCCCATACACACTAGTGGCAGTCCCACCTTGCTTGGGGTGAAATGATTAAAATATATATGCTTCCCTGATAGCTACAATCTCTAAAAATTTAAATACAACATCAATTGCCATCTTCTATCTTCTTGAATCCCATTCATCTTTTATCCTTTCCTCAATATCCCCTGTACTCAGTCTTTTCTCTCACTCTTACCCCATGCACACTAGTGGCAGTCCCATCTTGCTTGGGGTGAAATGATTAAAAAAACTGATTTAAATTTAATATTCCCAATAACTAAGATATTTTTCTATATTTTAAACTGAATTTAAACTGATTGGAATAATTTTTCCAATTCAGTAGTAAAATCAATAAATTGATTCAAACTGACAAGTTTATTAACACATGATAACTTTTTTTTTAAAACCTATTTTAAAAATAAAATATACTTTTCTGAAATGATATTTTAGAAAAAATTAACCCATTTAAAAGTTTAATTTGTCTTAATTGAAACAAATTTCACTTTTAGTTTAAAACATTGTAGAAAAGCATTTCTTTATCGATGGGTTGATTAATTTATTGACAGTCTGATGTATAGGAAATTTAACTAATGGAAACAATAACTAGAAAAATTATATGACCAACATATTTTTTTTAAAATCTTTTAATTACCAAGTAATCTTAACAATTTTAAATATTTGAGGCATTCTATTTAATTAAATTTTAAGTACTTTAGCTTTATAGACTTACTTATGAAAACTCTTGCTGATAAAATGTTAGAAAATTATCAATACATTTAAAATTTACTGCAGACATCTCTCTTTTTTCTTATAATATTGTGTATGGACATCCATATGTATAAAAACGAACATGTTCATTCATACACACATAAAAAATTAACAATTTTAAAAAAACTGCAAGTTGTTGAATTGTAGTGTGTTCTTGCTTTTATGATTAGCAAGCAGTTTTAATCTAATAACAATATCACTTGATTGCTACAAATTAATAAAGGTTTAAAATATTTAAAAATTTATACATTATTCTAATTAAGATTTAAAAACTTAAAACAATTTTTGAAAACCTAATTATTCATTGAAATCTTTTTTCTTAAGATATTAGTATCCATAATATATTTTAAAAGCTTTTCTAATTAAATAATGTTTTAGATTAATTTCATTTTTATTTTATTTATTTTTTATTGCATTTTTATTTTTAGCCAATCAGATGAACAGATGTAGTGGTTTTAAAGAATTTTAAAAATGTATTAAAATCTATTTACATGCAAAATTTTTAATGTTCCCAAACCACAACATTTTATTTTCTTCTGGAGAAATTAATATACATATTCAGTAAGATAGGAAATCTGGTTTACATTGAGCAAAAACGTTATCATCGGTGTCTTGTCCAGAAAATGACAGGTATTGACTCATAAGAACTAGGCATGAAAGCATAAAAAATATGTAAGCAGACAAGCCAGCCTTGTGTACTTCAATCTTGTGCATTGAATGCTGACAAAAAGATTTGTAAAGACTAAATTACTATAACCAGATAATTGTGTCTGCACTAACAAAACAGTAAAACTTGTTGTTGCTTGCTTTCAACAGTAAGTACTTATTGGCAATGAAGGGAAAATCAACAAGTACTAATGCATCATGGGGAACTAAAATTTCTATTTGAAAAGTATTGGGTCTGAACAAAAGATCATAGCATTTTTTAATAGCTGATGATTGAAAACATGATTTTGTTTCACTTGTAACTGAAATTTATAACATGTCAGTCAGTTATGTGCCATAAGTGATACACACTTTGGGCAATCATGTCTCAAAAGAGACATGCCTGACTGGGCAGAAGATTATCCCACAGTAGGTTGCCATTGCTTTCTGTGGTAGACTGGTTGCCAGCCAAGGCTATAGAACCCAATCTGTCCTATTATTTAATCCATAACTGGAGGGAAGAGACAGAATAATATCTTTCCCAAGGGTATTTGTGCATAAGTGAATGCAAGGAATTCAACTGGAATTCGAACTCGGCAACCCAATTTGTCATTCCTAGTTGATATTCACTGCACCACAATGCACATCCATTATAACGTGTACGCATTCTGAAACCTAACATTCAACACATCTTTTTATTCTGTTCATGTGTGAGACTGAGAATTTTAAGTTGTTTTTTCATTGAAAGGGAAAATGTATGAAAAATGTCATGTGTTATTCTCATATTGATGTTCTTTTATTTCCAAAAATGAAAAATGCTCTACAAATAGCAAAAACGATATGTGCCATTTACTGTGATGGTGACATAGCTGAATATTGTTTGCTAGGTTCAGAACTGGAAATTTTGATCTTGAAGACTAAGAATGCTTAAATAGCCCTGCAGTTATTGATAATGATCAAATTGAAAAGCTGGCTTATTTTAAATAAGCATTTAAATTAGATTATCATCTATATATCCAACATTTCATACCATATATACAGGAATTGCAAATAAAGAATGAGAAAAATTAAAGTTTAACGAATTGACTCCAGGCTCTTTTAAGTGTTTAATATTTGTCCTAGGTTTAATGTAAAATGCAGACACAGACATAAGTTTGTGATGAATATATAACAATACAGAATTAAAAGTAACTCTCTCCTCTTCACTTTTATAAATTTCGCAATCCAGTGTGAAATCTTAATTTTGACCAATAAGAAAAAGGACTGACCCCATATTAAAGGAAAACGACAAGCCAAAATTTTGCGATAGTGTGTCAACCAATGAAAGGAAAGGATTTACAAAACTGCGATAAATTTACGAGCTAGTGACAAAAAATTCTTTTGCTATAAAAATAGAAAAAGATAGTCAAATCAGTCAGATGGGAGCGAGATCAAACACCACCAAGATGTGACAAAAAATATTTCAAACCGTTGAAACAGACATGTCTCCACAACAAACATTCCTTCTCCTTCTCGTGTGCTATTTTCCTTTATTTCTTTTTCTTCATCCTCACCATTCTCACCATCAACAAAGAAGAATACAGCAACAACAATAAGGTACTTCAACTAAAAATTAGCGTCAATAAATACAATCTTGTTTTATTACTTTACCTTCCTTTTCACTTTCTCGCAGGCCATAAAAAAGGAAAGAAACACAGACTTTATCTCTACCCTGTTAATCATTTCTGCATAAACGCATTCGCTACCTACAACTAGTACTCTGTATTCACTTAACTACGTACTACATTTTCTCTTTGAACTCCTACAAATTGATGTTATTCTGTTCTTTTAATAAATTTCCACTTTAGCATACAAACGAAATACTTTTATTCTTCCAACTTTCAACCTTGAGATGATTCTGATAATCTTAAGTTGTAGGAAGTTCAGTTATGTTTGGCACAATGCCATTTTATTAAAAATTGCTCGAGCTCCCTACTTCAAGATCAAAGATCTTAGCCAAACTTGAAAGAGACTCGAAAATAACTCTGTAAATAAAAATTAAATATAAAGGCTCATGTTTTTTGTTTGTTTTTTTTTAATAAAAAATATTTTAGTCGCGTTTGACACGTATGATTCGATTTCTGCGACGTAATTTAGCAATCATCTTAGATATCGGATGTTTTACGGAGCAAATGTAAACAATCGGCTCCATTGGCTAAAAAGCGAGACAGAGAAAATTGCTGAACTTAAACTCAAAAAGTATGTGTCGACCTGGCTTCCCTGTAGATATGTGTCCCTAGAAAGTTTGAATGGCGTAGCTTAAAATATGTAGGCGTGCATAGGGAACAGTCACACACAGACTCACAGATTGCCTTTTATAGATAAACTCAAAAAGTATGTGTCGACCTGGCTTCCCTGTAGATATGTGTCCCTAGAAAGTTTGAATGGCGTAGCTTAAAATATGTAGGCGTGCATAGGGAACAGTCACACACAGACTCACAGATTGCCTTTTATAGATAAACTCAAAAAGTATGTGTCGACCTGGCTTCCCTGTAGATATGTGTCCCTAGAAAGTTTGAATGGCGTAGCTTAAAATATGTAGGCGTGCATAGGGAACAGTCACACACAGACTCACAGATTGCCTTTTATAGATAAACTCAAAAAGTATGTGTCGACCTGGCTTCCCTGTAGATATGTGTCCCTAGAAAGTTTGAATGGCGTAGCTTAAAATATGTAGGCGTGCATAGGGAACAGTCACACACAGACTCACAGATTGCCTTTTATAGATAAACTCAAAAAGTATGTGTCGACCTGGCTTCCCTGTAGATATGTGTCCCTAGAAAGTTTGAATGGCGTAGCTTAAAATATGTAGGCGTGCATAGGGAACAATCACACTCAAACTCACAGATTGACTTTTTTCCTTCTGCCTTAAAAGTGTGAGTGAATTCTGACTTGAAATCTCACTGCTTTCCGACTGTTGACCTGCCTCTTTTTATGTAAAAAAAAAAAATAAAAAATAAAAAATAAGCTCTCAGAGACCATAATTCTAAGTTTTACAAGGACATGAGACTGCGTCTCTGATTGATCAGTAAATACAATAAAATGGATTCTTTTCACAAATTGAAAAATGAATCCGTAACAATTCACAAAGAAATAATTCTAAAATAGATTTTCGCACAACGGTAACATTTTTTTACAAACTGTATGACTCTCTCAGACAAATATAAAAACAAAACAACCAGACGATTAAAACATTTATTGATGGCAGCTTTAACTAAAGATTAATTATTTTATATTTTATATTATATAAAATTTTTATATGATGTAGTCGACTGATACTGACTGATAAATTACGTAGTCTATATATATATATATATATATATATATATATATATATATATAGGAAAAACTACTAAAAAGTTATAAGTTTAAAAATGTATTTTTTGACAGTATTTATTTATTTCTATTATTATATTTGATATTTCAGACCGTTTCATCAGAAACATGATTTTAAAATTTAAATTTATTTCGCGAGAGCGTTCGTCCGATATATATATATATATATATATATATATATATATATATCGGACGAACGCTCTCGCGAAATAAGATATATATATATATATATATATATAGTAAGCCAGATATATATATATATATATATATATATATATATATAGTAAACTAGGCAGTTATAACTGAGTGCCGTGACAAGGATCCGACTACAACACCAGACCACTCTGTAATACAGGGAAGCTATGTTAAGGCGGTGGAAAAGTGACTGAAGCCGAGATGCCAAGTCAGTACCAATATCATTACAGATTCCACTTTTTATTTTATCAAGAATCCTTAGATATATATCAGGGGAATCAGACCAGATGTGGGAGCAATATTCAAAGCAAGAACGAATGGAATGTTTACCTACTCCTTCACTATAGTGAGTTGTGACACAAGGTCAGTTTTTAAAATGGGGAACACGAGCGCGGACACTCGGTTCAAAGTTCAAATGTTACCCAGCTACCGCTGACGCAGCAACTGGGTCAAAAACGAATGGTAGACATAAATTTCCAGTTGAATTCATTGCATTCATTTACACACAAATACCCTTGGGAAAGGTATTAATCCGTCTCTTCCCTCCAGTTATGGGTTAAATAACAGGATAGATTAGGTTCTATAGCCTTGGCTGGCAACCAGTCTACCGCAGAAAGCAATGGCAACCTACTGCGGGATAATCTTCTGCCCAGTCAGTCATGTCTCTTTCGTGATCGCCCAAGCGTGTATCACGTATGGCACTTAACTGACTGACATGTCTATCACAACACTGTGAAAGAAGTTTCCTCAGGCCTGAATCAATTAAATCTATTATTTCCACTTCATGTCAGCGGAACATTTTTATCTCATCTTTAGAATTAAAACACGTATACCCGCTTCTTGTCTACTTTCTTACTCATGTACAAGTTATCGTTTTTATTTCATCATCATTAGAGAACCACTATCCAATTGTGCAGCTCCGAAAACTCTTGCGTATCTGGCTTACGGCCATATCACATTGAATACAGCGGTTCTCGATCACCGAAGTTAAGCAACGTTGAGCTTGGTCAGTACTTAGATGGGTGACCGCTTGGGAATACCAGGTGATGTAAGTGTATAGTAACGGATGTGCGTTGTGGTGCAGTGGATATCGACTCAGAATGAGAAATCGGTGAGCCAAGTTCGAATTTTAGTTGAGTACCCTGCATTCACTTAAGCACTGGTAGCCTTGGGAAAAGTATTAATCTGTCTCTTCCCTCCATTTATGGGTTAAATAGCAGTGTAGGACTTGGGGACCCTGCCTTAAAAACAAATCCCAATGAATCTCGATACTCGAAAAGAAAAAAGTATTACTAGACACAAAACTTATATAAAAACAATAAATTGTTGGAAGAAAAAGGTATTACCAGCAATAAATAAATAAAATTTAGTTGGCAATAAATGACCCTCCGAGATTGATATGCCATAAAAACAAAACAACCAATCTTGCATATCTTTGTTCCTTTAGCGAATCAGAAATTAATTAAAATCAACGTTCTTTTTCTCTTTTACAAAAATTCACAATAATGTGTGAAATCCTGGTTTTCCCAAATAGAAAAAGGATTGACCATCTGGTTAAGAGACCAGATTTCGCAAGTAGGGGTTAAAATGATTTCTGATGAATGGGGGCGACTTGTAAGACCAAAAGGACTTCGCGAGTAAGTGCGAAAATACCTAGATTACAATAAAAGGACTTCATCAACGTCAGTCAAGTCAGTCAGATGTAAGCAACGAGAAAGACAACACTAAAATGTAACTTTCAACTTCAAACGACTCTGAAATTATCCTCTCTCATTTCTCCTTATCTATTTTAACAACTACTACTAGAACATTTTGTGCAAACTCTTGATACCTTAACTTTCTCAATGCACATTACCTCCTACAACTTATGTTAGTCTTTCCTTATAATAAATTTCTATTTTAACAATCAAAATGTATATTTTATTATTCCTCTCTTCTGCACTAATTCTACATATTCCAACCTGCCGACAACCAACCTTCTGATGAAAGCCGTCTGATGATTATAATTCTGGATAAATCCTGTAGGCTGTAAGGAGTTCGGTTAAGTCTGACACAAGGCCGAATCAAAGAAATATTAACCATCACCACTACTCTTTATTCCTATCAGCATTTAAAGAAATCACTTTGAACAGACCTACGAGTCGGTAGATAAGAGATGGTGCTAAACTACAGGCAGCATTGTGGCTCACCTGAAGACTTTTAGACTTTTGTTATATTCAATAAAAGCAGCAGTCTGTTTGGACTATCCTCGTTCACGGGAGCAACAAACCTGCACTGTAGGACCTCTCACTAAGATCCGTTTCTCCGCTTTAAGATTGTCACTGAAGCTACTGACCATTCGCCTTCGAGTCAGTTAAGCGAGTAATACACGCTTTGGGCGATCATGTCTCAAAAGAGACATGACTGACTGGGCAGAAGATTTTCCCGCAGTAGGTTGCCATTGCTTTCTGCGGTAGACTGTTTGCCAGCTAAGGCTATAGAAACCAATCTGTCCTGTTATTTAACCCATAACTGGAGGAAAGAGACGGATTAATACATTTCTTAAGGGTATTTGTGCGTAAGTGAATGCAAGGAATTCAACTAGAATTCGAACTCAGCTTCCCGAGTCGTCGTTTCGAGTCGATATCCACTGCACAATAACGCACATCCTCTAAACATTTACTAAACCTCTTGCTTCGTTGTCTTTCCAATTCTATGATTGATTGTTTGGTTTGTTTTTACAGACTATTGTAGGTTATTTAAAACCAGAAAATATTTTTTTTTTAGATTGTAAGAATGTTTTCGAGTTAAAAATGATTTACCGACACAAATAATTAACCATTCGCTGGGGGGAGAAGAGTTGGATTAATACTTTTCCCGGGGATATTTGCGCGTAAGTGAATATAACGAACCCGAATGGAATTGGAACTCGGCTCTCCGATTTCAAATCCCGTACCTTTATCCATTACACAACCCGCACATCCAAGCATACGGCACCTGGTATTCTCAAACGATAAACCATCTAGGTACTGACCAGGCTCGATGTTGCTTAACTTTGGTGATCGTATAAACCGGTGTTTTCAGGTAATAAGACTAAGCGTTTCAATTTTATGACATCTCTTTCCTTTCAGTATGCTTTTAAAGGGATAGCTATTTTGAGATAGGGCTATGGGTAGAAAAAAGTAACTCAACAAAATTTACTTTTATGATTTATGGGTAAGTATTTACCCTACTCCCCCACTGGAGCGAGATGCGGACGGAGGTACAACTGAGCTGCGCTCCGTCCTCGAGGACAAAGACGCCACTGAGAGATGATTTTTGGTCCCTACCCGACAAAAAATATACCAGGTAAGTATATTTACCCTACCCCACCCACTGGATCGAGATGTGAAACAAGGTCTTTTTTAACGTGGGGAGCCCGACCGCGTACGGACGGGCGAAGGAACAAAAGTTCCCCAGTCCATATTCCCCCATTGGAGCAAGATGCGGACGGAGCTATAACTGAGCCGCACACCATCCTCGAGGACAGAGAAACACAACTGAGAGATGATTTTTGGTCCCTACACGAGACAAAAATGTGCCAGATTGGTATAACTATGGTTTATAGATTTCCTAGTCTTTCTAGGAAATTTTAAATTAAATTAGAACTGACATTAGTGTAAGAAAAAAGAAAGAAAGAAATTTTTATGCTTAAGAGTTTATCTCAACGAAAAAATTCTAAGACATAAATAGGTAAAAATACATGTCTATTACAACACTACACAAATGATAAATAGATAACTAAGAGCAGATATTCAAGATAATATTGATAATGGAAACATCGAAATAAATTCTGCAAGAATAATCGGTAGATAATATTGCCCCCCAAAATGCCTAACTCCTAATCTTTATCAGTCAGTCAGTTAAGTGCCATATGTTATACATGCTAGGGCGATCATGTCTCGAAAGAAACATGACTGACTGGGCAGAAGATTACCCCGCAGTAGGTTGCCATTGCTTTCTGCGGTAGACTGGTTGCCAGCCAAGGCTATAGAACCCAATCTGTCCTATTACAGTGTAACCCTGATATAAGAGAGTTGACGGGACCGGATAAAAGTTATCTTGTATCCGGGTTTGGTCTATTTTATATGCATTACCACAGGCTCTAATTTGGAGCCAGAGAAAAGTTCTCTTATATCCAAGTTTATCTTATATCCGGGTCTCTTATATCCGGATTATACTGTATTTGACTCATAGCTACAGAGGAAATTATATTAATGTTTTATATTATTAAGTAATAATTAGTGAGGGATCATTTTATTACTTTATAACAATAAAAAACTGATCCCCCCATTTATGACCAGCAGAAGCCTTAATCATGATTTCAACTATTATATTCAGTCAGTCAGTTAAGTGCCATACGTGATACACGCTTGGATGATTATGTATCGAAAGAGTCATGACTGACTGGGCAGAAAATTATTCCGCAGTAGGTTGGCATTACTTTCTCCTTATGCAGATGATTACGGGTTGTTTTTGTATATACATAATAGTAGCCAGCCATTATGCACACACACACACACACACACACACACACACACACACACACACACACATATATATATATATATATATGGTTAATGATAACAAAAGCATTAGTGCAAATGTTTGCCAGAAATGCAGGTTTTACTTTCAGGGTTTTCCTTCCCCTAGGTGCATGTCTTAACAAAGACTGACGGTTCATCACTCCTAGTAGTTTAATCGCGCCCCCAGACACCAACCTGGGTATTTCTAAGTCCCGGCGCATGTCAAATAAAATGGACATATCTCTTGATTCTGTCTCAATTTCTGAGAACATTGAATCTTCGTGGAAATCTCTACGTGATATGGTCCACAGCACGTCACGGGGTGGTGGGGGGTTCCCGGTTTCCCAGTTCGCAAACACCAGGACTGGTTCGACGACAATAATGCTGAGGTAAAAGCTCTTCTTGAACAGATGCTTAAGGCATGGATTGGTGACAAACAGTCAACTGTAAAGAAACAAGAATACAGAAAATGTAAAGCTAAGGTTCTGACCGCCTTAAGACAAATGAAAAATGCCAATTCAGGGCAGCTGAATTACAGGAGGCATCAGACAGAAAGTGTATGGTCCCAGAGTAAGTGGTACTTCATTAGTGCTTGATTCTGATGGTTCAACAATTTTAATGGAGAAGAGTAACATACTGTTGCGATGGAAAGACCACTTTGAGACAGTGCTAAATTCAACCTTTATCGTTGATGAGGCAGCACTTGTATCAATCCCTCAACGCCCAGAACTACCACAGCTTGGTATTGAACCTTCCTTGGAAGAAGTCGGCATTAGTGTCAAACAATTATCTTCAGGCAAGGCCCCCTGGAAAGATGGTTTACCACCGGAAATTTATAAGTATGGTGGCCCAAAACTAGTCAAAAAGCTGCATCAGCTATTTAGGATAATTTGGTTTCATGGTCAGGTTCCACAAGACTTTAAGGATGCGGACATAAAACATCTTTATAAGAACAAAGGTAATCGTCATTGTTGCGACAATTCTCGTGGAATCTCTCTTCTTTGTATTGAAGGAAAAATCTTGGCCCGTCTTATTCTCAATAGAATCATTAAAAATCTGGTTGATGACATCTACCCAGAGTCACAGTGTGGGTTTAGGTCTGGCCGGGGCACTATAGATATGATTTTTTCGCTCAGACAAGTTGCTGAGAAGACGCGGGAGAAAAATAGTGAATTGTACATGGTATACCTTACTAAAGCTTTCGACACAGCGAACAGAGAGGCAATTTGGAAGGTACTGAAAAAGCTTGGAATACCAGATGCAATGCTTAAGTAATTGTATCATTCCGTGACGGCATGAAAGGTACTGTGATCTCTGATGGATCTACTTCGGATCCTTTTGATGTCTCAAGCAGTACAAAACAAGGATGTGTGCTTGCTCCAGTTCTCTTTGCACTGTATTTTTCGGTGATGCTTCAGCATGCTTGCAGTGATTTCGATGGTGGTGTGAACTTCCAATTCCGTGCTAGTGGTGGATTATTTAACCATCAACGCTTTAAGGCCAAAACATTGCTAAAAACCCAAATGATATATGACATCCTATTTGCTGATGGTGCTGCATTGGTCGCTACATCGTATGCTGACGCACAGGAACTTGTAAATAGGTTTTCTCAAGCCAGTAAAGCATTTGGATTCACCATAAGTATTAAGAAAACTGAAGTAGTTCATCAGCCCCTTCCTCATCAAAAGCAAGTATATGGTGTGAAACAAAATCCTCCAGTTCATTCTTTTCCTGGTGATTGCATAACAGTAGGTGGGAAGCAGCATCATGTTAAGTGTTTTACATATTTAGGTAGCATTGTGAACTCAAACGGATCTCTTGACGATGAAATTGTAAATCGTATAGCAAAGGCAACATCAGCTTTTGGTAAACTTCGGCATCGCTTGTGGAATGACAGAGGTATAAAGTTGGAAACAAAAATCAGTGTTTACAAGGCTGTTGTTTTGACAACTCTTGTATGGTGCTGAGGCTTGGACCCCTTACCGCTCACATGTCGTGCAGTTGGATGTGTTTCACAAACGCTGCCTTCGCACAATATGTGGATTTATCCTGAGGGACAGAGTGTCCAATGCTGATCTGTTTGCAAAGTGTAGTGTCAGTGGAATTGAAACTTTTCTTATACAGTGTCAGTTGTGTTGGGTCGGACATGTCGTCAGAATGAGTGACGATAGAATGCCTAAAATACTTTTGTACAGCCAGCTTCAGCATGGTAAAAGGCGTGTTGGCCGCCCATTGTTAAGGTACAAGGATAAGCTTAATTATAATCGGACAGCAACTAACATTTCACTGTCAACTTTTGAACAAATTGCCTCTGACAAGAAACTATGGAGATTGACGTGTCACATTGCATTACAAGTTTTTGAATCAGAAAAGAGTACAAGAGCTCAGAGAATCAAGAGAAAAGAGGAAAGAAGTAGCTGCCAGACCAAGTGGCATTTCATTGAATACATTTTCGTGGTCACGCCTGCAAGTCACTGGCTGGGCTCAGGTCCCACGAAAGATATAAACACCAAAACTGGAATTAGTTTTTGAGACGCTCATACGTTGAAATCGACGGGAGAGTCTATAATATTGTTAAAGAAAACAAGAGGAAAATTATATTTTTCGCAACTTCACGTTTTATCCTGTGACAGACTTTATCAAGGTAAAGAGATGAATTTTATTTTAAATAATGTATTTATAGACAAAAAAAATGTTGGTAAGTAGAAAAACGCTCACGAATTATTCATAAGATTAATAGAAATTATTAAACATTTAAAAAACGTCATAGCTCATGTTTGAAGAGGATCTTTTATGCGAAGTTTAATGCTATGTTTAAAATGATGGGAATTAATCATTTTCTTTGTATTTTTTTATATTTTTGTTGTGTATGTTGGCCTTGAAAGTGTTGTGTTTATATTGGGAAAAACCGGGGCGTAGATTGATATTTGATGGTGTTGCTCTTGGGAATTTTCTTTCTGAGTAAATTATTTTCTCTATTTATGAGTAGGGCATTTTTTAGGTCAAAGTTGTGGTCGAATTTATTTCTGTGTATGACTAGTGCATTCGTTAAATTGTTATTTATGAGGTTTCTTCTGTGTTCATATATACTTTTTTTTTACATTTCTGCTTGTTTCTCCGATGCACTTTTAGGGACAATTTTAGCAATTTATTTGGTATATGCCTGCTTCCTGGTTATTATTGTTTGTGTTTTGTTTTGTTTTTAGATCCGACCATGTCCATAATAGTTTCCAAACTGGTTGTTACTATGTGGATGTTGTTTAGATGGGATAAGTTGTTCTGGATAGTGGATATTATGGAGTTGGTACGTCGTATTATGTATCTGTTGTTGTTTAATTTATTGTGGGTAATGTTTTTGTTGCGATTATATATTTTATGTGCCTTTCTTTTTGCTTTGTGAATAAAGTGATATGGGTATTATTGCTTTTTGAATACGTTTTCTATATATGTTTTCTTCTTTGGGTAAATATAGGGAGCAGCAAATTCTTTACGCTCTTAAATAGAAACCTATAATTATATCAGATTTGATTTTAGAAGAGTGGTTTGAGTAGAAAATGATCAGGGTTTTGTTGGTAGATTTTCTGTAGACGTCAAAATTGAGTTTGTTATGATTTTTGTGTAACATCATATCTAAGAAGGGAAGATTATAGTTGGTTTCAGTTCAAAGGTGAAGTCTATAGTAGATTCGGTACTGTTAAGATCTATTATATTAGTATTTTGTAGAGATTTTAATTGGGGGTCAGCTATATATATATATATATATATATATATATATATATATATATATATATATATAAACGTATCACTCCGAGCAAGGCGGTAACGCCACTGATGTGCAGGGGGGCTACGTAATAGTGAAAAGATTGGAAAAGAAAAAGCCGGAAACCATATCCTAAACAGGGAACAAAGGATGAGCCTCTTAACCTGTTCAATAGACGTAGGTGGAGTGTGAACCGGGCGATAGATAGATCTATCTACTCCAATTGAAAAAAAAAAGTGAGAAGATTGGAAAAGAAAAAGCCGGAAACCACATCTTAAACAGGGAACAAGTGATGAGCCTCTACACCTGTTCAATAGACGTGGGTGGAGTGTAAACCGGGCGATAGATAGATCTATCTACTCCAATTGAAAAAAAAAACAAAAAACAAAGTGAGAAGATTGGAAAAGAGAAAGCCGGAAACCACATCCTAAACAGGGAACAAGTGATGAGCCTCTACACCTGTTCAATAGACGTGGGTGGAGTGTGAACCGGGCGATAGATAGATCTATCTACTCCAATTGAAAAAAAAAACAAAAAACAAAGTGAGAAGATTGGAAAAGAGAAAGCCGGAAACCACATCCTAAACAGGGAACAAGTGATGAGCCTCTACACCTGTTCAATAGACGTGGGTGGAGTGTGAACCGGGCGATAGATAGATCTATCTACTCCAATTGAAAAAAAAAAGTGAGAAGATTGGAAAAGAGAAAGCCGGAAACCACATCCTAAACAGGGAACAAGGGATGAGCCTTTTAACCTGTTCAATAGACGTGGGTGGAGTGTGAACCGGGCGATAGATAGATCTATCTACTCCAATTGAAAAAAAAAAGTGAGAAGATTAGAAAAGACAAAACCGGAAATCGCATCCTAAACAGGGAACAAAAGATGAGCCTCTTCACCTGTTAATAGACGTGGGTGGAGTGTGAACCGGGCGATAGTTTAGTCTATCTACTCCAATTGAAAAAAAAAAAAGTGAGAAGATTGGAAAAGAGAAAGCCGGAAACCACATCCTAAACAGGGAACAAGTGATGAGCCTCTTAACCTGTTCTGATGGGAGAATGTTTTTGAATAGGTCCCTTTCTAGAAGCTCTAGAAATAGACAAGCGAAAACGCCGCTGAGAGGAGATCTCATCGGTAAACCAAATTTTTGTCTAAAGAATCGGTCATTGAAAGTAAAGTAAACATTGCTTGGTGATTAGATGCCATAGTTTTATGATTTTCTGTGTAGGAAGATGTCATTTTGTTTTTGTTTTTGCTAAGTGTGTTTTTAGTAGATTTAGGTAATTCTTTAGGAATGTTAGTGTATATGTTATGTCTAAACTGACCATATATTTATTTTTGACGTCTATGTTTTTTGTTTGTTATTTTTTAAATTTGTTTGAGGTCACCAGAGTTTTTTTTGTTTTTTTTTTGTTTTTTTTTTATGTGATGGAATGATTGTGCCGAGGAGTGGTGTTAAGATTTTGCTTAGTTTGCAGGCTGATTTATGTAGGCCTGTACCTATTTTTAATGTGATAGTTATTATAGGTATGTCTGGCTCATGTACTTTTTGTAGTGCATGTTTTTTGAATGGTTTACAATAAGTTTTAGCCTAGAAGTGTCTTCTTTTTTGAGTAATTTTTGGATGTCGCATATGGATTTTGTGTCTCTTTTTAATAAAAGCAATACTGCTGCCATATCTGGTCGGGTGCCCCTGCTGTTCTCCTCGGGCTTCTCGATAAGGTTCAGAGGAGGGTCTGTAATGTGATAGATACTGACTTGGCAGACCGCCTACAGTCTCTCTCCCACCGGCGCGACGTGGCTTCCCTGTGTCTCTTCTATAAATACTTTCACGGCTTCTGCTCCGATGAACTTAGATCACTAGTGCCCCCCTAAATACGTATTTGAACGAGATACTAGATTAGCAACTAGATCCCACCCTTTTACAGTGAAACCGATAAAATGCAACCGCAACTTCTACTCCAACAGTTTCTTTCCTCGCACTTCCCGACTGTGGAATTGTCTTCCAAACGATTGCTTCCCCGACGGCTACAATCTCCAAGAATTTAAATGTAAGGTCAATAGACACCTCCTAACACACTAACCTGCTCCCATTCTATCAAACACTCTTCCCATCTGCCCAACCCTCATCCTCGCTATCCTTACTCATCTGTCACCTTCCTCCTGACATTCCCTATGTCTAACCACTCCTTCTCTTTACCTTCCTTTATGTAGCCCCATGCGCAATAGTGACAGTGGAATGCCTTGCTTGGGGTGAGATGATTAAAAAAAAAAATACTTTCCTAGGCCAACATACACAACAGAATTATAAAAAAATCTAATGAAAACAGTTAGTTTCCATCATTTTAACATCTCATAACATAAAATTGGATGTGTGTTATGGTGCAGTGGATATCGGCTCGGAACGAGAAATCGGGGAGCCGAGTTCGAATTCCAGTTGAATTTATTCCATTCACTTACGCACAAATACCCTTGGGAAATGTATTAATCCGTTTCTTCCCTCCAGTTATGGGTTTAATAATAGGACAGATTGGGTTCTATAGCCTTGGTCAGCAACCAGTCTACCGCAAAAAGCAATGGCAACCTACTATGGGATAATCTTCTGCCCAGTCAGTCATGCATCTCTCGAGACATGATCGCCCAAGCGTGTATCAAGTATGGCACTTAACTGACTGAACATAAAATTACACAGAACATGAAAAATTTCCCTCCAAATATAAACTATGACGTTTTTTATATGTTTAATAATTTCTGTTAATCTTATAAATAATTTTTGAGTATTTTCATAGTTAGTAACATTTTTGTTTGTTTATAGTTACGTTATTTAAAATAAAATCCATTTCATCTCTTTGCCTTGGACGCCTCGACATGATTTAATGGTTAACAAACTTGTCTTGCTAGAATCATTACAATTGTGTAGTGAGTTCGATCTTCACTGGGTGCCCCATACTTTCGGCATTGTGCCACATCTAAGCTGCACTTAGAAAATCACCATTTCTTTGCCTTGATTAAGTCCATCACAGGATGAAACGCATAGGTGAGAAAAATATAGTTTTCCTCTGGTCACCTTTATTTAACCATACTTCTTTTTCCTCGGATTATAATTGAATATAATTTTGCAAATATATATATCTAAATATATATCTATATAAATACATATAGAGCAATAAGAAAAATTAAGGCAGACACATTATTTCATGGTAAATAGGAAGTAGAGGCCTATTTCAGGTGAACCATCATCAGCTTCCGTCTTTATTGTACAGAAGATTTTACACGAATGATTATATATAATGGCTGGCTACACTTTATTCCAGGATACCAGTCTACTAGAGATTCTAGCGAATTCCTGTTGCAGACGCCTGGTCGGACACATTTATGTTTGTTTTACACCCATAGAGTCCACCTGTGGTTTATACTGCAACTATACTGAGTATACCTTAGTTATGGTTTCTGGGAGAAAGTGCATAATCTGACCAGAAGTTAACGCCAGCCCACTCAACGATGACTTGGGAGTTCGTGCTAGCAAAACGATCGGTGGATTCCGAACAGTTCCATTTACTCAATTTCTCTTACAAGGCTGTCACACCAGAATGATAGCATCAAGAAATCACCTTGTTGATATAGTAAAGATCATATTCAAAGATGTGTCAATCTGAAGAGCTCAAGAAGCGGGGGTATTTTTCCACGTGCCTAATTTCTCGTTAACCGTATTACCTCTTTGTATCGTTCTATTGTCTGTTTTGGAGGGGGTGGGGAGACATGAAGATGTTTATCTTGTTGGAAGGTGAGGATAATATTCCGAATAATGTAAATAATTTAACTACTACCTCATCTCAGAAGCATAGACAAATACTTTAACGTAACGCTAATTACTTTGCTCTGGAAGCGTTTGTTTACCGATTTCTCCAGCTCCTTCTGAAATAGATCAATGATTAGGAAGTTACCCCACTCCTAGCTAACGCTCAGTTCAATCTATCATCTAGTATCACTTCCGTCCGCATTCTAACTGAAACAAACTGTCCAGTCAGTCATGTTTCTTTCGAGACATGATCGCCCAAGCGTGTATCACGTATGGCATGTAACTGACTGACTGAATATAATAGTTGAAATAATGATTAAGGCTTCTATTGGTCATAAAGTGGGGGATCAGTTTATTACTTCATAACAATAAGAAACCGATCCCCCACTAATTACTACATAATAATATAATACATTTCTTTCCCCTCTAGCTATGAGTCAAATAATAGGACATAGTGTGTTCTATAGCCTTGGCTGGCAACCAGTCTACCACAGAAAGAAATGGCAACCTACTGTGGGATAATATTCTGCCCAGTCAGTCATGTTTCTTTCCAGACATGATCGCCCAAGCGTGAATCACGTATGGCACTTAACTGACTGACTGACTATGTGCTTCATCAAGGCAATGCACAGTTTTGAATTCAAAGTTCTTCTCCCATAGCCAGATAAAGAAGAGAAGGATTTTTATCTTTCCTAAGGTTATTTGTACGAAAGTGAATGTAATGAATTCAACCGGAAACTTAGCTTGTCAGTTTCTTGTTCTAAGATACTAACCATTCAAATATTTGTGCATTCGCAACTTTAACAGATTCTGAATATTGAAAAAAATCTTAAAGAATTCAAATCAAACTCAGAATTGTTTTAATGGCAGCAATACACCATTCTTTGTTTTATTTGACTCTTATAAATTTAGATGCCAGTTGAATTAGTTGTATTCACTTACGCACCAATACCCATCTCTTCCCTCCAGCTATGGGTTAAATAACAGGAGAGATTAGGTTCTATAGCCTTGGCTGGCAACCAGTCTACCGCAGAAAGCAATGGCAACCTACTGCGGGATAATCTTCTGCCCAATCAATCACGTCTCTTTCGAGACATGATCGTCCAAAGCGTGTATCACGTATGGCACTTAACTGACTGACTTTACTTTTTATCATTTCACCCCAAGCAAGGTGAGACCGCCACTAGTGCGTAAAGGAGTTACAGTGAGAGGAAAAAAACCTGGATACCGGGAGTATTTAAGAAAGAATAAAAGATAAAAGGGATTCAAAACGATAGAAGATAATAATTGATGTTGCATTTAACTTTTTGGCGATTGTAGCTATGAGGGAAGCAAGTAAACGAAAGGGAGTTCCATAGGCAGGAAATGCAAGTAAAAGAAACTGTTAGAGTATAAGTGGCGGTAACATTTAACTATAAAAACGGTAAGACCTATATGCCAATCTAGTAGCACGCTTAAATTCACGTGGTCGGGGCACCAAAGCAAAAATATTTCAGAGCAGTTTTTAAATTATTCGGAGTATGGTCCTCAGTTTTGTTTCCATTTGTACGACTTTTCGGCCGTTGTACGCTCCGACTTTCTTCAGGTGCTAGGAATTTCGACCCGAACCGAACCCTTTATTACAACCACTGGGGTATATCACTGTCATCCCTTGCGTAGTAGTGCCTCTTTTGGAAGTCATGAGTTATCTCTGTAGGGTTAGAGGGAGATAACTCATGACTCATGACTCATGACTTCCAATCGTAGCATTAGTACTATGCAAGGAAATAGAATGATATACCCCAATGATTGTAATAAAGGGTTCGAAATTCCTAACACCTGAAGAAGGCCAGAGTGTACAATGGCCGAAGCGTCGTACAGAAATAGCAACAAAAATGAGGTCAATAGTCCGAATAATGTAAATACTGTAAATACTACCTCATCTCAGAAATATAAACAAATATTTCAGAGAAGTTGTCATGAAAATATTTGTAGAAAAAACAAAGGGAAGCCATGTCACGTCGGCGAGAAAGTGACTGAAGTCGAGACGCCAAGTCAGGACTGATTACTTTTCAAGCTAAAAACCGTTTGGCTTCCAATAATCAGCTGTTTTAACTTTACTACCTAACTCCACTCGTCTTATGGTTCAAACCGGTGGAACGCTAGGCATTCTAAAATGTCCACTAATCTTTCTAAAATTCATCTGATGTTATCAATAGATTAACATTTAAATGGTCATATCAGTTTTCCTGGTTTAGATAAGCTGCTGATATCGATTAACAACAAAAAGGTGATCAGATTAATAAAGCCCTATTTGTTCTATTTCAATTTCCTGTATATTTCTGGAGACCAAGAATGGCTTTCCAATCAGTCATTATCATTAATATACCAAGTTGCTCATGACTAAATAGATATTGGAAATATTTTAGAACAGAATCAACCACAGTCAACCTCTATATGGGTGTACATATTAATATAAGTAAGTATATTGCCCTTGTTAAAGTTACTCTTTAAGAAGGTTACCTTAGCTGTACATGCGTATTCAAAATTACGTCATTCGGTTGAAAATTTTAACACTTTCAAAATAAATGAATTCAATATTTACAAAACTAAAAATGGAAATTAAAATGATAACCCATTGGTCATCATTTTAATAGACTCTCTTAAAATAATAATACAAGTAAAATGAGAACAAAATAATAAAATGAAGGAGATTGTAATTTGCTTTATATTACAAGTTTGTTATAGAAATTTGTTCTTTCCATTAATCATCTGATATACTCTATTCTGCCTTTCGTCAATATGGCTGACGCTAACCTCCCTCTAGGAAAGTGACTCATTGCGCCTTCTCGGGCTCACGTTCTCAGCTGACAATGCCACCTTGTGGGCATTGGGAGGAATCTTCTAGCAGACCAGGTTGGGTAACTGCATACATTATTGTTAATAATTATCTACGGAAATGGGCAATTTGATATATGAGCCTTACTTTCAGGCAACTTGATTTGATGTAATTATGCAATGTGATGCTCCACGCCGTCGATTCAAGGATCAACCCAAAAGCATCTTGCTGAGTGAGGACAAAAATCGATCCCTCCTATTCTGTTATGCGGTGGCTGCTAGCGTCTCTTCAGATCCAACATTCGGCTCATGTGACACAGAATGAAATATCAATATTCGACAACCAGTTCCACCAATGTTGTCGACGACGAATTTTAATTGCGCATTTTTTATTAGCTTCCCATTTGTAATAGGGGTGATTTTTTGTTGTCATCGTGTGTTTAAATTAAATTGTAATCGTAATGACGTTCAGTTGAAAACTTTAACAATCTCAAAAATAAATTCGCTATTTGTTTATTAAATTTACAAAACATAAGAATAGAAATGGTTTATCATCCTAATGGACTCTCTCAAAATAAATAATAATACAAACAAGATAAGAACATGAAGATAAAACAACGTAAGAGCATAACGGCATGAGGTTATCGGTTTGTTACACTTGTGGTGCAGTGGATATCGGCTCGGAACGAGAAATCGGGGAGCCGGGTTCGAATTCCAGCTGAATTCATTGCATTCACTTATGCGCAGATACCCTTGGGAAAGGTATTAATCCGTCTCTTCCTTACAGTTATGTGTTAAATAACAGGACAGATTGGGTTCTATAGCCTTGTCTACCGCAGAAAGCATTCTACTGCGGGATAATCTTCTGCCCAGTCGAAAGAGACATGATCGCCCAAGCGTGTTTCACGTATGGCACTTAAATAATTCAACGGTAAAAGAGTAGTCATCATAGATATGCTTTGTGGTGCAGTGGATATCGGCTCCGAACGAAAAGTCGGAGTGCTAATTTCGAATTCCAGTTGAATTCGTTGCATTCACTTACGCGCAAAATATTCTTGGAAAAATTATTAATTTAACTAGCAATGGGTTAAACAGTAGAACAGATTGGATTTTTTAGCCATGGTTGGCAACCAGTCTACCACAGAAAGTAATGACAATATACTGCAAGAAAATTTACCCAGTCAGTTATGTCTCTTTCGAGACATGATCGCCTAAGTGTGTATCACGTATGGCGCTTGACTGGCTGATGGTAGTCATCAGTTTGTAGCAGCATTGTCATGTATTTTTGTTGTTTTTTGGGTTTTTTTTAATCATTTCACCCCAAGCAAAGCGGGAGCGTCTCTAGTTCACAGTGGATTATAAGGAAAGACAAGGTTGGGTACAAAGGGTATTGAAGAAAAGATAAAAGATGAATGGCAATTGACGTTACATTTTAATTTTTGGAGATTGTGGCCATCAGAAAAGCAAGTATACAGAAGGGAGTTCCACAAGCGGGAAGTGCGAGAAAAAAAAAACTATTCGAGTAAAAGTGGAGGTTACATTTAACTATTTAAACGGTAGAAGTGGAGGTTACATTTAACTATTTAAACGGTCAAAGGGTGTCAATATTATAGCGCGCTTAAATTCATATGGTCGGGGTCAGTCAGTTAAGTTTCATACGTGATACGCGCTTTGGGCGATCATGTCTCGAAAGAGACATTCCTGACTGGGCAAAAGACTATCCCGTAGTATGTTGCCATTGCTTTCTGCGGTAGACTGGTTGCCAGCCAAGGCTATAGAACCCAATCTGTCATATTATTTAATCCATAACTGGAGGAAAGATACGGATTAATACCTTTCCTAAGGGTATTTACGCGTAAGTGAATGCAGGGAATCCAACTGGATTCGAACTCGGCATCCTGAGTTCTCCTTCCAAGTCGATATCCATTGCACCACAACGCATATCCTTTCGATTACAGTACATGGAATTCCCAAACGGTCACCCATCTAAGTACTGACCAGGCTTGATGTTGCTTAACGGTGATCGGACGAGAACCGGTGTATTCAACATGATATTGCCGCAAGTGTGGTCAGGGTGCCAGGAGAAAAAGCTTGTCAGAGCAGTTGCCATGGAAATACTTATAGAAAAGACAGAGGGAAGCCACATTTTGCTGGTGAGAAAGTGACTGAAGTAGAGATGACGTCATTTTCTTACTATTTTGAACTGTTTGTTAAACTGAGATATTTTCTTGTGTTGAAGTGAAATATATATTTTAATAGTTTAGTTAGGATATCATTGTGATGACAAGAATTTTTTAGTGATTTGTTTTAACAAAAGATAGTGTATAGTATTGTAGACAACATGTAGTTCGTCTGGGACCTAAGAAGCCACCCAGTGGGGAAGCAAAATATGTCTTACCACTACAGCATTCCGAAAAATAGAGCGAAAGTTTTGTACCCTTGTTTTTTATATTGCTATACGCAACGCCACCTAGCGGGGTTAAGATAAGTTTCCCGACAAGCAATCTCTTGCGACTACAGCTGCACGAAAAGACTTGAAGGAATATGATGAAAAAATATGAACTAACTAACGCTGATCCTTCAAGTTCCTGATATTCATAACAACTACTTTGAGTTCAATTGCTATTGGTGAATGACATAGATAAATATTTTGTAACTAACAAGACTTCGGAAAATAGCCAAAAGTCCCAAAATAGTAACAATAGGAAATACTGCTTAACCTCAACCTATCTCAAACAACACGTGTAACAAGAGTTATTCCATATTATGCAAATCAACCACAAAAAATTTTGAGTTCAATAATCCGAAAAGCAATGATAACTATGTGTGATACAGATAAATAGTGGAAGATTAATTTAAAGGAAATTTAATTATAGTATATCACTTATTGTGTGATTTTCAAGACAATTTGAATAAGCGAGACTATTCATTGGAATAACTGGAATTATGCACCTGCTTAGAAGAAGCCGATAAAGAAGAGATTGAAATAACAAAAATGTGGTTCTACAGAAGGATGTTGAGAATACCATAAACCGAACATGTGAGCAATGACGAAGTTTATAGAGAAAATGGAAACAAAAAATGACACATAGTTCACATCATTAAAAGACTGTGAAGTTTGTAAGGCACATAATAAAGAAAGAGGGCTTGGAAAATTTGATACTCACAAAACAAATTGAAGGTAAGAGCGACAGAGGAAAGGAAAGCAAAACATAATCTACCAAGCGGGCTTGAGTAAATGAATAACGAAATCAGGTTTAGAAGAATTATCAAAAAAAAAAAAAGGACAGGAAATTGTGGAGAGCCATGACAGCCAACATCCTGAAGGGACACGACAAGAAGAAGATGAAGAAGAAAGCAGCACATCTTAATCCTTTTTCCTTATTTAAATTGCCATATTCTTGAGCAAACTTTGTGCTCTTTGATGTTGTGTAATGGCTAACGAGCTTGTGTCACTAAATCAATTATGACTGAGTAGTGAGTTCGATCTTCACCAGGTGCTCCATGCATTCGGCCTTGTGCCACATCTAAGCTATTATGACTCCATGATTGGTGTCAAAGTTTGACTGGTGATCTAATTTTTATTTTTAAAGAAAACTATTTTTCATGTTAAAACAATGCAATAGCAAGAATTTTCTGGTTTGTGTCACTTATAGAGTATAGTATGAGAGGTGAAATGGTAAGCTTGGGTGAAATTTACCGTTAGGTACACTCTTAAGTCTTAGGTCTGTTTAACATAAGTACTGCTTTCATTTGATAAAGGAATTATTAATTGAAATGAGAGACACAAAATAAATATTTACAGGCCAAGTTTGTTTGTTTCTTTGTTGTTGTTTTTTTTTTTTATCAGGAATGTAACACACTTTCAGGTGGAGATGACGATAACACCTGTGATAATCAGGTCAAATGAGGGTGAGATTCTGGAACATGGAAAATGTTCCGCTGAAAGTAGATATGAGCAATGCAAGCCTTCAATGAGAGAAGGATTGGATTGAACTACTCAGCCCCTCACCGGACGATAGTTACGACAGTCAGTCAGTCAGTTAAGTGCCATACGTGATACACGTTTTAGGCGATCATGTCTCGAAAGAGACATGACTGACTGGACAGAACATTATCCTGCAGTATATTGCCATTGCTTTCTTATGTAGATTAGTTGCCAGCCAAGGCTATAGAACCCAATATGTCATATTTAGCCTATAACTGGAGGGAAGAGATGGATTAATACCTTTCCCAATGGTATTTGTGCATAAGTGAATGCAAGGAATTCAACTGGAATTCGAACTCGGCTCCCCGATTTATCGTTCCGTGTCGATATCCATTGCACTACAACGCACATCCAGTACTTACGACAAAGGGCCATTATTTTGATTGAACCACCATTCATATTGGGTTCTTGAAAGTTTTCCTTCTTCCCCTTCAAGACGTATGACACAAGACCATTAGACAAGCATTATTGTTAGCTGTCCAATCAGAGCAGTGCAATTGAGGTTTGCACCCCATAAAAGGTTTGCACCCCATAAAAGGTTTGCACTCCATAAAAGGTTTGCACCCCATAAAAACTGTCACCGAAAGAGCAGAAGTAAGATCGAACTTTTCTCGCCGCTAGTGGACCAACGTTACTGGATGACCGTGATTTATCAGTCAACTTAGAATTTGTTCTTTGTGCCATTTATTTTAATTGCCTCAATGAGCTACCTTCATTTAAATAGTTGAAAGACTTGTTATGGTTTATAAAATGGCGAGTGTTCTAAAAATAGAAAAGGATAGACACACTGACGCCAAGAATTCAAAATTGGGCGGCAAAATAAGAAATCGTTTCTTTTGGTAGGAATATGAGTAAGAAGTAGGAGTGGAGGACAGTAGTTTTGTGTAGGAGATTTTGAAAAGGGGAAGAGGCTAGTCAGTTGACCATTAGAGTCCAGAAGGGATAGGCTCGTTTACTACTATCATCCCACAGTGAAGAGAATTTATCTAGTCTGCTCCTGTATCCACAAAAAATTTAAAGGTTGTAACTTGATGTAAAAACTTAAAGTTTTATACCAAAAATAAACATTAGTTCAAGTTTGTGTTATCTTCTAATTATACCAAAACGAAGCAACACAACTATTTTATAAACCATAACAGACTCTTCAAGCGTAACTGCAACCTCCAGCCAACCTCTTCCTCCCAGGTTAAGCATTCCTTATACAATTCAAATACGTTTTGTTTATGTATTCATGATCTTAATCAGTCATAGTAACATGAATAAATATTGTTATTTTACACTTGCTAATGAGTGTTATTGAAGTTAATTACGTTTCAGGCATAGCCAGAACAGAGACGAGTCAAGCCTGATCTTCGACTGTACTTCAACGATATTCTTGCGCATGTGCGTTGTGGTGCACTGGATATCGGCTCAGAACAAGAAATCTGATAGCAGAGTTCGAGTTCCAGTTAAATTCGTTGCATTCATATACGCGCAAATACCCTTGGTAAAGGTATTAATATGTTTCTTTCTACATCTATGGGTTAAATAGAAGGATAGATTGGGTTCTATAGTCTTAGTTGGTTACCAATCTACCGCAGGAAGTGATGGTAATCTACTGCAGGAAAATCTTCTGCCCAGTTAGTCATGTCTATTTCCAGACATGATTACCCAAGCGAGTATTATTTAACTGACTGACTGATAAAGAAACACAACGTGGCGACGGCCTCGATACGGCCCAGAGTAAGAGCTACAAAATGTTTAGTAAATCGCTAAAAATAGACCACTTCGACGTAGTGTTATGGTTAACAAGCTAGCTTCGCCAGATTAATTTCGACTGAGTAGTGAGTCCAATCCTCACTGGGTGCTGCTTACTTTCGGCCTTGTGTTGCAGGTAAGCTACCTTTTACATTTTTATCCTTATTTAATTGATGAAATTTCGTAAAAGTTCAATGTTAGCCATATGATAGCAATCAATTAGATTGAAAATGTTAGCCATATGATAGCAATCAATTAGATTGAAAAAATTATAATGGGTAGGTTTGGAAATCGTTAGGCATTCCCCGCACCCACGGTCTTTTGAACAGGAGTAGCTTGTTGTCTTTATTTCTTAGCTGGATTATGTTTCCGGTGCCTTCTAATGTTTTCTCATTCTTTTTCCCTCCTAACCCCTTGCGTCTTAGTGGCATTATGGCTTTGCTTGGAGTAAATTGATAAAAACACATAAGTGTTTCCTGTATCGCCATTAACTGTACGTATTCTATATCAAAATATTCTTAAATATGTTTTTCTTTACTATAATTAGTTTCATACGATCAGTTTCATTTGTAATATATTTCTGTTTAATATATATTTTTAACTATGTATTTCTACGGGAGAAAAGCAACTAAAAAGATTTAACTATCTTGGAAGAGTTTTAACAGATGATAGACAATGTGACATCAAAATCCGAAGGAGCATTGAAATAGCAAAAGAAGACTTCCAAAAGTTAAGAAAAGTATTAAGAAACAGGAAAACCTAATTAAAAACAAAGAAAATACTGTTAATAAAATCTTAATATAAGATGGAAAATGTGACAGCAAAATCTGAAGGTGTATTGAAATAGAGAAAACTGCCTTCTAAAAGCTAAGCAAAGTATTGAGAAAAAGGAAAATCTTATTAAAAACAAAGAAAATAAAGTTAATAACATTTTAAAAGAAAATGAAAAATGTGACACCGAAATCTGAAGGTGTATTGAAAAAGGGAAAGATACTTCCAAAAGCTAAGTAAAGTATTAAGAAGCAGGAAAATCTCATTAGAAACAAAGAAAATAATTTTAATATGATTTTAGCAGAGGATGGAAAATGTTACACAGAAATCAGAAGGTGCATTTAAATAGAGAAATAGGCCTTCAAAAAGCAAAGTAAAATATTAAGAAACAGGAAAATCTCATTAGAAACAAAGAAAATAATGTTAATAACATTTCAACAGAGGATGGAAAATATTACACCGAAATCAGAAAGTGCGTTGCAATAGAGAAATAGGCCTTCAAAAAGCTAGGTAAAGTATTAGGAAATATTAAAATCTCATTAGAAACAAAGAAAATAATGTTAAAAAGATTTTAACAGGGAATAGAAAAAGTTACAGGAAAATCTGAAAGTGCATTAAAGTAGGGAAACATGCTTTCCTAAAGCTAAGCAAAGGATTAAGAAACAGGACAAATCTCATTAGAAACAAAAACAATAATGTTAATAATATATTAAATGAGGATGGAAAAAGTGACACCAAAATCTGAAGTTGCATTCAAATAGAGAACGGTGCAATGAAAAAGAAAAATGTGCCTTCCTATAGCTTAGTAAAGTATTAAGAAACAGGAAAATATCATTAGAAACAAAAAATTATAATGTTAATTAGATTTTAACAGAGGTTGGAAAATGTGATGCCAAAATCTGAAGGTGTATTCAAATAAAGGAAGACGCCTTCCAAAACCTAAGCAAAGTATTCAGAAACAGGAAAATCTCATTAGAAACAAAGAAAATAGTGTTAATTAGATTTTAACAGAGCATGGAAAATCGGGCATCAAATCTGAAGGTGCATTGCAATAGAGAAAGAGGCCTTCCAAAAATTAAGTAAAGTATTAAGAAAGAGGAAAATCTCATTAGAAACAAAGGAAAATAATGTTAATTAGATTTTAACAGAGGATGGAAAATATACCGCCGAAATCTGAAGGTGCATTTAAATAGTGAAAGATTCCTTACAAAAGCTAAGCAAAGTATAATGAAAGACGAAAATCTCATTAGAAAGAAAGAAAATAATGTTATTAAGATTGTAACAGAGGATGGAAAGTCGGGTACCAAATCTGAAGGAAAATCGGGCACCAAATCTGAAGGTGCATTGAAATAGAGCAAGAGGCCGCCCAGAAGTTAAGCAAAGTATTAAGAAACAGGAAAATCTCATTAGAAACAAAGAAAATGATGTTAATAAAATTTTAACAGAAGATGGAAAATGTTACACCGAAATCTGAAGGTGCATTGAAAGAGGGAAAGATGCCTTCCTAAAACTAAGTGATGTATTAAGAAACAGGAAAATATAATTAAAAACAGAAAATAATGTTAATGAGATTTAAACGGAGGATGAAAAATATGACATCAAAATCTGAAGGTGCATTTTAATTTGAGAAAAATGCCATTTAAAAATCAAGTGAAATATTAAGAAACAGGAACATTTCATTAGAAAGCAAGAAAATAATGTGAATAAGATTTTAACAGAGGATGGAAAATGTGTCATGGAAATCTGAAGGTGCATTGAAATAGAGGAATATGCCTTCTAAAAAAAAAGCACAGTATTAAGAAACAGAAAAATATCATTAGAAACACAGAAAATACTGTTAATAAGGTTTTAACAGGGAATGGAAAATGTTACACCAAAATCTGAAATGCATTGAAATTGCGAAACATGCTTCCAAAAGCTAAGTAACGTATTAAGAAACAAGAAAATCGCATTAGAAACAAAGAAAATAATATTAATAAGATTTTAACTGAGGATGGAGAATGTAGCACCAAAATCTGAATGTGCATTGAAATAAAGAAAGAGGCCATCGAAAAGCTAAGCAAAGCATTAAGACACAGAAAATTCTCATTAGAAACAAAGAAAACAATGATAGTAAGATTTTTAACAAAGGATGGAAAATGTTACACCAAAATCTGAAAGTGCATTGAAATAGAGAAATAGGCCTCCCAAAAGCTAGGCAACGTATTAAAAAACATTAAAATCTCATTAGAAACTAAGAAAATAAGGTTAAAAAAATTTCATCAAATGGAAAACGTTACACCGAAATCTGAGGGTGCATTTAAATTGGGAAAGAGGCCTACTTAAAGCTAAGCAGAGTATTAAGAAACAGGAAAAATCTCATTTGAAACAAAGAAAATAATATTAATGTGATTTTAACAGAGGATAGGAAGTGTGACTCAGAAAACTGAAGGTGCAATGAAAAAGAGGAAGATGCCTTACAAAAGCTCAGCAAAGTATTAAGAAACAGGAAAATCTCATTAGAAACAAAGAAAATAATATAAATGAGATGTTAACAGAGGATGGAAAAAGTGACGACAAAATGTGAAGGCGCATTGAAATAGAGAAAGATGCCTTCCAAAAGCTAAGCAAAAATAAAGAAACAGGAAAATCTCACTGGAAACAAATAAATAATGTTAATAAGATTTTAATAGAAGATGGAAAATGTTACACCGAAACCTGAAGATGTATTGAAATAAAGGAAGGTGCATTGAAATAGAGAAAGGTGCATTCCAATACCTAAGTTAAGTATTAAAAAACAGGAAAATATCATTAGAAACAAAAAAAAAAATAATGTTAATAAGATTTTAGTAAAGGATGGAAAATGTTACGCCAAAATCTGAAGGTGCATTGAAATACAGAAAGAGGACTTCTAAAAGCTAAGCAAAGTATCAAGAAAAAGGAAAATCTCATTAAAAACAGAAAATAATGTTAATAACATTTTAGCAGGGGTTGGAAAATGTGAATCCGAAATCTGAAGGTGTATTCAAATAGGGAAAATTGCCTTCCTAAAGCTAAGCAAATTATTAAGAAACAGGAAAAATTTCATTAGAAACAAAGAAAATAATGTTAATAATATATTAAATGAGGATGGAAAAAGTGACACCAAAATCTGAAGGTGCATTCAAATAGAGAAAGGTGCAATGAAAAAGAAAAATGTGCCTTCCTATAGCTTGGTAAAGTATTAAGAAACAGGAAAATATCATTAGAAACAAAAAATTATAATGCTAATTAGATTTTAACTGAGGTTGGAAAATGTGATGCCAAAATCTGAAGGTGTATTCAAATAAAGGAAGAAGCCTTTCAAAACCTAAGCAAAGTATTAAGAAACAGGAAAATCTCATTAGAAACAAAGAAAATGATGTTAATAAAATTTTAACAGAGGATGGAAAATGTCACACTGAAACCTGAAGTTGTATTGAAATAGAGAAAGATGCTTCCAAAAGCTAAGTAAAGTATTAAGAAACAAGAAAACTCCATTAGAAACAAAGAAAATAATGTTAATAAGATTTCAACAGAGGATGGAAAATGTTACACCGGAATCTGAAGGTTCATTGAAATAGAGAAAGTTGCCTTCCTAATGATAAGTCATGTATTAAGAAACAGGAAAATATCATTAAAGCAAAGAAAATAATGTTAATAAGATTTCAACAGATGATGGAAAATGTGACACCAAAATCTGAAGATGCATTTTAATTTGAGAAAGATGCCATTTAAAAATCAAGCAACGTATTAAGAAATAGGAAAATCTAGGAATTTCGAACCGAATCATTTTTTAAAATTAATGGGGTACATAAACTCTATTCCTTGTGTAGTAGTTATTGTAATAAAGGGTTCGGTTCGAAATTCCAAGCACCTGAAGAAGGCCGAAGCGTACAACGGCCGAAATGTCGTACAAATGGTAACAAAGATGAGAACAATAGTCCGAATAATGTAAATACTGTTTTTCGGGAGAATAGAAACAAAAAATGCACATACTTATAATCAGAAAGAAACAGTTGAAATTTATAGGGTTCATATTTAGGAAAGAGGGCTTAGAGAATTTGACACACAAGATATAGTCAGGGCATGAGAGATTTCAAATATCTTAACAAACTTGTATAAATGGATGCTAGAACAAAGAGTGAGGGATGTCGAGAAGACACACTTAAGAGCTAAGAAGGATAGAAAGTCGTGGAGAGTCATGAGGGGTCATGGCACATAGAAGAAAAAGAAGAAGGTAGTAAAGCCACGAAGATACAAGGAGTTACTTAGTGTTAAAGAATTAGAAAACTGAAACATTACTAAGAAGAGAGTACAAAGGAAGAATAATAAAGAGGACAATAGATAGAAATTTACAATGCAATTAAACTTTGGGGGGGATCAAAGTTGACTAGAAAGCAAGGATCTGAAAGTGAGTTCCACCAAAAGTGTGAGGAAAGGAACTGTTAGCATAGAATTTACGGTTACATCTAGCCAACTCGGCTGTAAGTTTATTAGACTTTGTCGCCTGTTTGGTGCTGGGGTTGAATTCAAAAGGTTTAAATACCATATTGAATTTAAATACCATATTGAATTCAAAAGGTTTAAATACCATATTGAATTTAAATACCATATTGAATTCAAAAGGTTTAAATACCATAGCAAAGAATTCATCCGAACACTTGCTGTGATAGTATTATTTATATTTATATTTTATATTTATATATTTTATAGTTTATTTTATATTCTATAATAAATTTTATATTTATTATTTATATTTATTATTTTACAGTTAGATCAACCAAATGCAGGCGACAATTCTACTCCATCAGCTTCTTTCTCGGGTTTCCAGCCTGTGGTACTCCCTTCCATATACTTGTTTTCCGGACATCCAAAAAATTAAGTTCAAAGCCAATTCTCATCTCTTATCCATTTAATGCCAACCCTTTCCACATCACCCCGTGTATCTTGTTATTTTCCTTTCTCTTTACCTTCGCAACTGTCTTCACTCCTGTGTTCAGATCCTTCTCTTGCCCTTTCTCTTTCACCCCCTGTAGCTGGTTTGTCTTTGTCTTCACTCTCCTCCTGCCTAATACTTCAACTCTCTTATGTTAATCCAACACTTTCCACATCACCCCATGTATCTTGTTCTTTTCTTTTCTCTGTACTCTTGTAACTGTCTTCACTCCTGTGTTCACATCCTTCTCTTGCCCTTTCTCTTTCACCCCCTGTAGCTGGTTTGTCTTTGTCTTTACTCTCCTCCTGCCTAATACTTCAACTCTCTTATGTTAATCGAGCCCTTTCCACATCACCCCATGTATCTTGTTCTTTTCTTTTCTCTCTACTTTTGTAACTGTCTTCACTCCTGTGTTCACATCCTTCTCTTGCCCTTTCTCTTTCACCCCCTGTAGCTGGTTTGTCTTTGTCTTCACTCTCCTCCTGCCTAATACTTCAATTCTCTTATGTTAAGCCAGCCCTTTCCACATCACCCCATGTATCTTGTTCTTTTCTTTTCTCTCTACTTTTGTAACTGTCTTCACTCCTGTGTTCACATCCTTCTCTTGCCCTTTCTCTTTCACCCACTGTAGCTGGTTTTTCTTTGTCTTCACTCTCCTCCTGCCTAATACTTCAACTCTCTTATGTTAATCCAGCCCTTTCCACATCACCCCATGTATCTTGTTCTTTTCTTTTCTCTGTACTCTTGTAACTGTCTTCACTCCTGTGTTCATATTCTTCTCTTTCCCTTTCTCTTTCACCCCCTGTAGCTGGTTTGTCTTTGTCTTCACTCTCCTCCTGCCTAATACTTCAATTCTCTTATGTTAATCCAGCCCTTTCCACATCACACCATGTATCGTGTTCTTTTCTTTTCTCTCTACTTTTGTAACTGTCTTCACTCCTGTGTTCACATCCTTCTCTTGCCCTTTCTCTTTCACCACCTGTAGCTGGTTTGGCTTTGTCTTCAGTCTTCTCCTGCCTAACACTTCAACTGTCTTATATAACCCTCTACACATCAGTGGTGATAACGCTTTGCTTTGAATGAAATTATTAAAAAAATAAAAGACACAGGGCGGCAACTTTACGGCGGTGAGAAAGTGACTGAAGCGGAGTCATCAGATAAGAACCAATATTGCTAATTCATCTTCGGATTTTATTAGAATTTGTAAATATATAACAGCAAAATAGAGTCACCGGACCATATTTGACAGTAATATTCCAAGCATGGACCAATGGTAGATTTATAAATATATAAGACAGATTCTGGAGGGAGAAATTGTCTCGCCTGACACAGTGAACTGATTTTCTTAACAGGTGACCTCGCATTGGATTCAATATAGACTTTCCACTTCATATCAGCTGAGAACGTTAGCACGAGAAGGTGCAACGAGTCTCTTTCCTGGAGGTTAGAATCAGCCATAGAAAAAAGGAGGTTTCTCCGATGATTAGCAGTTTTATTTTGGAGGTGTTAAAATTAACAAGCCACCCTTTGCCTCAGTGAAACCTTTGCCTCAGTGATGTAAAAAACGACCTTCAGTCGTTTTTTACATCAACCTCTAATTTGAATTTATCGGGCTGATCAAACTTACTATTGAGACGTAAGTAAATAGTTGTGTGATCAGCACAAATACCAAGCTGAGACCTAGTGCTATCGGGAATATCGTTAATGAAAATTAAAAATAAAATAAGAGTAAGAATAAGGCCCCGGGGCACGCATGCATAAGCACAACAGGCTCTAAAAGAGTGGCCGTTCAGGATAAATTTCATTTTACGATTTGATATGAAAGACTGAATCAGTTCAAAAATTTGCCCGGAAATACCGTAACTTTTCAACTAGTAAAAAAGACCCATATGACAAATCCTGTCGAAAGCAACAGCCCGAGATTCACCATTCTCATTTAGATCTTGGGAGACTCTTTCTGCAATTACTATTAGATCAACAGCAGTTGACCTAGAGAAATAAAAGTCATACTGCTTGTCTGAAAGAAGGCCCTACGATGCGAGATGCTTAACCAATTCAGCATTGATTAGGGCCACTCGGAGTTTCCCAAAAAGATGTAGAAGGCTAATAGCCCGACAGTTGGAGGGGTTAGACTGTTCACCTGAATTCTTAAAGAAATGGAACAACAGGAAAGCAAGAGGTAGCGAGGCATTTATTATACAGTTTAGAGAGAACGGGAGCTAATTCGAGAGAACACTTCTTAAGAACTATTAAAGGGATACAATCAGGTCTACATGTTTTGTAGGGATCCAGATTAGGGATATAAACAGAAGCCATGGAGGGGGTTACATGCTCAATTGAGACTTTGTTCGAAGTGGAAAGTTAGGAAAATATACTTAAAGTTTGTTGTAACTTCGTGCATATGATAAAAAGGTGCGCACTATACAACATCCATAGTAGGTGTGGGAGCGTTAACGAACCATCGCTTTTAAACCATGAGGCCCCGGTTCGAATTTTACTATGGTCGATTTGTCAGAAAAGTGACTTCTTGATGTTATCGGTCTGGAGGAGGCGATCCTAGGCCATTGAAAAGTGCATGAAAAGCATATTGCGAGTTGACTCTTGTGAACGAAATTGGGTAGACGTAACCGAGGGAATGAGAGGCCTCTCTGTTCAAACTGTTTTCTGTCACGCTAGATAATGCGCTCTCTCCTAGAAACTGTAAGATAGAAGATGACTATTGACTTTACGTTTAAATCCTTGGAGATTGTAGATGTCGGAGAAGCAAGTATACGGAAGGGAATACCACAGGCGGGAAGTGCGAGAAAAAGAAGCTATTAGAGTAGAAGTGGCGGCTACAGTTTCATGGTTTCACTGTAAAAGGGTGGATCCTAGTTGCTAGCTTAGTAACTCGAGTAAATTCATGCAGAGAGGGCACGTCGGAGTAAATGCCGTGAAAGTATTTGTAGAAGATACAGAGAGAAGCCGCATTACGCTGGTGAGAAAGTGATTGCAGCTGAGCTCCCAAGTCCGGATCGATCACATTGCAGATTCTCAGGTGGATTTTGTGAAGATCCCAGAGGTAAATAGCAGGGGCACCCGACCAGATGTGACAACAGTATTCAATACACGGGCAGATTGTACATTTATATATGTACAGGATAGATTCAGATGGGAAAAACTTCCTGGCCCTACAGAGTTAACCATACTTTCTAGCAACAGATTTAACTATGGATTCGATGTAGTCATTCCATTTGAGGTCGGTTGAGAGAGTTAGGCCGAGAAGTTGAACGATTTCGGCGTTGATAATAGCCTCGAACACTTTGCCAAAAATTGGTAGGAGGCTGATAGGGCGATAATTACAGGAGTCCGAGGATTCTCCAGAATTCTTAAATACAGGAACCACAGATGAAAACATCCAGGAGACAGGAAAGCAAGAAGCAGAGAGTCAGTAGTTGTAGAGTTTGCAGAGAACAAAGAAGAGTTCAGGGACACATTTCTTCAGGGCAATGATTTGGATTCCGTCGCCAATTTACATAATCCGTTGCCAATTTACGTTCGTTAAATAGATTATGCTTTCTTTTGTTCCTTTTGCATTTAATATCTTTTGTGTGTCAGATTTTCCAAGCTCTCTTTCGTCATTATGCACTCTAGAAATTTGAACTATATCTTTCTGATGCTAAGTATAAGTGTCCTTTGTTTCTATTTTCTCCACAACCGCATCATTGCTAATATGTTTCGTCCATAGCATTCTCAGCATCCTTCTGTAGAAGCACACTTCTATTGCTTAATGGAAATGAATCCAACAATATGGAATAAATTCTTGAGAGATAAAGAGAGTGAGAAAAGAGAAGGTATGCTGAAATTTCAGTTATCATTCTACTTAAGGTCGACTGAGAGAGTTATGCCGAGGAGGCGCCGTGTTTTACATTCAGAGAGAATAGCCTGGTCCTTGCTAATGGTTGTAAGCTTGCCCGTAAAAGTGAGTAGACAGTTTGAATTTGAATTCACCAGTATTCTGAGAACCCTAGAAGTTATGCCAAGATTCGTCATCGGAGGCCACAATTTAAACAATATAAGGTACGCAGATGATACAGTGCTGATAGCAGACACAGAAAGAAAACTAAAAGACCTCCTACAGAAGGTAGCTGAAGAGAGTGACAAGAAAGGACTATAAATAAACTGCAAGAAGACCGAATGCATGGTCATCAGCAAAAGGTGCAGCCCAAAATGCCAATTACAGGTGAGGGACTCTAAAATCAAGCGGGTACAGAAATTTAAGTACCTAGGAAGTGTTCTAACAGAAGACACTGAGATTCGAAGGCGAATTGGCATGGCGAAAGAAGTATTCCAAAAGTTGAGTAAAGTATTAAGAAACAGGACAATTTCACTAGAAACAAAGAGGAGAGTACTGGTTTGCGGTTCTTCAATATGGCAGTGAATGTTAGATAATATCTTCGAAGATGAAGGAAAAACTTGAAGCAGCTGAAATGTGGTTCTACAGAAGGATGCTGCGGATATCATGGACCGAGTATGTGAGCAATGACGAGGTTTTGGAAAGGATGGAGACGAAAAGGAAATTAATACTGAGCATCAGAAAAAGACAACTAAAGTTCCCTGGACATGCAATGAGGAAGGAGGGTTTGGAGAACCTGTTACTAACGGGCCAGATAGAGGGAAAAAGAGACAGGGAAAAGCAGAGGATAACATATTTGAAGGATCTGAACGTGGATGACTGAACGAAGGTTGCATGATGCAACAAGAGAAAGCGTGCTAAGAGCCACCAGGGATAGGGAGATGTGGAAAGCCATGATCGCCTACGTCCTGAAAGGATATGGCACATAAAAGAAAAAGTATCTAAAAAGGAATCTTTAAGGTAGAACGTATGCTGACCTTTCAGATGCCGACTTTAGTTCATTTGGTCCTTTATTCTTTTTCTTGAAAACTGATTTTGAAATATACAAAATCATTAGTGTTGTGCTAGTGCTATCCCTTGTGTGGTTGTGTGTGTGTGTGTAGCATTTCAACGCCAAAATAAACACGAGTTTCAGTATCAAAGAATGCTCGTTGAAAGCAGAAATGTTATTTAGCATTTATAAAAGTGCAATTATAATCGGAATGAGATTTAGTTAGGCTGGTCTCTGTGTAGCCTGCCCCATATATCTCTTCTCGTAATAATGATGTGAACAAATTTTAGTATTTATATAAACCATTTATCGAACGTATTTCCAGCGCTTGGTGCTATTTCACTTTCTGTCATAAATTATAAATATAAAAAGAAAATTGTTTTATTATTATTATTATGTTGTCATTTTTCATCATATTTCGATTTCTGCTATGGTCGCACTACCTACCAAGTCTGCGAGAAGACCTAAAGCAGGTGTGTTGTTATGGCTCTAATTCATGTTTTTTCCTATCTCCTCTAACATCCCTAGCGTTACATAGACAAAGTTCTCCTTAGTGTGCTGGCTGTACTTAACAAAACAATTTTTTGAATATCTCTTAAGCTGGGGTTTCCATGGATTCTGTCAGTGTGTTGTTTTGTTCCATTTTTTATCATTCCAAGCGCACCTACTATCACTGGCACGACTCTTGTTTTCAATTTCCACATTTTTCTATTTCAATTTCCATGTCTTTATATTTTGACAGTTTTTCGAATTCCTTGGTTGCTATGTTACAATCCGCTGAACAAGCCATATATGTTTTTTTTTCTTTTTGGTTTTTAACAATAATGTCCGGTCTATTTGCTTCAATTTTTCTGTCTGTATAGATGGTGTAATCTCATAGAATGGCTACATCTTCTATTTCTGTGACCTGGGTGATATTCATACCAGTGTTTGTTTACATATTTTCCATAGTGTTTGCACATTGTCCAGTGTAAATATTGCCCTACTCTATCGTTTTCTTTTGGGAGGGTCTCAGTTTGGGAACCAGTCACTATTACTTCAAAGTCAAAATGTGTTAGAATTCATATAAATACATTGGCATAAATCAATTTCACTCGCGTCCCCTGACTTAAAAACGCTCATACTCAAAATATTCTTGTCAATGTGCATGTGTTTAGCATCATTAAAAGAGCAGTTGATAAGAATAGTATTTGAATTGATAAAGTGTAATTCTACACTTGAACAGTGAAAAATAGAAGCTCTTTAAATACAATCGACATATGAATATTAGGTTAGAGAATGACTAATTCAAGACGTTTTTAATATCTTGTATGCTCCCTGTTAATTAAGGACGTGGAATAACATGGAGCAATACAACTTCCTATTTTTTTACAACTCTTAGAAGAGGTCTTTCTCTTTTATGTTAAATCTAATCCCTGTTCTACCAACCAAGTACACAAGCTTGTTAGATAGGTCATTCGCTGTTTCCCTCAATCTCTTTTTGTCTTTAATATGTCCTGTGAATGTTTCAATTCTCCAAGCTTCCACAATATGTACCTATAAATTTTAATTATCTCTTTCTACATCTAAGTATGCTTTTTCTTTTCATTTTTCTTGCAAAATCCTCCTTGTTCTCATTTTCAGTCCACGGAATTCTATGCGTCTTTACTATTTTCTCAAATTTCTTCTGGATCTGTTATGAGATTGTCCAGCGTCCCTTGCTATACAGACAGAAGTTTTAGTAGTTTCTTTCTTTTGTAAAAACGAAATTATCTTGTTAAGATTTTGGAAGTCATCCTTCACTATTCCAATGCCTCTTCGTTTTCGGTGTTACATTTCCCATCCTCTGCTAAAATAATTCTACGATATTCATAATTTTTGTATTTACTTGATTTGTGTCCCGTCAATTTGTAGTTATCATCATGGACTGTTCTTTATAATGGCAACCATACATTTTATCTTCTTACAATCGTTTAGCTTCTTCTCACTTTACTTTTATTTGTCAGAGGCCATATTGTTTGCTTGAAAAAATATTACATATGAATTTACAAAAATCTTTCGCTATTTCAATAAGCTTTCGTATTTTGAAATCACATTTTCTATTCTATGTTAAAATACCCCCTTCATATTTATATTTTCGTATTTACTTGATTTGTGTCCCGTCAATTTGAAGTTCGCAACTTTGACTGTTCTTGATAATGGCAACCCTAGATTTTGTCTTTTTAATTGTTTAGTTGGGTCTATTCACTTTACTACTTTCTGTCAGAGTCCAGATTGTTTGCTTGAAAAAATATTACATATGAATACAAAAATCTTTCTCCATTTCAATAAACGTTCGTATTTTGAAGTCACATTTTCTATCCTATGTTAAAATACCTCCTTGATATTCATATGTTCGTATTTACTTGATTTGTGTCACTCCAGATTTTAGGTCGCTTTTTAGACTGTTCCTTTTGTTAGCAACCCTTCGGATTTCCGTGTCACAATTTCCGTTCATTTCTAAAATATATAAATTTGTTTATTTTTTATTCTCTTATCTTTCTTTACAATATTTTACACTAAATATGTTCATGTTTTTTCGTTACTATTGTTTTGTCCATTCTTGTTACCCAATATCTCGCTATTTCCAACTGGTAATATTTGTAGGAAAAGGGTTTACCAATTATAATATTATATTAAATTTTTTTAAGCTGAAATATTTTAACACGTAGAGCATCTTGCACATATGTTATATATTTTATGTGCAGAACAACATAACTCATAATAGAAAAGAAAATGTTAGCTTTTAGTCGTCCTGGTAGCAAAGTCTGATTTTATTTTTTCCTTTGAAGTTGTCAGTCAGTTAAGTGCCATACGTGATACACTCTTTGGGCGATCATGTCTCGAAAGATACATGACAGACTGGGCAAAAGATTATCCCGCAGTAGATTGCCATTGCTTTCTGCGGTAGACTGGTTAGCAGCCAAGGCTATAGAACCCAATTCCTCCTGTTATTTAACCCATAACTGGAGGGAAGAGACGGATTAATAACTTTCCCAAGGGTATTTGCGCGTAAGTGAATGTAAGGAATTCAACTGGAATTCGAACCCGGTAGCCCGATCTCTCGTTTCGAGTTGATATCCTCTGTACCACATCGCACATCCATTAAGTTGTATAAACCTGAATTAGGGTAATCAGTCAGTCAGTCTCTCTCTCTCTCTCTCTCTCTCTCTCTCTCTCTCTCTCTCTCTCAGAGAGAGAAATGAAAGTGAAATGAAAATCACCATGATGAATTTTAAGTTTTACTCAACTCGGTTAATATTCTGATGGCAGCGGATTTCGTCTCTGATAAGCTTGATTGACTATTTTTCTGAACGTTTAATTTTCAAAAATTTAATTTTTTTCTTGCATATAGCGTTAAGATTTCAGTTAGCTCTTTTAGTCGTTCTGGCAGCAAAGACTGATATTTTTTCTTTGAATTTCTAAAGAAAGGTATCTTAAAACTCACTTGTTTTGACTATTACAGGATCTCCTGACTTTGCCTAAGTTAAAACTTAATAAATTTTTATTTTTTTTATAATATTTTTTTTTAATTGGAGTAAATAGACCCCACTATCACCCGGTTCATAATCCTCCCTCTTCATCAGAACAAGAATAGAGGCTAATTCCTTGTTTTCTGTTTAGGAAGGGGTTCCCGGTTTCTTTCCTATCATCAGGTCTTAATATTGTGTTTCCATCTCTCCCTACTAAACTCGGTTAGCTATCTTTTCTTTCTCTACCGCTCCCCTTTATCACCTGACTGTCCCGTACTTGACAGCATCTCAAATAATATTGATAGGGCCATTTCTTCTCATCCGTTCGCTCAGATATTTGTGTTTGGAGACGTTAATGCCCACTACGCCAAATGGCTGGAAAACTTTGTCACAGATCTTGTTGGTGTCCATACCATGAACTTTTCAATCACTCAATCCCTTATGCAAGTTATGGATTTCCCCACGCGTTTCTCTAACAACCCTAATAGACCTGATTCACAGCTAGCTCTCTGTTTCACTTCTATCTCTGACTCTTGGCAACTCTGATAATGATGTGGTTTCCGTGAATATCTCCTTCCACTTTCCTTCCTCACAAGGAACCACCGACCAGCAGAATATCTTACTGATAGCAAAGAGTAGATTGAGAGTCGTTCCGCGATTTCTTGTGTGACATCCTTTAGAACAAAGTTTTTATTCTTCCATTCGAGGTCTTCTCTTGGGTTAAAGCTGACATCAATGCTTTCATCACAGCCTGTAGGTAACAACTTAAACCCCATTTGCCCTTTTGGTTCTTCCCTACTTGCTCGGTAGCTATTGCCCACGGGAATCATTTCTACTAGTTTCATCGGAGCCACGCGTCTGATCATAATAGGCATATTTTTGCCTCTGCTCGTAATGAGTGCAAGAGAATCCTAAATGATGCTTAGCTGCTGTTTGCTAACAGAATGAAGCAGCGTAAAGTATCCCGCAAGTTTGTCTCTAAAAACTACTTGCGGCTCTGTAGAAATGTGTTAAAGAACAGCAAGCCCTCAATCCCACCTTTAATCAATAAATTTGTGTTCCTCGTATGTTGAGCGGACAACACCGAGTGCTCGCAGATTCTCCACCAACTCAAAATTTGATTTGTCTAGTGGGTGCGCACCCGACTTCCCACTTAGAACTGAGGCTCAACAGAGTGACGTTTACATTACTCCCTCGGTTGTCAAAGCTTGACCCTCATAAGGCAAGCGAAAATGACAGAATCCCATTCATTGTCATGAAGAAACGGGCTCCTGAACTCTCCTCTGTCCTCTCCAAACTCTACAGCTACTGTATCTCTGCTTCTTGCTTTCCTGCCTCCTGCAAGTCCTACACTGTGGTTCCTGCATTTAAGAATTCTGGGGAATTCTTAAATCCCTCTAATTATCGCCTTAACAGCTTCCTACTGATGTTTGGCAAAGTGTTCAAGGCTATTATCGATCCTGAAGTGGTTCAACTTCTCACAGCCCACAACCTTTATTCCGACAAACAGTATGGTTTCCGCTTCACCAGGTTTACTGCTGATATGCTTACGAACATCACAGTATATATATACGAGGTTCTCAATAAAAAACAGCGAAGACCTAGATATCTCCAAAACATTTGATAAAGTCTGGGATGCGGGCCTACTACAATCTACAGGGCAATAGTGTAACTGGAAGTTTGTTCCTTTCAAATCGAGTAATGAAGATAGTATTGAACGGGCCTGCTTCACACGAACGCGCATGTATAGGCCATACGCTTTTTTATCTTCATCAACGATCTCCTTGGTGTAACCAGATCCCAAGTAGACATCTAGGCTGACGACACCACCATTTACTCTCACCTTGATAAGAAATCTGCCGATGCTGACAAAGCTAACCTTGCTGCTGATCTTGAAAAGGACCTCCAATCTGTGGTGGATTGGGGTAAGAAATGGCTCGTAAATTTTAATACTTCAAAAACGAAGCTGCTATCCTTTAACCACCATAGACAATCGCTCCAACTATCCATCAATATGAATCAGGTTATTCTCCCTGAAAGCAAAACACTGCACCTTCCCGGCCTAGCTCTCTCAGCCGACCTCAAGTGGAATGACTATATTGAATCCATAGCTAAATCTGCTACTAGGAAAGTCGGTTCATTGTGTAGTTTTTCTCGTTTGAGTCTATCTTGCACATATATAAATGTACCATCCACCATACCATTGAATACTGCTGTCACATCTGGCCGGGTGCCCTTGCTATCCATCTTGAATCTGCAATGTAATCGATCCCGACCTGGTAGTTCAACTCCAGTCACTTTCTCGCCGACAATGTGGCTTCCCTATGTCTCTTCTTCAAATAATTTCACGGCTTCTGCTCCAATCATCTTAGCTCCATGGTGACCCACTCTGTATGAATCTTTACTCGAGCTACTAGACTAGCAACTAAGTCCCATCATTTTACAGTTAAACCTTCTTTGTTCGCACTTCCCGCCTTTGGAATTCCTCTTCCGTATACAGCTACAATCTCCAAGAATTTAATTGCAATAAAAATTGCAATCTCTTATCTCCTTGACTTGCATCCTTTCTTTGACAACCCTGGTATCATGTTCTTCTCCCTTTCCACTCTACTCTCATGCAGTTATCTTCACGCCAGTGTTCTCATCCTTCTCTTACCCATTCTTTGACACCCCCTGTGACCTGTTCCTCTTTTTCTTTACTCTCCTCTTATGTAAACCCCTGCGCACCAGCGACAGTACTGCTTTGCGTGGGGTGAAATTATTTTTTAAAAAAACTCTAGTGTGATGCGTGTGCGATGATTCAGTTCAGTTAAGTGCCATGCGCGATACACGCTTGGGCGATCATGTCTTGAAAGAGACATGACTGACTGGGCAGAAGATTATCCCGCAGTAGGTTGCCATTGCTTTCTGCGGTAGATTGGTTGCCAGCCAAGGCTATAGAACCCAATCTGTCCTGTTATTTAACCCATAACTGGAAGGAAGAAACGGATTAATACCTTTCCCAAGGGTATTTGCGCGTAAGGGAATGCTGGGAATTCAATTGGAATTCGAACTTGGCTCCCCGATTTCTCGTTCCGAGCCGATATCCACTGTACCACAACGCACATCCACAGATGTGCGTTGTGAGATGATTACTTGGTTTATTTAAAGAAGAGTTCGGTTTGCCCTCGGAAATAAATCTCCCCGGCAGGGAACCCCAGAAGTTTTGTCATTATCTGTCATCATGTGGGTAAATAAAACAAAAAGAGTAAAAGACAGTTTGATTCTTTTCCTTGTATACAAGTCATGCAAAGCCAACGGAGCAGTTATCTGGCAGATAAGATGAAGTAACTCCTCAGTTGTATCATACCAGCTATCATCATATCATATTGCAGTCAAGTTTGAATCATGTAAAATGTTTTACAGTAAATTAATTAATTTCTTCATTACTTCTCAACTCAGTATCATGATGATGTTTGTTTAAGTTTTGTTTAATGGCATATCAACACCTTTGTGGGTTATTGTTGTGGAGTAGTTTTCGCACTGAAGGTAGTAATAGTGCTATGTCGGTTGCTAATCGACTTAATGCATCCAAAATATTAGGAACTTGGTAATCTTCCACTGAAATCTGATTCCTTAGTATTCGGCTAACTGCCGACTAATATCAACTGCCTTAGTAGCTCTACTGAACTCCAATAGAACTCTAAAGAACTCTCTAGAACTCCTATAAACTTCAGAAGAACTTCATTATTTATTTTTGTAAAAAATTACAAAAAATGCGGCACAAAGCCAAAAATGGGGGGTGGGGAAAGACTGGTTTTCATCTGTCTTACATTAACTTAGATAGCCTCACTCACTGACCCAATCAGACAGTATAATATCCCTTGCACCAAAACATCACATTCTTACCATTCTTACTACAAACACCATAATGCCTCAATACACTCTGTGAAAGTCTAACTAAACCCATATGTACAATTTGTCTGTGGGAGGGGGGAATAACATTTAAACTTGATAACCCTAATGATTTTTATACAATAAATGACAATATATACAAAAAAACTAAACAAAATTGATGTTAGTAATAACCCCCACAATCTCTCGCCGTGACAGAAACATCAGTTAGCTGGGCGAAATTCTAGCGGGGCTGGCAGATCTCAACCAGTCATACACACAAACACGCACACACACAAATACAATAACAAATACGAAAATAAACACACTCGAAACGAAAAATGTCCCGCATCTACCAGGGAACTGATATCTCTAATCACCTAAATGGGGAAGGCTGGGGAATTAAACCAAAAAAGAGGGGACAAAAAAATAAAAAGTGGGGCCGATGACCATGCAGACCCTAGCCAAGTTTAACCATCGTTAAAACATAAAAAGAAAAAACCAAAACTATCCTACTTTCGGGTGTGGTTGAAAATGTTAAGTCCAGGATCCCCAATATCCTGATGCCTAACCGTCATCAAAATGCCACTCCAAATCAGCTCCTCTCACTCGACAGATTCGCGCAAGATTTACCGACCTTTTGCCAAATTCTGATGGAGGGAGTCGTCGCTTTTCCGTCCTGATTTTGACTTTAAGCTGATGCTTAAAGAACAAAATCAGTTGGGAAGAGGAAAACTTCTCATCCCCATAGAATTCCTTCTGTCGCGTCGACCATATCACGACTCTCATAACACCTAGTAAGCATACGAACACATAATACTTCACAAGAACTTCTCGAGTTAACTTCCTGTTAACTCTTATTATTATAGGAGGGAGAGTCCATTATCTGAGGAATAGGTGTGTTTCATCATAACAATTATTTAATGACAAAAATATGGGGTTTTAAGTTTTGTTTTTGTTTTTGCTTTTTTTTTTTCTTAATGTTCGGTTATAGTGAGAAGGTTGATTCAATCAGATTTTAATGAAAATTTTTACTTTTTATTCTTTATTTTAGAAAACTAAAAATTTCTTCTAGTTTTGAATTAAAAAATGTTTTGCTGAGAATATTTTTTTCCTTCAAAAATGTGTTATGGTAAACAGTTTTTCTTCAAAAATGTATTGTTGGTAATATTTTTCCTTCAAAAATGTATATTTTTCTAGGAAAGTCTATTTTTATGTATATATTTCTATAAAAGTCTATTTTCATACTTTCATAGTGTTTTGATCCCAGTTTGGGGGTTAACTATTTTCCCATAGCTGGAACCCTAACATATGCTACCACTCCGAGTCAGGGTGAACCTGGGAACGACAGCAATTAAGAGGTGGTTCCATGCTCCTCACAACCTTCCAATCAGAGGCCTTGTTGTCGGATGCAGTTTACGGTCACACCCAGGACCACCGAAATAGGAATTCGATGAAAACCCGTGATTGTCAAAAACATAGTGGTAAAGAAATATCCAGGGAGACTGAGAAAAATACTAGAAATTCAAGAAAACTTAGTTCCCAACTATAAACACCAGATATTTGACTTAAATTCACTAATTAATATTGCTACTATTCTTAATAATACTACTATTTTTTTCAGAAACTATATTGTTGGTAATATTTTTCATTCAAAAATCTATATTTTCTTATAAAAGTCTACCACCCCGAGTCAGGGTGAACCTGGGAACAACAGCAATTAAGAGGTAGTTCCATGCTCCTCACAACCTACCAATCAGAGGCCTTGCTGCCGGATGAAGTTTACCGTCATGCCCAGGACCCTATCATGATGATGACATAATGATTCATTCATGTCATAACATTAAGTTCGATACATTCAGTTTAAAGCTCAACTAAAAAATTATATACAATCTGTTGTTAAATGGGACAAGAAGTAGCTTAATAACTCTAATGCCTTCAAAATAAAACTACTCTTTTTTAATTGTTTGAAAGGACCCTTTTTACCTTCCATCAGCATGACTGATGCTAACCTCCAAGAGATTGATTCATTTTCTGCTGACATAAAGAGGAAAGATTATATTAAATAAATTACAAGATCTGCTGCTAGGAAAGCTGGTTCCCTGACAATTTTTTTCGCCAAAATATATCTTACATATTTATAAGTCTACAATTTGTTCTTGATTTGAATATTGCTGTGATATCTGGTCCAGTGTTTCTGCTATATATTTACAGATTCTTGATAAAATACAAATAGAATCTGTCATATTATTGGTCCTGACCAGGCATCTGGCCCCCTCAGTCACTTTTTCACAGTCTGAAGGTAGCTTCCCTGTTCCTTTTTTCAGAAATACTTTCAACGTAATTGGTTTAATGAACTTTCCTCTGTCGTACCTAGACTTTATTCATTTAAGCACAGTATTAGGTTTTGAAAAGAATGGAAACAAAAAGGAAATTTATATTGAGCATCAGGAAGAGACAACTGAAGTTCCTGGGACATGCAATGAGGAAGGAGGGCTTGGAGAACCTGCTACTAACAGGCCGGATAAAAGGGAAAACGAGATAGAGGAAATCAGCGGATAACATATTTGAAGGGCCTGAGCAGGTGAATGACAGAACGGGGATTGCGTGGTGTAACAGGAGAAAGCGTGCTAAGAGCCACCAGGAATAGGGAGACGTGGAGAGCCATGATCGCCTACGTCCTGAAAGGACAAGTCACATAGAAGAAGAAGAAGAAGAAGAAGAAGAAGAAGAAGAAGAAGAAGATTTTACAGATGAAATGGTTAGTTTTGTTGCATTTCTCACTTATAGAAATACAAAATGAGCTGCACAAATAGTTTTTTTTGTTTGTTTTTTTTTAAATCATATCACCCCAAGCAAAGCGAACACGCCACTGATGCGCAGGGGGCTACGTAAGAGTGAAAAGACTGGAAAAGAGAAAAACCGGAAACTACATCCTAAACAGGAAACAATGGATGAGCCTCTTCACCTGTTCAATAGACGTGGGTGGAGTGTGAACCGGGCGATAGTTTAGTCTATCTACTCCAACTGAAAAAAAATAATAAAATAAAAAAAGAGTGAAAAGATTGGAAAAGGGAAAAACCGGAAACCACATCCTAAACAGGAAACAAGGGATGAGCCTCTTCACCTGTTCAATAGACGTGGGTGGAGTGTGAAGCGGGCGATAGTTTAGTCTATCTACTCCAACTGAAAAAAAATAATAAAATAAAAAAAAGAGTGAAAAGATTGGAAAAGAGAAAAACCGGAAGCCACATCCTAAACAGGAAACAAGGGATGAGCCTCTTCACCTGTTCAATAGACGTGAAGAGGCTCATCCCTTGTTTCCTATTTAGGATGTGGTTTCCGGTTTTTCTCTTTTCCAATCTTTGAATAGAAATAGTGAAATAAAAAAGTAAGTTCATATTTGTGTGTGTATTTTTATAATCTATGGTTTAATTTCATGACATTTAAATGTATACCCTTTTGTTAAGTGTGCCGTGATATTTTCATTCGCTCTTAGGCGCGGTGTTGCTTAAAAATGTTGAAAAACACTTAGTACAACAATAAGAATCCAAACTAAGTTACTTATATTGTGAAAAGCTGAGGGGAAAACTTTTGGGTCTGTAAAAATATCATCACAAGGAAGAAAGAAAGGAAAAGAAGAAAGTTGATAAAAAGTAATCGAACATTTTTTATAGTCAAGAAATTGATTGACAATTGATGAGATGATTGACAATTTATTTGATGATTGACAATTTTATTTATTGTCCAGTTTTCTTATTACGTCATTAAGTTTTATTACGTCATTAAGTTTTATTACGTCATTAAGTTTTATTACGTCATTAAGTTTTATAACGTCATTAAGTTTTATTACGTCATTAAGTTTTATTACGTCATTAAGTTTTATTACGTCGTTAAGTTTTATTACGTCATTAAGTTTTATTACGTCATTAAGTTTTTGTACAACGGAAAATAGATTAGACGCCGGAAGATATTTTACTACTTGGACTCATACTTTTATATTCGACTGCTACTCTGACTCTCATGAGAATTGTCCTTATGCCAGGCGAGCAGACACAAAATACGCACGAATATTCAACATAAAAATGCTTGACCCTGTTATTTACACTATTTACATTTGGACTTCGTTGCTGTTATAGCGTAGGAAGCTGGTTAATGTTTCCTTGTGTTAGATTTAACCGAGCTCCCTACAGCTTACAAAGTTCATGCAGGATTATCTTCAGATGATTTTCGTCGCCATCAGAAGGTTGGTTGTAGGCAGGTTGGAATATGTGGAATTGTGTGGAATAGCGTAAGAAGAATAAAATATACATTTTGCATTTTAAAATAGAAATTTATTAAAAGGAAAGAATAACACAAGTTGTAGAAGCTAATGTTCAGTTAGAATTCGTGTTCAATGATAAAGTTGAGTATCGAGAGTTGAAAAAATTGTTCGTAGTAGTAATTGTTGAAAGAGATAAGGAGAAAGAGAAAGCGAACAAAGTCTGAGTCGCTTGAAGTTGAAGTTACATTTTAGATGTTTCGTCTCGCAGCTCCCATCTGACACTCTGACTGATTGATGTTAATGAAGTCCTTTTATTGTAGTCTAGATTTTTCGCACTTACTCGCGAAGTCCTTTTTGATCTTGCAAATCGCTCCTATTTATCAAAAATCCTTTTAACGCCTACTTTCGAAATTTGATTTCGACTTTTTCGTTAAGCACGTGGTCAATCCTTTTTCTATTTGGGAAAACCAGGATTTCACACGTCATTGTAAATTTTTGTAAAAGTGAAGAAGAAGGTTGATTTTAATTAATTTTTCATCTGCTACACTACCATCACAACGTTTCGACCATTGTAACCTCCAGCCTTCCTCAAGTATATATCGATCTGTATGACCTACAGAGAATTCTGAAATTAACCTTTTATTTAATGTTCGGGTTAGACTGAACATGTTAGGATATCATTTATTTTTTAATTTTAGTATAGCTCAGTTATTGCTCGTCCGTTTCCATGGACCCAGGGAACGAACCCACAATTACTATGTCACCAAATTCACGAACCAACTCTTCAATCTACTACATTATTGAGCTGTAGTGAACTTAGTGCCTTAAAACTAACCTGCCAACCGATTAGTTCTAGTATTGTTGCTGCTGCTGCCTGAAGAACGCCGGAGCGTACAACGGCCGAAACGTCGTGAATATGGGATGGACAACAGTGTGAATGATGTAGATGTAAATAGTGTAGCCAGTAGTAAGTCACATTTCCGATAACATTATCATTATATAATCAATAAGTAATCATCATATTTTGAATTTCTAAGGATATACAGTAAGTCACATTTCCGATAACATTATCTTTATATAATTAATGGGTAGTCATCCTATACTACAGGTATAGGATAAATTCATTAAAATTTCCTTATTTTTTTTTTCAATTGGAGTAGATAGACTGAACTATCGCCCGGTTCACACTCCACCCACGTCTATTGAACAGGTGTAGAGGCTCATCTCTTGTTCCCTGTTTAGGATGTGGTTTCCGGCTTTCTCTTTTCCAATCTTTTCACTCTTACATAGCCCCCTGCACACCAGTGGCTTTACCGCCTTGCTCGGGGTGATATGATTAAAAAATTTGTTGATATCGTCTTCTCTTATCTAAAGTTCGCTCTGTACGCAGTACATTAATGAATATTAAAACCAATGAAATGGCAAGATTCCGTCAAGTAATCCATTGTGTCTTAGTGGCTCGATTAAAAAAAAAAGTTCTTAGCGAGTTTCCTTTATTACGAATATGTAATCTATTATCGATGTGCGTTGTGGTGCAGCGGTTATAGGCTGGGAACGAGAAATCGGGGAGCAGAGTTCGAATTCCAGCTAAATTCCCTGCACTCACCCACGCGCAAACACCCGTACGAAAGGTATGAATCCGCCTCCCCCCTCCAGTCATGGGTCAAACAACAGGACAGATTGGGTTCCATAGCCCTGGCTGACAACACAGAAAGCAATAGCAACCTACCGCGGGATAACCTCTGCCCATTCAGTCACGTCTCGAAAGAGTCACGATCGCCCAAGCGTGCATCACGTATGGCACTTGACTGACTGAATCTATCATCATTAACTCTTATGTCTGAATTACTTATACACTGACATAAATAATTGTAGCGTATTTATATTTTAATATAACATTTTATTGTGGGGACCTACCTACAAATGGACTCTTCAACACCTTTATGTCAAGACTTAGATTTCTATATCTAAAACATACACTTTTAAATACACCGTTCTTAACACTTTTAACAACTGAAAGTTTCAAAGCGACAGTTGAAATAATGTGCATTTTTCATAATAACAAATGATTTACTACAGGGGGTCGGCAACCTTTTGGAGAGTGAGGGACAAAAAGCTATTTAGAATCATGGAGGAGGGCCAAACAGCTATGGCTCCAGTGTCAGGGAGAAGAACCATGTCATTAAATATGTGAATAAATTTTGTGTTTGAAGAAAGCAATGATTCAATATAATCTGACGGGAATTTTGTTAAAAAAATATTACATCTTAAAAATAAATGTTTCATACAAAAATTACTGAACAAAAATTCACAGAAAAAGTGAAAGTGAGGCTGTACGCTAATTTTGGCGACCCTTACGAATAAAAAATAAAAGTAAAACACATTCTCCAGGTAAAAAGAAAATTTTGTTTTAAAATTTCGACGCAATATATTCAGACTATCAACTGTCAATTTGGTTTGGTTTACCTATATTTATATCGTGTCCGGAGTAAGGTAGCGGGCCGGACAATATTTATAGCGGGTATCTTATTTATTCTTTTTCTAGTTGTAGTAGGATTCCGTTCTAGTTAAGGGTAATTGTATACCGTTGCAGGTTAACGGAATTTAGCCTTGTGAAAGATAGCCCACTATAATTCATGAAATGATTATAAATCAAGAAAGGCAATTTGAGTATAAAATAATATTTATATATACAAATAATAATGCTGAAAGAGATAAAAAGGCTTAGTAATGTGGAGAGCGGAGGTATGTGAGGTCCGTAAGTCAGTAAGTTGGTTTGTCCTTCTGTCTGACGATGCTTTTTGTCTCCGCTTTTTATATCCACTTTTTGGATCAAACGGCCCGTTTTGAATTTCACGCTTGTATTTGATTCCGGGCTTCCCATTGGCTGGTAAATAAAATTCGCGTAAGCTCGCGAAATGGAAATTTGATATTTGATTAATTTTTATTTTTCAACCGGAACATCTACGCGAACTCGGATGCGCACGACAAGTTTTATTCATTTGCTTTTTAGTCGGTATAGAGCCAACATCCTGTTCATCGCTTTTGCTCGGTCGGTATCACCACAGATTCACTCGAGGACCGGATGTGACCCGTTAGCCGGGGGTTGCCGACTGCTGATTTACTACATACACCATAACATACATTGTTCTTAACACTTTAAATACAAATGAAAATTTTGAAATGACAGGAGTAAATGCAATATTTCATAATATATAATTATCTGCTGCATACACCTTTAAATTACTGTTCCTAATACGTTCAATATAATATCTCAAAGTAGTGTAATGGCAGTATGAATAATACTCATTCTTCATGTTGTGGATCCGGGTGAGGAACCACACAAAATAATGAACAACAAAAGTAGATATTTCAGATAGAAAAATAGGCCATATTGAACGTAAATATACAAACTTTAACGCAGGTTAGTAATCCAGGAATACGATTAGTAAGGAATATATATATATATATATATATATATAAGTCTTTGATGTGAAGCCGTGTTTGAAATAGTATACTCGTGTAATATTATTCTGGCTTAGTGGAGTTCGGATCTACTATGCCTACTGACGCAGTATTCTCAGTGTAATTTTGGTATCGTTCGGTAACTTAAGGATCAGTCCCGATGTCTCCAACAGATCTCTCCGGTTCTCTCTATGGCAGGAATATATGTATGCTCACGTCGAGTCCATTATCATAGAAAAAGGGGAGATCCCACAACACTTCATAACTAGTGATTTACACATTTACACATACACTAATTTTAACTCATATCTATGACAACGAAAAGATTTTAAATGACTGCAAGTATAATGCACAATCTTCAGAACAACTAGTAATTTAATAAGTACACTTTGACACAATTGTTGTTAATACATTTCACAAATCAAAGTAGTGAAATGTCATTAAAAATAATGCGCTTTCTTCATAATAAATAATGGTTTGCTACATACACTTTTCAATACGTTGTTCTTAACACATTTAATATAACAACTACAAGTTTTGATTTGACAGTTGTAATAATGTACATTCTTCATAATAAATTATGATTATGCTACAATTATTAGAAGTATTTTCTTCCTATCAAATTAACTTAAATGGAATATGATACTTTTTAAACAATTTGCGCATATGCATACTTTGTATTTTTTCTCCTGCATATAGTCAGTCAGTTAAGTGCCAAACGTGATAAACGCTTGGGCGATCATGTCTCGAAAGAGACATAACTGAGTAGAAGATTTTCCCACAGTAGGTTGCCATTGCTTTCGGCGGTAGACTGGTTGAGATATACTATTATCCCCAAATACAAGACTCGCACACTGCGTGAAAGAGATACATTGCTTGGGAATTGCTAGTCAGTATAATTACTCTAAACTTATCTGCCTTCCCACATACGCGGAATGCGGCACAAGGCCAATTTTAAGTGAAGTTTTAAGTTCGGCCAAACTCGATTTTCTACAGACCAGGCTCTACCCTTCGACGGAGCCCCGTCCTGGGTTCCTCCTGCTCGTAGGCGGTAAGAAAGACATACAGCATGACTACTAGTCAGTATAATCACTCGGTATGTACTTCTCGACTAGGGCAGGATGCCCAAAGCAGATGCGACACAAGTTCAATTAAAATGGGGTTTCCGAGTCCTTAAGCTTAGCCAAAAATATACCGTAGAACTTTAAGGCCGGGTCGGGCTCTTGTCTATTCACCCAAAACGAGACTCTACTCTTCGGCAGAGTCTCATCTGGCTTTCTCTCCACCCGAAAGCAGACTGTAGACCAAGGGAGAGTTTAGATCACGTGTGATCACTCGGTATTTACCACCTCCCCACAAAGGCGGATGCGACACAAGGTCAATTAAAGTGAGGATTCCGTGCCCTTAAGCTCAGCCAAAAATATATCGTAGACCCACCTTAAGCATGCACCGGGCTCTTGTCTATTCACCCTAAACGAGACACTTATAGGATACAAATTCTATATCATCCAACAATTAACTGAATCGCAAAAAGCAAAATTGCACACCCGCAAAATCGGATCAGAATGACTGAAAACGTTTTGGAAAAACCCAGACCAAAGCAAATTTCACAAGCTGGTGCGAAAATTAAGATTATGTATTCTGGCTGAATAGGAAATTGCAAATGGAATTATGACCCCAGTCAAATTTTCTTAACACCTAGAAAGTGGTTTTGTGGTTGTATTCGATCACGTGACTAGATTTCACTACTTGTGCGCGTCTCTTGACCGGCCAAACTGAGTCCGATGAGAGCAGAGATCTAATAAGGAAACGTCACAATGTAAGGGAGAAATTTAAAAACGCTGAAACTGACATGTCTCGCCGACATACATTCGTTCTTCCTCTCCTTCCAATTTTCCTTTCTTCGTCTTCACTCACTTGCCTCCAAAGAAACAGCTACAACAACAATGACGTCTTCAACTGACTCCTAAAAACTAAAGTCCGATAAGTTCAATTTTCCTTTATTGCTTCACCTTCTGTTTCACTTTCTCGCTGGCTTAAAAAAAGCAAAGGAACACAGACTTATATCGCCCGATCAACTTTCGCTTCTACTGCCGTTAGTGCTGCTAACCTAGATAGATTGAACCGACGGCTATATTCATCAGCAAACGACCTAATTTTAAAGAATTCCACCACTTATTCCCAACCACAGCCCCTGTTAATTCTCACTGTATCATTAGTAGCAACTGGTCCTAGAAATCTTGCTCATCAAACAATGAAGAGTTCAATTTTCAATAGCCAGCCAATTTAACTTTAAGCATATATAATTTTACACGAACCCGGACGAGCCTATGATCCGAGTAAACTATAGAATAAAAACTTGGACAACCTAAGCGCCTTACATCGACTCTCTTAAAGAAAACTCGGTCGATGTAGCTAGAACGCACCACCGAATCCGAGCTACCTCTTAGTCCAAGTCCACACTAAATCCGGGGAGTGCTCATTTCGGTACTTATCGACAAGATCGAACTTGTCGATCAGTCAGTTAAGTGCCATACGTGATACACGCTTGGGCGATCATATCTTGAAAGAGACATGACTGACTGGGCAGAAGATTATTCCGTAGTAGGTTGCCATTGTTTTCTGCGGTAGACTGGTTGCCGACCAAGACTATAGAACCCAATCTGTCCTGTTACTTAACCCATAACTGGAAGAAATAGACAGATTAATACCTTTCCCAAGGGTATTTGCGCGTAAGTGAATGCAATGAATTCAGCTGGAATTCGAACTCGGCTTCCCGATTTCTCGTTCCGAGCCGATATCCAATGCACCACAACTTGTCGATAGAGTTCCTAAATGGCTTAACATCCCGGTTGTTAATACCCGATCTTTCCCCTATGCGATCTATATCGGGGTCTAGGATGGCATTCAAATCGTTCGTTAAAAGTACCGGACGAGATGTCGTCAAAAAGGGCTAGATCCGCTGAAACAAAGCAGACCGCTACGCATGGTCATTGGGCTCATAAACCCCAATGAGACGAAGAGATTTATTCTTTATAGTAACAACATCCAGCACGCAAAGTCTACCCGCCTGATCTGCGAAGACAAAAGCACACGACGCATTCAAAACTTGCTCACTAGCCAGGAAACACCTTTCGATCGCCCACCAAAATATACTGAATAAAGAGTGAACCTACTAGACAGTATATATTTATGGTCGCGAGTTGAAAAACGAGGCTCCTGTAAACAACAGACATTCACACCAAAGCGCTAAAAATTGTCCCACCCGGACAACCGTCAAAATCCTTTTTACCTTGGGATAATTTCTCGGATCTTCCACGTTCTTTTTTTTAGGGGATTTTTATAAAATTTAATAGTGCTTTCAATTCTTTTCTTTTTCGTGAATGTGATAACAATTTTTCTGCTTGTTCTTCTGCGACCCGACAAATTATAACAAGGTTTAAGTTTTTTTTTCTTCTCGCTGGTGTTTGAGGAAGGGGGATTCGCTGTCTTTTAAATGTAGATGATTCTATTTTTTCTCGGTGAGATGACTGGAATACATAAGGGTGACGGATTTGGGGTTGTTTTAGGAGTTGTGTGTATAGGTTGTGATTTTGAAAGACTGGTCATTTTAAGTGGTGATACTTATAGAGATTTTCTGAGCGGAGGTGGAGCCATAATATGTCTTTTAGGGGAAAGACGGTGCCGAGAAAGAAGGTCGTGCTGTTGGTGGCTCCTGAGATTTTCTGGTTTTGAAAGTTTCCTTTAGTTAAATTTTCCAAACCTGGATTCGTATTTATGTTGAATCTCTCTGTTTGCGTAGCTGGCCGGGTCATTGCCCTTGGAACTGGTAAAGGGAAGGGAGCTATCCGACGCTCCCTTCTATCCTTGCCAACAACCAACCATTCTCCCTCTTCCTTTTTCTTGGTTGCTGATGAAGGCTCTTCGGAAACTGAGAGGCTGAAATTTGGAACCAACCGGGCGTTTCACTACAGGCGAGACGAAAATAACAGACTTAACCAGAGATGTATTTTGGTCACAGGAACAAGAACTTCAGAAGCCTTCTTCTCTGAGCAGGTGGCCAGTCTGTCCACACTTCCATTAATTTGGTTTACATCCGGAGACAATGACAGGCATTTTCTTATGCTCTACGTCCAGACAGTTGGGGATGAAGATGAAAGATAGTCGGTCTGTCACTAATTCAAAATCCCCCCCCAACACACACACACACACACACACACACACACACACACACACACACACACACACACACACTTAGGTCTTCGGAGGAATACTGAAAATTCAGCCGAAATTACGGAGCTAAATGTTCCCCTAAGATAAGCGGATGAACCTCGTATACTACCAGATTGGTCCGTTGTCTTCTTTCATGTTCGGATCTTATTACATAATCTTTAGTTATTAGGTCACGACTGCAGGCATCTTCACAATCAGCACATGCTGGTAACAATACGTCCCACGTAAAGTACCCTCTCACTTTAATCACTCTTTGGGGCTGAACCCCCACAGACGTCAAAAACTTGATCACTGTTTCTTTTGTTGTACGACAAATTTTGCGAGTTCGCTTATCAACCATAAAGACGGATACAATTCTTTTCTCAACATTCTATCATTCTTAGGGATTTACCAAAAGTCTATCTTCTTTGATAAGATATGCGTAATCTTTGGATCTCTCCAAGAACTCCGTAATGTTGATTATACACTTCGGTGGGAACTTCCAGTAAGAGGGCGATTCCACGGTTGTTACATTGTCATTACTGCTTACATGAGTTAGGTGCTGGTCAATTTTCTGGTTTTTGTTCAAATCTCGGTTTTGGCTATTATCGGTCACCATACTTTTTTTCTGGTGGCCTTTCTTCGTTGTTGTTATTTTCATGTTGTCTTTTATCAGGCTGATGTTTTTTAGAACCAAACAGGTTCTGCATTAAAACAGACAAACTTTTGTCGGCCATATTTAATTTTTTTTTTTTTTTTGCTCCTTAAATATGTATTTTTTATAGGCACACCAGAAAAATTTGCATGGGGTGGTGGAAGAAATAAAAATAATAATTAAATGAAGTAAGGCAAGCAATAAGCGAGAACAAATAAATTAATGAGACAGAAAAAAGATTAAAAGAAAAACTTTTTAACGTATAAACGTTAAAAAACAAAAAGAATTTAACGATAAAAAACTAGATATACCAATAATGAAAGAGATTTAACACAAAACGGACACGAAATTAAAATATACTTTTTTTTAAAAAAAACTACACGCTTAAATTTAAATAAGTAACAAAAACAGAAATGTTAAAGACTGAAAAACTTCACGTGTGAAAAAGAAAGGTTTGCCTGAAACAATAGGGCTAACTAAAAATAAACAGAAATAAAACTACTAAAAAATGATTAGGCTGCAAAACGAAAGAACCTTAAATAGAGGCTTACAAATAGGATTATGAAATACAAAAAATATATAAGAAAAAATGCTAATATATAAACTTTGAACTAGAAAAAATACGAAAACAAAAACCCGAGGAGGGTAAAAAGAAAATAAACTGAAAAGAATAAACAAATTAAAATAAAAATAGAAAAATTCAAGATAGAAAAAAAAAGCTCAAAAATTAAATTCAAATTAAACAGGAAACTTAAAAGGGTCTAACAATGTCGTAGATGGTTTGACAAATCTAGTCAAAAATGAGACAGTAAACAGAAACACAACTCAGTCAGTATAATCAAGGATGATCACTCGGTGTTTACAACCTTCCCACCAAGGCAAATGCGACACAAGGTCAATTTAAGACTGGTCGGACGCTTGTCTATTCACCCCAGACGAGACTCTGTTCTTCGGCGTAGCCCCGTCTGGGTTCCTCTTCCCTCGAAGGTAGAGAATTGAACAAGAGAGAGTCTGGAATAAGATGATCACTTTCCTCTACTACAACAGTGTCTACGTATTTAAGAGTATAGGAACATCCCATTGCTGTATATAGGTAGGTATACAACAGATTAGATAGATAGATATTTAAAGTGCTTATTAAACTGTAACTTTCGAAGTTGAAAAATAAACTTTATTCATGAAAATATTCAATAATTTTCCTTTGTTTTTTTTTTAATTTTTTATTTATTTATTATTTTCACTGCTCTTATTATAGAACTGAATGTCATATCCCCTCTGATTTACAGTCACTTACTGAAAACACTCAAAATCTGTGTAGCACACATTCAACTTTGGCTTCGAATTGGATTTGTCTCAGAAACCCATTAAAACAGGCTCCGAGTTTCACTTGCTAAATACTGCTGTTTGATTGGTCCGTAAATGGACGTGTTATGTTCCTGCCTACGTCCACAAAGCTGGATCGCTAGCTAACACGACAAATTTCTTCTTTCCTCATACATATATGTGAAAATATTAATCAGCGAATGAGAACCTTGGAAAGCATACTCGGAAACAAAACCTGAGAAATCTAACAAGCTTACGCGAAATTTAATTTCGCTGTATAAATCGCCGAGAAAATTCAATTCGTCAGAAGGGCTTACAAGCTGTTACGCGGCTGGTCGATCAGCAACACCCCTGCCTTACCTTCTTGCCTACCGTCACGTCAAGTCTTTACCCCTCTTCCTCACATATTGTCGGCTAGGAAAAAAGAAGAAACAACCCATCAACGTCACGATTACTACTACGGAAAGAAAGAGAGAACACCACAGTGCTACCTACTACCAACTTCACTCTTTGAGTGACACATACTTGTTCCCTTTCCTCTTCTCCAAACCTCTCGTCCCCTTCTAAGGACAACTACTTTGGGAAACCACACATATCCTCGTGAGCATCACATACAATTAGAGACGGCCAGCCAAAAACAAATTCATACCAATATCTGACGCCAACCGGCTAAGAATTAAAGACAGCCAAATTCGTAAAGCACCCATCTGTATTTATCTAATAAACGAGATAAATTCACATCTGCCTTTGTCATAATTCTTCTAATAACCATACGCTTTTTTTTAACACTATCACCATTCGGTAAACTTTGCTCATTAATATTTCAAGCAATTTTTGTTCTGTCCTTGAATACATATGATTTCCTTTGTCTTTTTAATTGAACAAGATGTCAAGCTTATGCATTGACCCCGCTGTCAACTATCTACCCCTCAATATCTTTTGCAATTTTTTTTTATTATTATTAGTTGAGGGAAATAATTAGGACTATTACTCTGTTAATTACTGCGAATTTTACTTGATTACCATCAACTGACAGGGAAAAAATAACCACCCAGAAAATAGATTGTAAAAATATCGATCCACTATTACACCTAATGTCATAATTCAAATACATGAGGTCTGATCAAAATCTATTGGGTCTGCTGCTATGGTAACAGAGCTAAAGCACGCAGAATGAAGTTGCTTGGTACAGATTGACCTTTGAACTCTGTCGCGCATGCACTCTAAATTTTAACGTTGTCGCTAACGTATGTAAGTTAAAGCAGTGCTTGGAAGAAAAGAGTGTATAGAGTGGGGTCAAACTAACTGCATATTCTACAGATCTCACCCCTTGCGACTTTTCCCTCAAATCCCACTTGAAAGGAGCCAGATTTCAAACATCGAGAAAATCTAAGAAAATACGACAAGGAGCTTCTCGCTATCGCGAAAAAAAAAGAAGGAATTCTAAGATTATTTTCATTATTGGACACAACATTGGGTGAAGACTACATCAAATAATTTCTTATGGCGATTTGATAAGTTGTAATTGTATTTTTATAGAACTAGCCCCGGTATATTTTATCAGCACTAATATATAATAAATAGCAATCATAACTTCTACATTTTAATGCAAGGGTCCAATCAGTCAGTTAAGTGTCATACGTGGAACACGCTTGGGCGATCATGTCTCGAAAGAGACATGACTGACTAGGCAGAAGATTATCCCGCAGTAGGTTGCCATTGCCTTCTGCGATAGACTGGTTGCCAATTAAGGCAATAGAACCCAATCTGTCCTGTTATTTGACTCATAGGTAGAGGGGAAAGAAATGTATGATATTATTATGTAGTAATTAGTGGGGGATCGGTTTTCTATTGTTATGAAGTAATAAACTGATCCCCCACTTTATTACCAGTAGAAGCCTTAATCATTATTCCAACTATTATCTTCAGTCAGTCAGTTAAGTGCCATACGTGAAACACGCTTGGGCGATCATGTCTTTTTAGAGACATGTCTGACTGAGCAGAAGATTAACCCGCAGTAGGTTGCCATTGCTTTTTGCGGTAGACTGGTTGCCATCAAAGGCTATAGAACCCAATCTGTCCTGCTATTTAACCCATAACTGGAGGGAAGAGACGGATTAATACCTTTCCCAAGGGTATTTGTGGGTAAGTGAATTCAACTAGAATTCGAACTCGGCTCCCCGATTTCTCGTTCCGCACCGATATCCACTGCATCACAAGTACTGAAAGATAAAAAAAAATTTTCTTTCGTGAAATATGTTTTATTTGTCTTACCTGTTTGTAAAATATTTATGCTAATTCATTCATTTTGTGGGGCACGGTGGTAATGGGTTGCGGCTCGGGTTAAGCCGAATTCAAATTCCAGTCGAGTTCATTATATTCCTTTACATGCTAATTAATACCTTTGGAAATAGTATGAATTTATCTCTTCCTTCTTTTTTATTATTATGTGTGCTTATTAGGAGGCACGGTAGAGTATGAACTGCGGCTCGGATTGTGGAATTAGACAGTCGAATTCCAGTCGTATTCATTGCATTCTCTTACGTGCTAATACTCTTGGAAAAGGTACAAATCCATCTCTTCTCCCCCACCCCAACAGCCTTGGGTAGCGACCGGTCTAAGAGAAAATCTTAATTCAATCTACCTGAAAAGGGGTTAAGTTTCACCAGGCTATCTTGCCTAGGTCTTAAGCAGAAACGTTTCTGCTATGGCAGCATACTACTATTTACCTGCCATCTTTTATTATTTTTACTCATGTATAACGCGCAAATTTGCTTTTTTCATTCGTTTTTATTATAATACTCAGCACTAAATACAATATCATAGATGTGTTTCAGGTACTGCCCATAGATAAAGCAGTGGCAACCAAAATTTAAACATGTAAATGACGAGTGTATGGAAATGACAATTTCAATAAAGTTATATTTTATAGTTTTATATAAGTAACGAGAGAGAGAGAGAGAGAGAGAGAGAGAGAGAGAGAGAGAGAGAGAGAGAAATACACTAGCATTCATGTAAAAGAAAAAATATCACTAGAGAGAAAGATATCTCCCATGCCCGGAAGAAGGTCCCGGTGAGTGTCCTTGCTACAACGTGCTAGACGAAAGAGGGAGCAAAGTCAGGAAGTGTCTCGTTTTTATGAAGAGATCCTCCACATGATGCAAAGGAGACAAAAAATAACGCCAAGACACGGAGCAGAGTACAAAAAACTTCACAGGAAGATAAGGAACAAATGCAGACAAGCCAAAGAGGAATGGCTCAACAACAAATGTGCAGAAGTAGAGAGACTGAGCAGGAACAACAAAGCAGAAATGCATAAAGAGATAAGAGAACTGACAGGACAAAAAACCTGTTCCTCAACAGGATGCATAAAATCCAAGGAAGGGACAATCATACTAGAGAAAGAGGAAATACTCCAGCGATGGGAAGAATACATAAAGGATCTCTTTGGCGACAAGAGAGAACAACCGAGAATACACAAGGAGATGGATGGACCGGAAATACTAAAATCCGAAGTGGAAGCTGCAATGGCCAAAATGAACAGAAATAAAGCACCTGGCCCAGATGGCATAGTGATAGAGCTGCTGACAGCCTTAGAAGAATATGGCATAGAAAAAATTACCGACATAATAAACGAAATTTATAGCAGCGGAATAATACCAGACGACCTATGCAAGTCGATATTTATAGCACTGCCGAAGAAACCAGGTGCAAACGAGTGTGAACTACACAGAACTATCAGCTAATCTAGCTAATTGGCATGGCAAAGGACGCGTTCCAGAAGATGAGCAAAATACTAACACACAGGAAGATCTCAATAGAAACGAAGAAAAGAATGCTAGACTGCTACGTGATGTCAGTCCTTCAGTACGGCTGTGAATGCTGGACAATATCATCGAAAATGAGGACAAAACTGGAAGCGGCCTAAATGTGGTTCTACAGAAGGATGCTACGGATATCGGATATATACAAGCAACGACGAGGTGTTAGAAAGAATGGCAACAAAAAGGAAATTGATGCTGAGCATCAGGAAGAGACAACTGAAGTTCCTGGGACATGCAATGAGGAAGGAGAGCCTGGAGAACCTGATACTGACTGGTCAGATAGAAGGAAGGAGAGACAGAGGAAGGCAGCGGATAACATATCTGCAGAGTCTGATCAGGTGGATGACGGAACGGGGGTTGCCAGGAGCAACAGGAGCAAACATACTAAGAGCCACAAGGGATAGGGAGACGTGGAGATCCATGATCGCCTACGTCCTGAAGGGACAGGGCACATAGAAGAAGAAGAAGAAGAAGAAGAAGAAGAAGAAGAAGAAGAAGAAGAAGAAGAAGAAGCGGCGATAGCTAGCATATCTTTTTCCAGGAATAGTTCTGCATATTTCTACAAATTTTAACTCTCTCTGGTTTTTAATTAACTTATTTTACTTTCCGTTTAAAAGACAATTTATTCTTATAGTAGTTTTCGTAACTTTAGATCTAGTTCTTAAAAAATAGAAACAAAACGGTGACCATGAAATTAGAATCCATCAGAAAAGTTGGAACCGATCATTAATCTGCTACTTTACTCTTTCAAAATATTTTTTTTAATATTTCATGTTGTAATGTAAGCAAAAAGAGTGTTGAGAGTGCTGGAAACGCCTAGCCGATTACTCTCTATTTTAGGAGTAATAGGCAGAGAGGAGAAAGAGACGGAGGGTAACAAAATGACACTGCCTCAGAAACCACAGCAACTTTACAAACAAAAATGCCTTGTGAGATAGGAAATTAACAATTAAAATCAGCTTTATTCACTTTTACAATGACATGTGAAATCCTGGTTTTGCCGCATAGAAAAAAAGAATGGACTTCGTGCTTACAGAAAAAGTCGAAACCAGATTTCGCGAGTAGATGTTAAATTAGTTTTCTGACGAATGAAAGCGATTTGCAAGACCATAAAGACTTCGCGATCCATTGCGAAAAATCTAAAGAACTATATAAATGACTTCGATCAGCATCATTCAGTCAGGGATGAAAACAGCAGAGACAACAATCTAAACTGTAACGGGAGAAGCTTCAAGTTCGACACGGACATGCGTCCTCTTTCTTTCTTTTCTTTCCCGTGTGCTGATTCCTTTTACTTCTTTTTCTCCATTCAAAGACATTCCTACCAAATAAACGCTCATACATACGTACGTACGCATAAAATCTTTCCAACAAATTACTACTACAAAAATTCTTCCAACTCTTGGTACCCTTAATTCGTTACTTGTTTCTCATGAACTTTTAACTACGACCTAGTCTTGTTATTCCTTTCTTTTAACAAACTTCTATTTTGATATGAAAAATGTATATTTTATTCTTCCACTATTCCACACATTCCAACCTGCCGACAACCAACCTTCTGATGAGACCTTCTGATGATAATTCTAGATAAAGATGTGGGGAGTTCGGTTATGTATGACACAAGGCCGAATTAATAAACATTAATCATCACTCTACAGCTTCAATCTACGGAACCGACTTCACAAGACATTGTGTCTTCGTATTAAACTACTTTTCCACGGAGGCGAAATGCGTCACAAAGCCTTTTTAATCTACGCTCACCGATCCCTAAAGCTCGGTGAAAAATATTCTGTAGACCCTGCATAAAGTCAGGGTCGGATAGCTGTTTATTTTTTTACCCAGACGCAACCCTACCCTTCGGCTGAGACTCGTATCTAGACATGCTCCCATGATTCCCAACCCCGGGGTAAATTATCCCAGTGAGGTAATGAGCCCATATTTTGGGAGTAATGGATGTTTGGTTTGGGAACTTCAGGACAATATTGCTTCATTTTGTGGGAAATTGGAACTATGGACCAGACGTATTGGAAAGGGAATTTTAGCACAATTTTCTGCATTGGATGCCTTCCTTGATAAAGTTAATTCTGAAGACATCCTCAACTACTTGAAGACAGACATCAGTGATCACCTAAATGGCCTCTTGGAAAACTTACATAAGTACTTTCCAAACTTGAATAATTCCAACAATGAATAGGTAAGAAATCCATATCGTGTGAGTGAAGATATCATTCCTGATGAGGACTATCCAGCAAAAGAAGAATTTTTCACACTCAGGATGAACAATGCATGGAAGCTTTTGTTTGAGACCAAATCTGGTCGAGACACCTTTTGGATCTCTCGTCTGCAGGATATACCAACACTAGCCCCCAGAGCAGTACAAATTCTGATAGGATTTTCAACCGCTTATTTATGTGAACAAACTTTTTCTCATGTGCTTGGAATGAAGACCAAGAAACGTAGTAGACTCAACGTGGCAAACGACACCCGAATAGCCCTTTTAGTCACAAAGCCAAGAATAAATAAACTGGCACAGGCAATACAAGCTCAACACTCACATTAAGAGTCACGGTTAGGTTACGGCTACTATGCCTCTGATTATTATAGATTGGTGCTATTGTATTGAATAATTTCCATTAATTTTGTCTGCTTTTGATGTATGTAAATATAATTTATTCTTTTCCTTCATTACGGGTATTTGTTCATTGGGGGTAATGGATAATAGTGAAATTGTATTTGGGGGTAATCGCAGCAAAAAGGTTGGAAACCTATATAAACTGTTCCGCTGGTATCAGTGAAGACCCACATGTAACTGGTGTTTAAAAAAAAATGCCCACGCGCTATTCGTAGCCTTTTTCGCGTCTGTTCCAACGAGCTCTTGCGACATTTTGTTTTGGTAGCACTTATATTTTTTAAATACTTGTATGACAAATCTTCCAACAAATAAAAATATGGATTGGTTTCTTCTGAACAGAACATAAGTTGCACAGTACTTGAAACAAACATACTTCAAAAGTACATTTTCTTTTAACGGTTCATGTGGTTTTTTGAGGTCAATACACTTTTTATTTACATTTTTTAGTCATTTCAAAAGCACTTCAGCCATTTTCCTTTCGTTCACTCAGAAAAATTTGCGGCTTTTATACTTTAGGTGTTTCTTTCCCTTAAAAGTAGAATCCACTTCGAAAGGAAACTGAAGCACTCAAAATCCACAAAGACGGAAATACGCTACTTTTAATAGTTGAATTCGCATAAGAAACTATTCTCTCGAGCAGGCCAACAAGATTCCTGTACTATGGATCTGATCCCACCACAGGTTTTGAAAAAGTAAACTCTAGCAATTCATTCTGTGTTAGTTGCAGTGCGTGCTTAGTAACATCGACCCCTACCCCGCAGAATGAGTCTTGCAGCCCCTCTACCCGCAGAATGCAATTTGCGCCCCTCACGAACATACTGAACCCACAATAATTTATAATACTTTAAACAATATCACATACTCTCGGAACGCAGATATTCCGTGATCACGAAAAAACGGAAGAAATCACGGAATTGGCGTTTTGAAGCTATACATTACGAACGTTTTCACAACTTTTAGCTATTTTTTATGTATGTTGAAATATATCTATAATCTCTTTCTCTCTCAAGTTCATTTTTTTTTTAATTACAAATGATTTGCGGCCTCTTCGGGGCTGGAAGGCTAGAAGGCCTCTATCAAAGATTATATATATATACATATATATATATATATATATATATATATATATATATATATATAAAGAGAGTGACAGCGAGGCGGGTTGATAGATGTCTATTTCAACATACAAGTAAGTATGATAATAATTTTCCAGTTAATCCTAATAATTATTTTGTTAATTTTTTTTCATTACAATAGATCTACGGAGCCAAGGAGCCTTGCGACTTCCCGGGGACATGTGGCCCCTAGGGAACTTGCGTCCCCCACCCCGCAGTTGTGAGGTATGCGAGGTCCCTAAGCACGGCCCTGGTTAGTTGCCAATGTTTTTTTTTTGTTTTTTTTTTTCAGTTTGTGATTTAGTTCTTTTTGTAATATTAATTACAGTTAGTAATATTAGTTTGTAATTAATATTAATTACAAAAAGACACACTTTAATTTCAGGTACGTTAACTTATAACACTTATAGGATTAACCCCAGATTATTCTTCAGTGCCTCTAGGTAGTGTGGTAATAAGGATCATAATGAAAAGAACAAAGACCCTCTTGCTCTCTTTTGCCCTCTTACCAACAGGATGTAGTAGGTATCCCGAATTAGGTGATTAACATTCCTGAAGAAGTCCTGCATTTGATTAATAAAACAAAATTCCGTGACTGTAGAAAATTTCTAAAAATTTCAGAAAATTAATTGGTGGGGGAGTTACCATATGTAAAAGATTTTATAAAAATAATAATTTCAAAAATAATGGTTTCGATCATAAGTCTTGAAAGTGTCATCAAAATGAAAGCATTATTTGATTTTTGCAAGAATTTCCAAATTAATGTGTTTTTACCGGTAAAATGTGAGTAGTGTAGTACTACGCTTACCGTAAAAATTTGCTCACCAGCTGACGAAAAAAAAAAATTAAGATTTTTAAACAAAATTTCGAACGTGTCAGAAAGGATTAAGAAAATTAAGAAAATAATTTTAAAATATTTTGATTTTTGTTTTAATTATAACATAAATATTTTGACGATAAAACTTTTTTTTAATTAAGTTTGGGGCCGACTTTCTCTTTTCCAATCTTTTCACTTTTCTTTTTTTTTTTTTTCATTTATTTTTCTCACTTGGAGTAGATAGACTAAACTATCGCCCGGCTCACACTCCACCCACGTCTATTGTACAGGTGTAGAGGCTTATCCCTTGTTCCCTGTTCAGAATGTGGTTTCCGTCTTTCTCTATTCCAGTCTTTTCACTTTTCTTTTTTTTTTTCTTTTTCATTTTTTTTTTTCTCAATTGGAGTAGATAGACTAAACTATCGCCCGGTTCACACTCCACCCACGTCTATTGTACAGGTGTAGAGGCTCATCCCTTGTTCCCTGTTCAGAATGTGGTTTCCGGCTTTCTCTTTTCCAATCTTTTCACTCTTACGTAGCCCCCTGCACATCAGTGGCGTTACCGCCTTGCTCGGGGTGATATGATTAAAAAAAAAAATTAAAATTAAAATCATGCTATGCTCTTTTTTCGACGAATGATTGGAGGTACCTAGGCAGAGAGACGATTGAAAAAGATTTCATTTCTTTTTTAGCTTTATTGCTTCGGGTATTGTGTTATGATTAAATAAAATAGGGTAAACAATTATGTAGTTAATAGTAAAATGTTAAGTGCTATAAAAATTTAAAGATAACTTTATCATAAACATCATAATAATAATTATTATTAATATAGAGAACTAGCAGGATAGCCCGGCGTTGCTCGGGTGTAATGAAAGCTTTTATATATATATTATCAATTTTCTGCACTATTGTAAGAACGGCAACCTTGAAACTTCTGAATATCGTTTCTTATGTCTTTGTCTATGAGTGCATCAAATTTGATTAAAATCGGACCACTCCTTTTATAACCTGATTTTTTTCGATTATCGATTTTAGATATTTATCGGGGGTACCTCGACACAAAACCTAGCTGAGAACACTCGCAGACGCTTATAGTACAACTGTGTAAATTTTCAAGAAAATCGGTTCAGCCGCTTTGGAGTCTATAGATAACGGATACACACACTCACACACACACACACACACACACACACACACACAGACAAAGTTCCATTTATAAGTAAGTTTAGATAACATGAAAAAGTAGATATTAAAAATATAAATTAATAAATATATCATTTCATAAACTGTTACTTTTGTCATGTTGTGTAATTTCATTGTCATTAAATTTTAAAATTAATTTAAAAGAGTTTTATATTATTTTAATTTCTATTTTTCAGAAAGCACCTTCAAACGTTAGGCTATAGAGCTAAAATTATACAAAACTAGAAATAGTTGCTGAAAATATTGCGTTAATTTTTAAAAATTACTAGGTAGTTAATACCCAGAAACGAAAAATTCACTTAGGTTTCATAAATTTTATGCCAGTTCTGGTCTACCGTACTTAGCCAGACGTGTCAAGTGAATAATGACATCATCAGGTCTCAGATGAGAAAGATAAGCTCTCCGTGATTAAGAAACTCTTTTATTCAACATTTGTTGCTATAAACAAGTAACATTTGTTTCAAATCGGTAATTTAACTTTAACTTTGCTAATTTTCAAAAAATTACTTGACACATAGGTATATTTTATTTTTGCAAGATTTTTAAAAAATGAAAATTAAATTTAGTTTACAAATGTGTCGATCACTCAAAAATAGCCGAAAAATTGAAAAAATTTAATCTCAAAATTTTACATCCCAATCAATAACTTCTCTTTGAAAACCACCAGAGTATTTTGCGCACTGAAAATAGTAAATTCAAACATTTACTTTCAATTAAGCTAAAATTAAAGCTTCAAGAAAAGTATTTTTTTCTTATTTTTTAAAATTCAATTTAAAACTTCGATAGTGAAACTGAGTGTAGGTATCTACTGTATACATAAATATAAGTTTTTCTTTATTTTATAAACTATATTGTTTCGTATTTACAAAAATAAAAACAAAAATGTGCCCCTGCTATCCACCTGGGGGTCCTTGACAAAATGCAACGGAGAATCTGTAATGTAATCGATCTCGACTTAGCAGCTCAGATACAGTCACTTTCTCACCGGCGCAATGTGGCTTCCCTGTGTCTCTTCTACAAATACTTTTTCGGCTTCTGCTCCGATGAACTTAGCTCACTGGTACCCTCTATAGATGAATCTACTCGAGCCGCAAGATTAGCAACTAGGTCCCATCATTTTACTGTGAAACCAATGAAATGTAAACGCAAATTCTACTTCAGTAGCTTATTTTCTCGCTCTTCCCGCCTGTGGAATTCCCTTCCGTTTATTGCTTCCCCGACAACTATAATCTGCAGGAGTTTAAATGCAAAGTCATCTCCCATCTCACTGATTTGCATCCTCTCTCTCCACCCCAATCTCATTAGTATTCTCATCCTTCTTTACCCACTTCCTGACACCCCTATAACCTGTCAATCTTTCTCATAACTGTTCTCCTATGTAACCCCCTTCAAAACAGTGGCAGTAAACTGCCTTGCTTGTGGCGATACGATTATAAAAAAAAACTATTCTTATGTGGATATAAAGTGGGAGATCAATTCTACATTACAATCAATATATAAATTGATCCCTCACTTTATAGCCAGATTCATCCTTTTCTTACCCACTTCCTGATACCCCAATAACCTGTCACTCTTTCTCATAGCTTTCCTCCTATGTAACCCCATGCGAACCAGCGGCAGTAAACTGTCTTGCTTGGGGCGATATGATTATAAAAAAAATAAATAAATAAAATAAAATAAAATAAAACACGTCCACGTATTAAATTCATTTATTCCTCCTTCACCCTAGTTTAAATCATACTTATTCTTTTATCTGTGTGGTTGATATGGATGGCCATGTTACGTCCGGACATTATTTAATTATTCATGCTCTGCCATATGAACAACACATCCATTTCCTTGTTTCAAATCAAGCCTAAATTTCTTACCTTTGTTTCCACGATTGAAAATTGATTTGGCGTTAAACAGACAGTGACCTAATTGAAAAACTCTCTTCTGAAATTATTCGATTTTTTCAAAAAATGAAGTGCCTAAAATATTTTATTTATCATACGATAGCTAGAAACGTAGCGTGAGCGGAGCCAGAAGAACGATTTTTCCGGGCACTAAATTTTTAGGAGTGAAAAATAAATTCTTTTTCTATGTGTCTTGTCCTTTCAGGCGATCATGACCTTCCACGTCTCCCTATCCCCGTTCTGTCATCTACCTGCTCAGGCCCTTCAAATATGTTATCGTCTGCTTTCATCTGTTCCTTTTCCCCTTTATCTGACCTGTTAGTATCAGGTTCTCCAATTGTTTTCATTCTTTCCAACACCTCATCTTTGCTCACATGCTCGATCCATGATATACGCAGCATCCCTCTGTAGAACCAGCTGCTTCAAGTTTTCCTTTCATCTTTGTTGATATTGTCCAACATTATTGTCCAACTAGATTGCTATGTGATGCCATATTGAAGAACTGGCATCACATAGCAATCTAGTACTCTCTTCTTTGTTTCTAGTCAAAGTTTCCTGTCTCTTAATACTTTACTCAGCTTCTGGAACGCGTCTTTCGCCATGCTAATTCACCTTTGAATCTCAGTGTCGCACTTCCCGTCTTCAGTTAGAACACTTCCCAGATTCAGTCAGTTAAGTGCCATACGTGATACACGCTTGGGCGATCATGTCTCTTTCGAGACATGACTGACTGGGCAGAAGATTATCCCGCAGTAGGTTGCTATTGCTTTCTGCAGTAGACTGGTTGCCGACCAAGGCTATAGAACCCAATCTGTCCTGTTATTTAACCCATAACTGGAAGGAAGAGACGGATTAATACTTTTCCCAAGGGTATTTAAGCGTAAGTGAATGCAATGAATTCAGCTGGAATTCGAACTCGGCTCTCCGATTTCTCGTTCCGAGCCGATATCCAATGCACCACAACGCACATCCGCACTTCCCAGATTAAGTTGCAATAATACGTAAGAAAGTAGAATTTATAACAGCTCATGACTGCTGAGGCGGTGTCTAGTTTAAAGTGACACGGGTGATCAAAACCCACTGGTGACTACCAGAAACGTTGAATAAAGATTGTATGTATTTAAGTTTATATGGTGAAAATAAATTCAAAGTAGTCATTTTATTTTTTAGCTGGACATGGTCATAATATATCTTACATTTTAAGAAAGAAAAATAACTGAAATTCACAGTTGGAGAAAAGAAAAACATTATTCCACAATCACCCTCTCTGTCGCTGTATCTCTCTCTCTCTCTCTCTCTCTCTCTCTCTCTCTCTCTCTCTCTCGTACTCTGCCTCTTTCTCTCTCTCTATCTGTATCTTTCTCTCGCTCTCTTACTCTGCCTCTCTCTCTCTCTCTCTCTCTCTTTCTCTTTCTCTAGCTTTGGATCTTGATCTCTCTCATTCTGTCACTCTTTCTCACTCCTTCACTCCCTCTCTCTCTCTCTCTCTCTCTCTCTCTCTCTCTCTCTCTCTCACTGGTTTTCTCTCTCCACGCTCCAACTTTGAAGAATGGGGCCACGGCTTTCATACGCTAGGGTTACTGCTGTGATTTTCATAGCATTATGGCCGATATGTAACTGTAAATTCTATGCTAATAGTTTCTTCTATCACATATCACGCTTATAGAACTCTTCCAGATTCTTCTTTTCAAGTCAACTTTGATCTTCAAATATTTAAATTCAATGTTAGTCGTTATCTTCTGTCTACTTAATTTTTTGTTCTTTTATTGATTTATCTCCTTTATAGTGTTTACTAGCGTTGCTCGGGTGTAATGAAAGCTTTAAAACTAATCCATGGTCCTGAAGCTCAGACAGTTTAGAAGTTAGCACAAAAGACTAAAATGTTTCCAGTTAAAGCAAAACCGTAGACTGAAAGAAAAATGAATGGATATAAGTCACATTTTGATTTCCTGGTATCGATTTAGACATATATATATATTATCGATTTTCTGCACTATTGTAAGAATTGCAACCTTGAAACTTCTGAATATCGTTTCTTATGTCTTTGTCTATGAGTGTATCAAATTTAATCAAAATCGGACCACTCCTTCTATAAACCAATTTTTTCGATTATCGATTTTCGATATTTATCGGGGGTACCTCGACACAAAACCTAGTTAAGAACACTCGCAGACGCTTATAGTACAACTGCGTAAATTTTCAAGAAAATCGGTTCAGCCGCTTTGGAATCTATAGATAACGGATACACACACTCACAGACACACACACACACACACACACACACACACACACACAAAGTTCCATTTATAAATAAGTTTAGATTATTATTATTATTATTATTATTATTATTATTCATTAAGACACATTAACATTTGTGTCTTAGTGGCTATTTTGCCTTGCTTGAAGTGAAATGTCTTAGCAATTTACAGTTGAAATAGCTAGGTGTAACCGTAAGTTCTATGCTAACAGTTTCTTCCCTCACACTTTTTACTTGTGGAACTCTGTTCTTGCTTCTTGCTTCACTCAACTTTGATCTCTAAAAATTTAAATGTAATGTCAATTGTTATTGTTGTAGGATCTCCCCTTTGTATATGATAATGGACTCGACTGAGTATACATATACTCCTTTCATAGAGTTGAGAGTTAAGAGGAATCGTAGAGATCCGTTAGAGTTATCGGAGAGTACCGGAACTGAGACGGAAGTTACCAAGAGATACCGAAGTTACCCACAGACTACCTCGTCAGAAGTTAGACTAGCTCTGAGCTCCACTCTGCTAGAATAATATACACGAATATACTATTTCCAACTACTTCACTTCAAGACATGTATATAATTATTGATACTGATAGTAGTCCTGGATTTACTAACCTGCGTTCAAGTTTGTATATTACGTTCAATATAACCTACTTTTCTATCTCAATATCTGTTTTTATTGTTCATTATTTTGTGCGGTTCCTCACCCGTTATCCACAACAGTTATCGTCTACGTTCTTAATTCATTTTCTTTTATTGTTTTCTCTCCTTAATAGCGATTTTTCTTTTTTTTTTTTTTTTTTTTTTTTGCGAGGGTTGTTCATAATCTCTTAAACTTGGGTTTTACAGGGTTTATTGACATTCTTGGGTAAAATAACATTTAAAAAAAGATATTTATTTGAAGATTAACTAAAGATTTAAGCCCGCGGATTTTAATTTCATGTCTTGTATGAATATTAGAATTTTGCATATTCTTTGTGCAATTAATTATTTTAAAACATCTATTTATAATTTAGAATCTTTTTATTTCTTTTTAAACAAAATGTTTTATATCTACGATTTTCTAAGACAAAAATAATTTAGTTTCCTATTTATGCATTTTATTGCCTAAAAATTTTTACATTTTGATTTTTCTGAAAAGTTTAACTGGTTAGTTTTTCATAGCAAAGCACAACTGGACAGTTTGAGGGAAACTATAAATTTATGGCATGTAACCTCTGGCCACATGTCCTTTCAGTTTTGAATTTAGAATGACTCCCCCCCCCCCCCCGGCTATCAATTAAGACTAAAAAATCCTAGTCTAATTAATCTATAGCTAGGTAAGGGAAATAAGAGGGATTCATACCATACACAAGTATATATATATATATATATATATATATATATACGTGAAATTAAATGTAACAGGCTTGATAGAAATTTGAACTCAATTCGCCGCTTTTTCGTCGCGAGCTGATAACCAATATATCAATTGCAAATACACCACTACAAATACTTTCATGATAATTGTTCTGTTGAACTATTCTCTATGGTATCTAGACTTTATGAATTCAAGAGCAGTACTAGATTGGCAACAAGGTCTTATCATTTTACAGTTAAATTGGCTAGATGATTGATCCTTTTCTATAAATACTTCCATGATAATTGTTTTGATGAACTTTCCTCTATGGTAACTAGACTTTATGAATTCAAGAGCAGTACTAGATTGGAAACATGGTTTCATCATTTTACAGTTAAATTGGCCAAATGATTGATCCTTTTCTATAAATACTTCCATGATAATTGTTCTGATGAACTTTCTGCTTTGGTACTTTGAATTTAGGATTTCAACAGCAACACTAGATTGCCAACAATCTCTCATCATTGTACAGTTAAACTGGCTAGATGATTAAACCTTTTCTATAAATACTTTCATGATAATTGTTCTGATGAACTTTCTGCTTTGGTACTTTGAATTTAGGATTTCAACAGCAACACTAGATTGCCAACAATCTCTCATCATTGTACAGTTAAACTGGCTAGATGATTAAACCTTTTCTATAAATACTTTCATGATAATTGTTCTAATGAACTTTCCTCTATGGTACCTAGACTTTATGAATTCAAGAGCAGTACTAGATTGGCAACAAGGTCTCATCATTTTACAGTTAAATTGGCTTGATGATTGATCCTTTTCTATAAATACTTTCATGATAATTGTTCTAATGAACTTTCCTCTATGGTACCTAGACTTTATGAATTCAAGAGCAGTACTAGATTGGCAACAAGGTCTCATCATTTTACAGTTAAATTGGCTAGATGATTGATCCTTTTCTATAAATACTTTCATGATAATTGTTCTGATGAACTTTCCTCTATGGTACCTAGACTTTATGAATTCAAGAGCAGTACTAGATTGGCAACAAGGTCTCATCATTTTACAGTTAAATTGGCTAGATGATTGATCCTTTTCTATAAATACATTCATGATAATTGTTCTGATGAACATTCCTCTATGGTACCTAGACTTTATGAATTCAAGAGCAGTACTAGATTGGAAACATGGTTTCATCATTTTACAGTTAAATTGGCTAGATGATTGATCCTTTTCTATAAATACTTTCATGATAATTGTTCTAATGAACTTTCCTCTATGGTATCTAGACTTTATGAATTCAAGAGCAGTACTAGATTGGCAACAAGGTCTCATCATTTTACAGTTAAATTGGCTAGATGATTGATCCTTTTCTATAAATACTTTCATGATAATTGTTCTAATGAACTTTCCTCCATGGTACCTAGACTTTATGAATTCAAGAGCAGTACTAGATTGGCAACAAGGTCTCAACATTTTACAGTTAAATTGGCTAGATGATTGATCCTTTTCTATAAATACATTCATGATAATTGTTCTGATGAACATTCCTCTATGGTACCTAGACTTTATGAATTCAAGAGCAGTACTAGATTGGAAACATGGTTTCATCATTTTACAGTTAAATTGGCTAGATGATTGATCCTTTTCTATAAATACTTTCATGATAATTGTTCTAATGAACTTTCCTCTATGGTATCTAGACTTTATGAATTCAAGAGCAGTACTAGATTGGCAACAAGGTCTCATCATTTTACAGTTAAATTGGCTAGATGATTGATCCTTTTCTATAAATACTTTCATGATAATTGTTCTAATGAACTTTCCTCCATGGTACCTAGACTTTATGAATTCAAGAGCAGTACTAGATTGGCAACAAGGTCTCAACATTTTACAGTTAAATTGGCTAGATGATTGATCCTTTTCTATAAATACATTCATGATAATTGTTCTGATGAACATTCCTCTATGGTACCTAGACTTTATGAATTCAAGAGCAGTACTAGATTGGAAACATGGTTTCATCATTTTACAGTTAAATTGGCTAGATGATTGATCCTTTTCTATAAATACTTTCATGATAATTGTTCTAATGAACTTTCCTCTATGGTATCTAGACTTTATGAATTCAAGAGCAGTACTAGATTGGCAACAAGGTCTCATCATTTTACAGTTAAATTGGCTAGATGATTGATCCTTTTCTATAAATACTTTCATGATAATTGTTCTAATGAACTTTCCTCCATGGTACCTAGACTTTATGAATTCAAGAGCAGTACTAGATTGGCATCAAGGTCTCATCATTTTACAGTTAAATTGGCTAGATTATTGATCCTTTCCTATAAATACTTTCATGGTAATTGTTCCGATGAACATTCCTAGACGGTACCTAGGCTACGAATTTCAGTGCAATACTCGATTTGCGGCCAGTTCAAATCATTTTACTGTTGGAATGTCTAGATGTGACCATAAGTGTTATGGTAATTGTTTCTTTTATCGCACTTATCTCTTGTAGAACTCTCTTGTGTCTTCTTGCTTTTCCGTCAAGTTTGCTTTGCAAATATTTAAATGCAATATCAATCATTATCTACTGTCTTCTTAATTCTTGTTAATTTATTTTCATCTCACCTTAATTGTATTTTTTCTTATATTCTCAAACAGTCAGTAATTCCTTGAGTCTTAGTGACTTCATTACCTTGCTCGGAGCCAGAATGATTTTTAAAAATGTTAAGTTTTCGTATAATTAATAACTGTTGAACTACAAGTATGATTAAAATGATAATGGTATGACCTCGGCAAAACAACAAATGAACATTTCAGTTTTATCATGTTCAAGATGTTACAATTTCAGTAACGAAGCAATACCAGACAAGGTGGTGTTGGTAGTAACAACGTCCTAATTTCAAACAACAATAAAATTAGAAAATCAGGATTTGTCAGTTAAATCATGTGTATTTACAAACAAATGTAGATTACTTCAAAAGAGTCAAAAGGAGTAGAAATAGTTTTTAGTTGATTCTTTGGGTAGTTAGTTCACATAAAATTTGTCGATGCAAAAAGTCGTTCAGTAGTTGATTCGCAGTCAAGGCTGCGGTTGAGAAAAGACTTTTTAAGTTGTCGACCCTCAGTAAAAAGCTGGTAATTCATTTGAAATCGGTGACTAGTTTGTTAAAGTATGTGCTGGTGTGGAAGAAAAAAAGTTATGTAACCGCGTCTTCTCTTGTGTTTGGACGGCTTGGAGACAGTCGCGTCACTGTTCCTGGAAGTCAACATTTGTATGGTGCTACAAGAAATTTTTTATCGGAAATAGGTTCGTGAAAAAATTGTGTTTTAATTTTCACTGATTGGTCAGATATTTCAGCTGGTGATATTAATTTCTAACCAATAGATATATTGCTTGATTTTCACTAATCAAATTTCGTGCATTTTCGGTAGAAAGAGGATCCAAGTAGCTTTATTTATTTTCCTACAAACTTGCAATTTGATTGGTTAATGTCCTCCACAAAATTGTTACATCACGAGACAAAAATTCCCCGCTTAGCTAAGTTGATCCACCCTGAACAGTACTTAAACCTAGGCTCTCGTCTCCTCAGTCAGTTGGCCCGGAAACGCCAGCACAAGCACTTGTCTGACTTTCTACCTTCGAACAGAGAGTGACCCAGTCGAGGCTCCGCCTAAGGGTAAAGTCTCGTCTGGGCAATATTAGAATATAAATTTTTGCCCGGGCTTTAGGACCAGGATACCCCACATTAAAAAGGCCCTGTGCCACATTCCGCCCGTCGGTGGGGAGGTAGATAATCATTGTTGGCCCGGAAGCAGAGGCAAGATAACTCGTCATGTAACAGACAATAACCGCCACTTTATTCGCCAACAAGAAGGCATGACAGTCCAAGTTTCGCCCAGCAAAAAGCGTCAACTCATTCACTAAAACTGCCAAGCTAAACTACAAACTTTCTTTCACATAGAATATTTTCTTACGAACTCTTAAGCATCTAGAGAACATTTACTCAACAAAATAACAACAAAATAATTCAATAATACGTGAAACACTTAACAAGAAATAATCTTTTAAAAACATTTTTCAATTGAAATTTTACAGTCAAAGCGAGACAATTCTTTAATTAGTTAGGTTTGTCAGTTTCAGGTACATTTAATTGGGAATTCTTCGTCCGCTGCAGATGCTTTGATGCAAACGGTGTGTGTTGTATTGTGGAATTTTTTGCCCATGTTTGTAAATATTGTCTTTCATTGGGTAAAAAATAAAGTTTGGGTGCGATTTATGTTATGTATGTGGGTATGTAATTGTGTTGTAAATAGAGTTTATTTCCTATAAATACTTTCTGTTCACTATCTATTGCTTTGTTATTTAAACATGAAAACGAGGGTTTTGTACTTATTATCACAAACAGTTCAGCATATCAAAGGAATCTAACAAAAGTACTGGACGTTTTTCCTATATGTACCCACGAATAATAAATATTATCAAGAGTATACCTACGAATAATAACAATCTGCTCATAGATGAAGAATAGACTTGAAGCAACTAAAATGAGGTTTTACAGAAGGATACTGAGAATAACATGGACTAGACATATGAGCATCAACAAAAAAATTTAAAAAGTGTAAACAAAAAAGTACAGTTAGCATCAGAAAGAGACCGATGAAATTTCTATAGCACATAATGAGAAAAGAGAGCATGGAAAATTTGACACACACAGGACATATTGAAAGCAAAAGAGATAATCGAAAACAGGGTATAACTTACCTAAAGGGCTTCCGTAAACGAATTTCAGGTTTTGGGAGAGACAGCAAATAGACAAACTTTACTAAAAGCTACAAAGGAGAGGAAATTGTGTCGAGCCTTCATCACCACCGTCCTGAATGGACACGGCACATAGAAGTGGAAGAATAGCGACAGTGAAAAAAAGTTTATAAAATTCATTGACATTTGACACAAAGTCGCATTTCTTGTGGAGATGACGCGGAAGATATTTTCACTATTCTCTTTGTATGAGTATAAATACATTATAGAGCATTTCGACGTTTTTTTTTTTAATCTTATCACCCCGAGCAAGGCGGCAATGCCACTGATGTGCAGGGGTCTACATAAGTGTAAAAAGATTAATTAGAAGAGAGTGAAGAGGAAGACGAACCAGTTAGAAAGGAGCAATACAAAGATGATGACAGTTGCAAAGGTGGAGAGAAAGAAAAGGATATACGGGGGTGGGGAGAGAGCTAGAGTCAAGTGGTTAATAGATGAGTATTGACATTACATTTAAATTCCTGGAGGTTGTAGCCGTCAGGAAAGCAAGAATATGGGAGCGAATTTCACAGGCGGGAAGTGCGAGAGAAGAAGCTGCAAGAGTAGAATTGTCGTCTGCATTTGGCTAACCTAACTGTGAATGGGTGGGACCCAGTTGCCAATCTGGTTGCACGAGTAAACACTTGTTGAGGAGGCACCAGTGACTTAAGTTCGTTCGAGCAGAAGCCATGAAAGTATTTATAGAACAGACAAAAGGAGGCCACATTTCGTCGGTGGGGAAGTGGCTGTAGTCGAGCCGCCAAGTCAGTACCTATCACATTACTGATTCTCCTTTGGAGCCTGTCGAGAACACTGAGATGAACGGCAGGCGCCTGACCATATATGTCAGCAGTATTCCATGCACGGACGAATGGTTGTTTTGTATATATGCAGGATGGATTCAGGCGGAAAAAAAAACATCCTGGCCCGACACAGTGACCCAATCTTCTTAGCAGTGGATTTAGCTATAGACTCGATGTAGTGGTTCCATTTGAGATCAGAAGAGAGAGTAAGGCCGAGGAGGTGCAGTGTATTGCTCTCAGGGAGACTCACTTGGTCCATGCTTATGGGAGGAGGGTAGCGGGTTGGCAGCTTCCTGGTTGCTGCTTCCGACTGGTAATTAGGAGCCCTAACTCTTGCGTAGCGTCAGAAGCGGCTGCTCTGATCAGCTGTTGTATAATATCGGGGTTCTTGTAGTGCTATGTCGCGCATGGATAGGTGTCCCTGCAAGCGCTTTCGGTGGGCACCCCTGAGGCCACACTTTGTTGCAGCCCGAGCCAGTTTCCCTCCCAGCACAGATCGTGGATAATGACCGCCTGCATCCTCTACTCTAGGTCCCTCCCTATCAACAAAACATAACATGACAAACAAAATCAGAAAATATCCTAAACCAGCCAAAATCAAACCACCAAAATCCCTTAACTTCTCTTTTACTTATATCCGGGACATTCGTACTAACTTTCCTAGCGTAGAAGCTTTCCTCCACGAAAAGTCCCCTGACATCCTAGCGCTCTGTGAGACTAACCTCAACTCATCAATTCCCTCCTCTGACTTCTCCATCCCTGGTTATCTCCCCCTCTTAAGGAAGGATTCCACTGTCCACATGCATGGGCTTGGGGTCTACGTTAATGAACACCTTCCCATAGCTAGGAATTCACTCGAATCTACTGACCACCAATATGTATGTCTCCGTCTGTCTCTCCTCAGTTCGGTTAGTTTCTTTCTTTACCGTTCTCCCTCCTCTCCTGACTGCTCCCTTCTAGATAGCATTGCTGACAACATAGATAGGCTATTTCCTACCACCCATTCGCTCACATATTTGTATTCGGAGATCTTAACGCCCATCACTCTGAGTGGCTTAAAGACTCTATTACTGATCCAGCGGGCATCCACGCCATGAACTTTGCTATTTCCCAGTTCCTTACGCAAGTGGTGGACTTCCCCACTCGCTTTCCGAGCACTCCCTCTGGACACTCCTCGCTAACAGATATATGTCTTACCTCTGCACCTGACGCCTGTCAAGTCTTTCAGCTTTGCCCTCTCGGCAACTCAGACTATGCTGTTGTCTCTTTCAATATTTCTTTCCACTCTCACTCCCCCCAGGAGCCTCCTACCTATAGGACCTCCTACTGCTACCAAAAAGCTGACTTGTGAGAACCACCTGTAAGATATTTTTCCGTATTCTTTTTGTATGAGTATAAATACATTATAGGGAATTTCGATGTAGTGTAATGGTTAACAAGCTTTTCTCGCCTGCTCAATTACAATTGAGTAATGAGTTCAGTCCTCAGTGAGTACTCAATCCTTTTGATCTTCTGCCACATGTAATCTACGCATAAAAGCGTGATATTTACAGTCGAAGATTAATCCGTATGTATTTTTACAAACATCGGTGTAATTGGTACATAACGATTACTGTTAATTAGAATAGTCCTATGCCATATTAGGAACTGTTATTGAAATACATTATAGGTATTTTGGGGGGATTAAGGACTGTAGTTTGCTTGTAAAAATATCACATCATAACACCAAATCAGAATCAGGAACTCTAACGCTCAGTAATTTTAGAGAACTGGTATCAATGAGGAATCTATAAAGTTGGAAGTTTTTCTGTTGTCTTGGAGTTAATATCATTTCTATCGATTGGTGATTCAATGTATACGCATTTATGATCTTTTTCGATGTTATGTTCAGTGCTAATGTAACGAACTCGGACTTTAGTAAGAATATTGGTGCTGTCTCTCGTATGGCGAATGTCGATCCGTTTTGGTCTGGAACGCACCGATTAGAGCCCTGTGGCCAGTTAAGATAAAAAAAAAATACGTGGACATCTCAGCAGGCGACAAAAGATTGCGAACAGCTACATACGCTGTATAGATTTCACAACCAAGGTTGTTTTCCGAGGTTCTTGTAGCCAGTTAAGATATAAAATTGTAAACTTTCCAACAGGCGATGAAAGATTGAGAACAGCCACATATACTGTATTCACAACCTAATGTTTTGACCGTGTTTCCACAATAGTTTGATGTTTTTAACAATCATTTCATCATTTCCCCAAACTGGTATGGCGCTTTCGTAACATCTGGAAAGAACATCTCAGTCTTATCTAGTAATGTAGTAGCGGCTATGGAATTAACACTACGTCCTAAAAAAGTGACTTCGGAATTTATACAAACTTGCATTAATGACAACACTATTTTCTAAATGTGTTTTTTTTTTGTTTTTTTTTTCTGGGAATGGATCTGCTATTAATACATCGTCAATGAATGTAATAAAAATGTTGCGGTTTGTCTGCCGAATTTTTCAATAAAAAGATTACGAATAAACTCAAAAAGCCCAGAGGATGTATAAACTGCTGTTTTATAAAGTATGTTAATAGGTTGTACTTGAATTTAATGGTATGCTAATATTAGATCTAATTTAGTAAAAAGTTTTTTTTGTTTTTTTTCGCAAATTTGTGAGGTCACATTTTAAATGTAGAGGATGGTCACGTCATAAATTGTTATTAATCCTACTTTATCACGTTATTTAAATCGCAGTAATCACCAAATAGTTGCTACCCATGTTTTTTTTTCTTTTTTCGGACTATGAAGTGTAGATACCATACTAATTTTGGATATCAGAAAAAGTTTAAATCTGACATTTTTTTAATAATATCGCCCAAGGCAAGGCATTTTACTGCCACTGTTTTGCAGAGGGTTACATAGGAGGAAAGTTATAAGAAAGAGTGACATGTTATAGGGGGTGTCAGGAAGTGGGTAAAAGAAGGATGAGAATACTGATGAGATTGGAGTGGACAGAGAAAGGAGCATGAGCAAGAGGATGTAGGTTAGTGAGATAGGAGATGATTATTGACTTTCCATTTAAGCTCCTGGAGATTGTAGCTGTCGGGGAAGCAAGTAAATGGAAGGGAATTCCACAGGCGGGAAGTGAAAGAAAAAAGTTGCTGGAGTTTACATTTTATTGGTTTCACGGTAAAAGGGTGGGACCTAGTTGCTAATCTTGTTGCTCGTGTAAATTTATATATAGGGGCACCAGTGAGCTAAGTTCATCGGAGCAGAAGCCGTGAAAGTATTTGTAGAAGAGACACAAGGAAGCCACATTGCGCTGGTGAGAAAGTGACTGTATCCGAGCTGCTAAGTCGGGATTTATCACATTACAGATTCTCCGTTAGATTTTGTTAAGGACACCTAGGTGGATAGCAGGAGCACCCGGCCAGGTATGGCAGCTGTATTCAATGCACTGATGATGGTAGATTTATATATGTGCAGGATTGTTTCAGACGGTAAAAACTTCCAGAGAAATTAATTTTTTAGGAAGGGGTTCCCTGTTTCTTTTCCCTCCTCTGGTCCTAGTCCTAGTGTTGTCACAAGCTTTTTGTTAAATCTCTCGGTAGCTAATTTTAACTGAATGTCTTGGTAGACAAATGATAATTTTGTGGAGAGTTAGGTCGTGAGATAAATTCAGGCCTTGTTATTGCAAGAACTATTTTCTTATAAAAAAAATATGGTGCGTTCATTTTTTTTTTTTTTTTTTTGAAGCAAGCTACCGACATTCGGATAGAAAATGAATTAAGCAAGTAACAAAAACAGAAAGGGATTAATTTGGTTATGCTTTACAAGGAAGAAATACTGGGAAAACTAGGAAAACTGGGAATTCCTAACAATATTTATTATTCGTGGGTACACCCTTGATAATATTTATTATTCGTGGGTACACTCATGAAAATATTTATTATTTGTGGGTACACTCTTGACAATATGTATTATTCGTGGGTACACTCTTGATAATATTCATTATTCGTGGGTACAATCTTGATATTATTTATTATTCATGGGTACACTTTTGATAATATTTATTATTCGTGGGTACACTCTTGATAATATTTATTATTCGTGGGTACACTCGTGATAATATTTATCATTCGTGGGTACACTCTTGATAATATTTATTATTCATGGGTACACTCTTGATAATATTTATTATTCATGGGTACAATTTGATAATATTTATTATTCATGGGTACACTCTTGATAATATTTATTATTCATGGGTACACTCTTGATAATATTTATTATTCATGGGTACATTTTGATAATATTAATTATTCGTGGGTACACACATGACAATATTTATTATTCGTGGGTACAATCTTGATAATATTTATTATTCATGGGTACACTCTTGATAATATTTATTATTCGTGGGTACACATTTGATAATATTTATTATTCATGGGTACACTCTTCATAATATTTAATATTCATGGGTACACTTGATAATATTATTCATGGGTACACTCTTTGATAATATTTATTATTCATGGGTACACTCTTGATAATATTTATTATTCATGGTACGCTTTTGATAATATTTATTATTCGGTACACTTCTTGAAAATATTTATTATTCGAGGTGTTAATTCTTGATAATATTTATTATTCATGGGTACACTCTTGATAATATTTATTATTCGTTGGTACACCTTTGATAATATTTATTATTCATGGGTACATTCTTTTGATAATATTTATTATTCATGGGTACACTCTTGATAATATTTATTATTCATGGGTACACTCTTGATATTGTGGCTATTCCTGTACACTTGATAAGATTTATTATTCGTGGGTACACCTTCGATAATATTTATTATTCATGGGTACACTCTTGATAATATTCATTGTTCGTGGGTACACACTTGATAATATATATTATTCAGGGTACACTCTGAAAATATTTATTATTCATGGGTACACCCTTGATAATATTATTCATTGTTCGTAAGTACACTCTGATAATATTTATTATTCATCGGCACACTCTTGATAATATTTATTATTCGGGTACACTCTTGATAATATTTATTATTTGTGGCCACACTCTTGCCAATGTTTATTATTCGTGGGCATGCTCTTGATAATATTTAATATTCGTGGGTACACTCTGTAATATTTATTATTCAGCGGTACACACTTGATAATATTTATTTTTCGTGGTTATCTATTGATAATATTTATTATTGGTGGGTACACACTTGATAATATTTTTATTATTCAGGAATACTTTTGATAAATTTTAGAGCACTGGGAGTACACTTAGATAATATTTATTATTCGTGGGTACACTCTGATAATATTTATTATTCGTGGGTATATTCTTGATAATATTTATTATTCATGGGTACACTCTTGATAATATTATTATTCGTGGGTACACCTGATAATATTTATTATTCGTGGGTACACTTCTTCATAATATTTATTATTCATGGGTAGACTCTGACAATATTTATTATTCGTACACTCTTGATAACATTTATTATTCGTGGTACAATCTTGATAATATTTATTATTCATGGGTACACTTGATAATATTTATTCCGGGTACACTCTTGATAATATTTATTATTCATGGGTACGCTTTTGATAATTTTTATTATTCGTGGGTACACTTCTGAAAATATTTATTATTCGTAAGTACAATTTGATAATACTTATTATTCATGGGTACATTCTGATAATATTTTATTATTCAGGTACATTCTTGGTAATATTTATTAAGTTCGTGGGTACACCTTTGATAATATTAATTATTCATGGGTACACTCTTGATAATATTTATTATTCCTGTACACTCTTACAAGATTTATTATTCGTGGGTACATTCTTGATAATATTTATTATTCATGGGTACACTCCTGATAATATTCATTGTTTGTGGGTACACTCTTGGATAATATTTATTATTCGTAAGTACAATTTTGACAATATTTATTCATGGGTACACTCTTGATAATATTCATTGTTCGTAAGTACACTTTATGCTGGGTCATTTATTATTCGTAAGTACACCTTGATACGCATTATTCGTGGTACGCTCTTGACAATTTTTATTATTCGTGGGTACAATCTTGATAATATTTATTATTCGTGGGTACACCCTTGATAATATTTATTATTCATGGGCACACTCCTGATAATATTTATTATTCGTGGGTACACTCTTCATAATATTTATTATTTGTGGGCACACTCTTGACAATATTTATTATTCGTGGGCGCACTCTTGATAATATTAATTATTCGTGGGTACACTCTTGATAATATTTATTATTCAGCGGTACACACTTGATAATATTTATTTTCGTGGGTACACTATTGATAATATTTATTATTCGTGGGTACACACTTGATAATATTTATTATTCATGGGTACACTTTTGATAAAATTTATTATTCGGGGGTACACTCTAGATAATATTTATTATTCGTGTGTACACTCTTGATAATATTTATTATTCATGGGTACACTCTTGATAATATTTATTATTCGTGGGTACACTCTTGATAATATTTATTATTTGTGGGCACACTCTTGACAATATTTATTATTCGTGGGGACACTCTTGATAACATTTATTATTCGTGGGTACACTCTTGATAATATTTATTATTCATGGGTACACTCTTGATAATATTTATTATTCGTGGGTACACTCTTGATAATATTTATTATTCGTGGGTACACTCTTGATAACATTTATTATTCGTGGGTACAATCTTTATAATATTTATTATTCATGGGTACATTCTTGATAATATTTATTATTCATGGGTACACTCTTGATAATATTTATTATTCGTGGGTACACTGTTGATAATATTTATTGTTCGTGGGTACACTTCAATATTTATTATTCATGGGTACATTCTTTGATAATATTTATTATTCATGGGTATACCTCTTGATAATATTCATTGTTTGTGGGTACACTCTTGATAATCTTTATTATTCGTGGGTACACTTTTTGACAATATTTATTATTCATGGGCAGCTAATTTTGATAATATTCATTGTTCGTAAGTACACTCTGATAATATTTATTATTCGGTACACTCTTGACAATATTTATTATTCATGGGTATTAATTTCGATATTTATTATTCGTGAGTACACTTTGATAATATTTATTAATCATGGGTACACTCTTGATAATACTTATTATTCGTGGGTACACTCTCTGACAATATTTATTGTTCGTAGAGTACACTCTTGATAATATTTATTAATCATGGGTACACTCTTGATAAATACTTATTATTCGTGGGTACACTCTTTTGACAATATTTATTGTTCGTGGGTACACCTTTGATAATATTTATTATTCGTGGGTACACTCTTGATAACATTTATTATTCGTGGGTACACCTGATAATATTTATTATTCAGCGGTACACACTTGATAATATTTATTATTCGTGGGTACACACTTGACAATATTTATTATTCGTGGGTACACTCTGACAATATTTATTATTCGTGGGTACACCTTTGATAATATTTATTATTCGTGGGTACACGCTTGATAATATTTATTATTCGTGGGTTAATTCTTGAAAATATCTATTATTCATGGGTACACTTTGATAATATTTATTATTCGTGGGGTATACTCTTGATAACATTTATTATTCGTGGGTACACACTTGATGATATTTGTTATTCGTGGGTACACTCTTGACAATATTTATTATTCGTCGTTACACCTTTGACAATATTTATTATTCGTGGGTACATCCTTGATAATATTTATTATTCATGGGTACACTTCTTGATAATATTTATTATTCGTGGGTACACTCTTGATAATATTTATTATTCGTGGATACACTCTTCATAATATTTATTATTCATGGGTACATTCTTGATAATATTTATTATTCATGGGTGCACACTCTTGATAATATTCATTGTTTACACTTGATAATCTTTATTATTCGTGGGTACACTTTTGACAATATTTATTATTCATGGGTACACCTTTGGATAATATTCAGCTGTTCGTAAGTACACTCTTGATAATATTTATTATTCGTGTACCCTTGATAATATTTATTATTCATGGGTACACCTCTTACAATATTTATTATTCATGGGTACACTCTTGACAATATTTATTATTCGTGGGTACACCTTTGATAATATTTATTATTCGTGAGTACACTTCGATAATATTTATTAATCATGGGTACACTCTTGATAATACTTTATTATTCGTGGGTACACTCTGACAATATTTATTGTTCGTGGGTACAATTTTGATAATATTTATTATTCGTGGCACACACTTGATAACATTTATTATTCGTGGGTACACTCTTGATAATATTTATTATTCATGGTACACACTTGATAATATTTATTATTCTGTGGGTACACACTTGACAATATTTATTATTCGTGGGTACACTCCTGACAATATTTATTCGTAAGTGTACACTCTGATGTGGGTACACGCTTGATAATATTTATTATTCGTGGGTACACTCTTGAAAATATCTATTATTCATGGTACACTTGATAATATTTATTATTCGTGGGTATACTCTTGATAACATTTATTATTCGTGGGTACACACTTGATGATATTTGTTATTCGTGGGTACACTCGACAATATTTATTATTCGTCGTTACACTCTTGATAATATTTATTATTCGTGTACACTCTCTTGATAATATTTATTACTCATGGGTACACTCTTGATAATATTTATTATTCAGCTTGGATAATATTTATTATTCGTGGGTACACTCTTCATAATATTTATTATTCATGGGTACATTCTTTGATAATATTTATTATTCATGGGTACAATTTCGATAATATTCATTGTTTGTGGGTACACTCTTGATAATCTTTATTATTCGTGGGTACACTTTGGTAATATTTATTATTCATGGGTACACTCGATAATATTCATTGTTCGTAAGTACACTCTTGATAATATTTCTTATTATTCGTGGGTACACTCTTGATAATATTTATTATTCATGGGTACACTCTTTGATAATATTTATTATTCATGGGTACACTTTCTTGACAATATTTATTATTCGTGGGTACACCCTTGATAATATTTATTATTCGTGAGTACACTCTTGATAATATTTATTAATCATGGGTACACTCTTGATAATACTTATTATTCGTGGGTACACTCTTGACAATATTTATTGTTCGTGGGTACACTCTTGATAATATTTATTATTCGTGGTACACACTTGACAACATTTATTATTCGTGGGTACACTCTTTGATAATATTTATTATTCATGGTACACACTTGATAACATTATTATTCGTGGGTACACACTTGACAATATTTATTATTCGTGGGTACACTTTGACAATATTTATTATTCGTGGGCACACTCTTGATAATATTTATTATTCGTGTGTACACGTTTGATAATATTTATTATTCGTGGGTACACTCTGAAAATATCTATTATTCATGGGGTAATTTTGATAATATTTATTATTCGTGGGTATACTCTTGATAACATTTATTATTCGGTACACACTTGATGATATTTGTTATTCGTGTGGGTACACTCTTGACAATATTTATTATTCGTCGTTACACCTTTTGATAATATTTATTATTCGTGGGTACACTCTTGATAATATTTATTACTCATAAGTACACTCTTGATAATATTTATTATTCGTGGGTACACCTTTGATAATATTTATTATTCGTGGGTACACTTTCATAATATTTATTATTCATGGGTACATTCTTGATAATATTTATTATTCATGGGTACACTTTGATAATATTCATTGTTTGTGGCACACTCTTGATAATCTTTATTATTCGTGGGTACACTTTTGACAATATTTATTATTCATGGGTACACTCTTTTGATAATATTCATTGTTCATGTTATTAATTTTGATAATATTTTATTATTCGTGGGTACACCTTGATAATATTTATTATTCATGGGTACACCTTGATAATATTTATTATTCATGGGTACAGTCTTGACAATATTTATTATTCGTGGGTACACCCTTGATAATATTTATTATTCGTGAGTACACTCTTGATAATATTTATTAATCATGGGTACACTCTTTAATACTTAGTTATTCGTGTACACTTGACAATATTTATTGTTCGTGTGGGTACACTCTTGATAATATTTATTATTCGGTACACTCTTTACAACATTTATTATTCGTGGGTACACTCTTGATAATATTTATTATTCATGGGTACACACTGTAATATTTATTATTCGGTGGGTACACTCTTGATAATATTTATTATTCATGGGTACACTCTTTGATAATATTTGTTATTCATGGGTACACTCTTGATAATATTTATTATTCGTGGGTACACTGTTCGTAATATTTATTATTCATGGGTACACTCTTGACAATATTTATTATTCATGGGTGCAATTTTGATAATATTTATTATTCGTGAGTACACTCTTGATAATATTTATTAATCATGGGTACACTTGATAATACTTATTCGTGGGTACACACTCTTCGACAATATTTATTGTTCGTGAGTACACTCTTTGATAATATTTATTAATCATGGGTACACTCTTGATAATACTTATTATTCGTGTGCCACTCTGACAATATTTATTGTTCGTAAGTGTCTCCGATAATATTTATTATTCGTGGTACACTCTTTACAATATTTATTATTCGTGGGCATAATTTTGATAATATTTATTATTCAGCGGTACACACTTGATAATATTTATTATTTGTGGTACACTCTGATAATATTTATTATTCATGGGTACCTCTGATAATATTTGTTATTCATGGGTACACTCTTTTGATAATATTTATTCGTGGGTACACGCTTGACAATATTTATTATTCATGGGTACACTCTTGACAATATTTTTATTATTCATGGGTACACTCTGATAATATTTATTATTCGTGGGTACACTCTGATAATATTTATCATTCATGGGTACACTCTTGATAATATTTTTATTATTCGTGGGCACTCTTTGATAATATTTATTATTTGTGGGTACACTCTTGACAATATTTATTATTCATGGTACACTTTTGATAATATTCATTGTTCGTGGGTACACTCTTGATAATATTTATTATTCGTGGGTACACTCTTGATAATATTTATTATTCGTGGGTACACACTTGACAATATTTATTATTCGTAAGTACAATCTGACAATATTTATTATTCGTGGGTACACCTTTATAATATTTATTATTCGTGGGTACACTCTGATAATATTTATTATTCGTGGGTACACTCTTTGATAATATTTATTATTCAGGTACACTCTTAATAACATTTATTATCTCGTGGGTACACGCTTGGTAATATTTATTATTCGTGGGTACACTCTTGACAATATCTATTATTCATGGGTACACTCTTGATAATATTTATTATTCGTGCGTATACTCTTGATAACATTTATTATTCGTGGGTACACACTTGATGATATTTGTTATTCGTGGGTACACTCTTGACAATATTTATTATTCGTCGTTACACTCTTGATAATATTTATTATTCGTGGGTACACTCTTGATAATATTTATTATTCATGGGTACACTCTTCATAATATTTATTATTCGTGGGTACACTCTTGATAATATTTATTATTCGTGGGTACACTCTTCATAATATTTATTATTCGTAGGTACACTCTTGACAATATTTATTATTCATGGGTACACTCTTGATAATATTCAATGTTCGTGGGTACCCTCTTGAAAATATTTATTATTCGTGGGTACGCTCTTGATAATATTTATTATTCGTGGGTACACTCTTGACAATATTTATTATTCGTGGGTACACGCTTGATAATATTTATTATTCGTGGGTACACTCTTGATAATATTTATTATTCGTGGGTACACTCTTGATTATATTTATTATTCGTGGGTACACTCTTGATAACATTTATTATTCGTGGGTACACTCTTGATAATATTTATTATTCATGGGTACACTCTTGATAATATTTATTATTCGTGGGTACACTCTTGATAATATTTATTATTCGTGGGTACACTCTTGATAACATTTATTATTCGTGGGTACAATCTTTATAATATTTATTATTCATGGGTACTTTCTTGATAATATTTATTATTCATGGGTACACTCTTGATAATATTTATTATTCCTGGGTACACTCTTGATAATATTTATTATTCGTGGGTACACTCTTCATAATATTTATTATTCATGGGTACACTCTTGACAATATTTATTATTCGTGGGTACACTCTTAATAACATTTATTATTCGTGGGTACAATCTTGATAATATTTATTATTCATGGGTACACTCTTGATAATATTTATTATTCGTGGGTACACTCTTGATAATATTTATTATTCATGGGTACGCTTTTGATAATTTTTATTATTCGTGGGTACACTCTTGAAGATATTTATTATTCGTGGGTACACTCTTGATAATATTTATTATTCATGGGTACACTCTTGATAATACTTATTATTCATGGGTACATTCTTGATAATATTTATTATTCGTGGGTACACTCTTGATAATATTTATTATTCATGGGTACACTCTTGATAATATTTATTATTCCTGGGTACACTCTTGATAAGATTTATTATTCGTGGGTACATTCTTGATAATATTTATTATTCATGGGTACACTCTTGATAATATTCATTGTTTGTGGGTACACTCTTGATAATATTTATTATTCGTGGGTACACTTTTGACAATATTTATTATTCATGGGTAAACTCTTGATAATATTCATTGTTCGTAAGTACACACTTGATAATATTTATTATTCGTGGGTACACTCTTGATAATATTTATTATTCATGGGTACACTCTTGATAATATTTATTATTCATGGGTACACTCTTGACAATATTTATTATTCGTGGGTACACTCTTCATAATATTTATTATTCGTGAGTACACTCTTGATAATATTTATTAATCATGGGTACACTCTTGATAATACTTATTATTCGTGGGTACACTCTTGACAATATTTATTGTTCGTGCGTACACTCTTGATAATATTTATTATTCGTGGGTACACTCTTGATAACATTTATTATTCGTGGGTACACTCTTGATAATATTTATCATTCATGTAAGTACACACTTGATAATATTTATTATTCGTGGTACACTTATAATATTTATTGTTCGCGTGCCACCCTGATAATATTTGTTATTCATGGGTACACTCTTGATAATATTTATTATTCGTGGGTACACTGTTCGTAATATTTATTATTCATGGGTACAATTTTGACAATATTTATTATTCATGGGTACACTCTTGATAATATTTATTATTCGTGAGTACTCTCTTGATAATATTTATTAATCATGGGTACACTCTTGATAACACTATTATTCGTGGGTACACCTGACAATATTTATTGTTCGTGAGTACACTCTTGATAATATTTATTAATCATGGGTACACTCTTGATAATACTTATTATTCGTGGATACACTTGACAATATTTATTGTTCGTGGGTACACTTTTGATAATATTTATTATTCGTGGTACACTTCATAACATTTATTATTCGTGGGTACACCCTTGATAATATTTATTATTCGAAGTGTGTACACACTTTCGATAATATTTATTATTCGTGGTACACTCTGATAATATTTATTATTCATGGGTACCCTCTTGATAATATTTGTTATTCATGGGTACACTCTGATAATATTTATTATCGTGGGTACACCTTGACAATATTTAATATTCATGGGTACACTCTGACACAATATTTATTATTCATGGTACACTTGATAATATTTATTATTCGGTACACTCTTGATAATATTTATCATTCATGGGTACACTCTTGATAATATTTATTATTCGTGGGTACACCTTGATAATATTTATTATTTGTGGGTACACTCTTGACAATATTTATTATTCATAAGTGTACACTCTTGACAATATTTATTATTCATGGGTACACTTGATAATATTTATTATTCGTGGGTATTAATTCTGATAATATTTATCATTCATGGGTACACTTGATAATATTTATTATTCGTAAGTACACTTGATAATAATATTTATTATTTGTGGGTACACTCTTGACAATATTTATTATTCATGGGTACACCTTTGATAATATTCATTGTTCGTGGGCATAATTTTGATAATATTTATTATTCCTGGGTACACTCTTGATAAGATTTATTATTCGTGGGTACATTCTTTGATAATATTTATTATTCATGGGTACACCTGATAATATTCATTGTTTAGGTACACTCTTGATAATATTTATTATTCGTGGGTACACTTTTGACAATATTTATTATTCATGGGTAAATCCCTCTGATAATATTCATTGTTCGTAAGTACACTCTTGATAATATCACATTCGTGGGTACACTCTTGATAATATTTATTATTCATGGGTACACTCTTGATAATATTTATTATTCATAATAATTTTGACAATATTTATTATTCGTGGGTAATAATTTTCATAATATTTATTATTCGTGAAAGTACACCTGATAATATTTATTAATCATGGGTACACTCTTGATAATACTTATTATTCGTGGGTACACTCTTGACAATATTTATTGTTCGGTACACTTTTGATAATATTTATTATTCGTGGGTACACCCTTGACAACATTTATTATTCGTGGGTACACCTTTGATAATATTTATTATTCATGGGTACACACTTGATAATATTTATTATTCGTGGGTACACTTCATAATATTTATTATTCATGGGTACACTTGATAATATTTGTTATTCATGGGTACACTTGATAATATTTATTATTCGTGGGTACACTGTTCGTAATATTTATTATTCATGGGTACACTTGACAATATTTATTATTCATGGGTACACTTTTGATAATATTTATTATTCGTGAGTACTTTGATAATATTTATTAATCATGGGTACACTCTTGATAATACCTATTATTCGTGGGTACACCTCTGACAATATTTATTGTTCGTGAGTACACCTTTGATAATATTATTAACTGCGGTACACTCTTGATAATACTTATTATTCGTGGATACACTTCGACAATATTTATTGTTCGTGGGTACACTTCTGATAATATTTATTATTCGTGGGTACACTCCTTGATAACATTTATTATTCGTGGGTACACCATTGCTGGGTTACTTATTATTCAGCGGTACACACTTGATAATATTTATTATTCGTGGGTGCACTCTGATAGCGATGAGTTATTCATGGGTACCTCTTTGATAATATTTGTTATTCATGGGTACACTTCGATAATATTTATTATTCGTGGGTACACTCTTGACAATATTTAATATTCATGGGTACACCTTTGACAATATTTATTATTCATGGGTACACTCTTGATAATATTTATTATTCGTGGGTACACCCTTGATAATATTTATCATTCATGGGTACACTCTGATAATATTTATTATTCGTGGGTACACTCTTGATAATATTTATTATTCGTGGGTACACTCTTGATAATATTTATTATTCATGGGTACAATTTCGATAATATTTATTATTCATGGGTACACCTTTGACAATATTTATTATTCAGGGTACACTCTCTCATAATATTTATTATTCGTGAGTACACTTCCGATAATATTTATTAATCATGGGTACACTCTTGATAATACTTATTATTCGTGGGTATTAATTTTGACAATATTTATTGTTCGTGGGTACACCTTTGATAATATTTAATATTCGTGGGTACACTCTGATAACATTTATTATTCGTGGGTACACTCTTGATAATATTTATTATTCATGGGTACACACTTGATAATATTTATTATTCGTGGGTACACTCTTGATAATATTTATTATTCATGGGTACACTTTGATAATATTTGTTATTCATGGGTGCACACTTCATATTATTTATTATTCGTGGGTATACTGTTCGTAATATTTATTATTCATGGGTACACTCTTGACAATATTTATTATTCATGGGTACACTTCATAATATTTATTATTCGTGAGTACTCTCTTGATAATATTTATTAATCATGGGTAATACCTTGATAATACTTATTATTCGTGGTACACCTTTGACAATATTTATTGTTCGTGAGTACACTTGATAATATTTATTAATCATGGTACACTTTATAATACTTATTATTCATGGATACACTCTTTGGACAATATTTATTGTTCGTGGGTACACCTTTGATAATATTTATTATTCGTGGTACAATTTTACAATATTTATTATTCGTGGGTACACCCTATTGATAATATTTATTATTCAGCGGTACACACTCGATAATATTTATTATTCGTGGGTACACCTCTGATAATATTTATTATTCATGGGTACCCTCTTGATAATATTTGTTATTCATGGGTACACTCTTGATAATATTTATTATTCGTGGGTACACCTCTGACAATATTTAATATTCATGGGTACACTTCACAATATTTATTATTCATGGGTACACTCTTGATAATATTTATTATTCGGGTAATACCTTGATAATATTTATCATTCATGGGTACACTTGATATTATTATTATTCGTGGGTACACTCTTGATAATATTTATTATTTGTGGGTACACTCTTGACAATATTTATTATTCATGGGTACACTCTGATAATATTTATTATTCATGGGTAATAATTTGATAATATTTATGACTGTGTACACTTCGATAATATTTATCATTCATGGGTACACTCTTGATAATATTTATTCGTGGCACACTTCGATAATATTTATTATTTGTGGGTACACTTGACAATATTTATTATTCATGGGTACACTCTTGATAATATTCATTGTTCGTGGGTACACTTCGATAATATTTATTATTCGGTACACCTTTGATAATATTTATTATTCGTGGGTACACACTTGACAAATATTTATTATTCGTGGGTACACTCTTGACAATATTTATTATTCGTGGGTACACTCTTGATAATATTTATTATTCGGTACACTCTGATAATATTTATTATTCGTGGGTACACTCTTGATAATATTTATTATTCATGGGTACACCTACTAACATTTACTATTCGTGGCACACGCTTGATAATATTTATTATTCGTGGTACACTCTGACAATATCTATTATTCATGGGTACACTTTGATAATATTTATTATTCGTGGTATACTCTTGATAACATTTATTATTCGTGGGTATACACTTTGATGATATTTGTTATTCGTGGGGTACACTCTTGACAATATTTATTATTCGTCGTTACACCTCTTTTGATAATATTTATTATTCGTGTTATACAATTTGATAATATTTTATTATCTATGGGTACACCTGATACAATATTTATTATTCGTGGGTACACTCTGATAATATTTTATTATTCGCGGGTACACTCTTCATAATATTTATTATTCGTAGGTACACTCTTGACAATATTTATTATTCATGGGTACACTCTTGATAATATTCATTGTCTGTGGGTACCTCTTGAAAAATATTTATTATTCGTGGGTACGCTCTTGATAATATTTATTATTCGGTACACTTGACAATATTTATTATTCGTGGTACACACTTTGACAATATTTATTATTCTATAAGTGCCACTCGATATTGTTATCTGTGGGTACACTCTTGATAATATTTATTATTCGTGGGTACACCTTTGATAACATTTATTATTCGTGGGTATGTTCTGATAATATTTATTATTCATACACCTTGATAATATTTATTATTCGTGTTATTAATTCTTGATAATATTTATTATTCGTGGGTACACTCGATAACATTTATTATTCGTGGGTACAATCTTTATAATATTTATTATTCATGGGTACATTTGATAATATTTACGGCTCAGCGGTACACTCTTGATAATATTTATTATTCGTAGGTACAATTTCTTCAATATTTATTATTCGTGGGTACACTTTTCCATAATATTTATTATTCATGGGGTACACTTTGACAATATTTATTATTCGTGTACACTTTGATAACATTTATTATTCGTGGGTGTTTAATCTCGATAATATTTATTATTCGCGGGTACACTTGATAATATTTATTATTCGTGGGTGTACCTTTGATAATATTTATTATTCATGGGTACGCTTTTGATAATTTTTATTATTCGTGTATTAATTTGAAAATATTTATTATTCGTGGGTACACCTCTTTTGATAATATTTATTATTCATGGGGTACAATTTTGATAATACTTTATTATTCATGGGCATATTCTTGATAATATTTATTATTCGTATATTAATTTTTTGATAATATTTATTATTCATGGGTACACTCTTGATAATATTTATTATTCCTGGGTACACTCTTGATAAGATTTATTATTCGTGGGTACATTCTTGATAATATTTATTATTCATGGGTACACTCTCTGGATAATATTCATTGTTTGTGGGTACACTCTGATAATATTTATTATTCGGGGTACACTTTTGACAATATTTATTATTCATGGGTACACTCTTGATAATATTCATTGTCTGTAAGTACACTCTTGATAATATTTATTATTCGTGGCATAATTTGAAAATATTTATTATTCATGGGTACACTTGATAATATTTATTATTCATGGGTACACTCTTGACAATATTTATTATTCGTGTAAGTACACTCTTGATATTTATTATTCGTGGGTACAATTTTGATAACATTTATTATTCGTGAGCACACTTGATAATATTTATTAATCATGGGTACACTCTTGATAATACTTATTGTCTGTGGGTACACTTTGATAATATTTATTATTCATGGGTACACTCTTGATAATATTTGTTATTCATGGGCATACCTGATAATATTTATTATTCGTGTGGTACACTGTTCGTAATATTTATTATTCATGGGTACAATTTTGACAATATTTATTATTCATGGGTACACTCTTGATAATATTTATTATTCGTGAGCACACTTTGATATTTATTAATCATGGGTACACTTGATAATACTTATTATTCGGGGTACACTTTGACAATATTTATTGTTCGTGAGTACACCTGATAATATTTATTAATCATGGGTACACCTTTGATAATACTTATTATTCGTGGGTACACTTGACAATATTTATTGTTCGTGTACACCTGATAATATTTATTATTCGTGGGTACACTCTTGATAACATTTATTATTCGTGGGTACACTCTTGATAATATTTATTATTCAGCGGTACACACTTGATAATATTTATTATTCGTGGGTACACTCTTGATAATATTTATTATTCATGGGTACCCTCTTGATAATATTTGTTATTCATGGGTACACTCTTGATAATATTTATTATTTGTGGGTACACTCTTGACAATATTTATTATTCGTGGGTACACTCTTGATAATATTCATTGTTCGTGGGTACACTCTTGATAATATTTATTATTCGTGGGTACACTATTGATAATATTTATTATTCATGGGTACACTCTTGATAATATTCATTGTTCGTAAGTACACTCTTGATAATATTTATTATTCGTGGGTACACTCTTAATAATATTTATTATTCGTGGGTACACTCTTGACAATATTTATTATTCGTGGGTACACTCTTGATAATATTTATTATTCGTGGGTACACACTTGATAATATTTATTATTCGTGGTTACACTCTTGATAATATTTATTATTCGTGGGTACACTCTTGATATAAGATACACAAAGGATAGTGTTGATGGTAGACACCGAGAGGGAACTGAAGAAGCTCTTAAACAGTGTACTGAAGGAAATTGGAAATAAATATCAATTCTAAGAAGACAGAATGTACGTCAACAAAAGGAAGAGTCTAAGTGGTATTTTCACTTCCAAAAACTACGCACTACAACAGCTCGCATTTAAACAACCTCAATTTCTTGCAAAATAATGATAACAACTGATTAGTATAAAGAATTTCTTACTTAGAATGACTTGAATCATCACAACCCAAAAAATGAACTTCGACGAGTGGGACGCCCTGCTTTATGTACCAGTGCGTGGTGGTGGTGCAAGGGATATCAAATGAAAAATCAGAGAGACGAGTTCGAATTTCAATTAAATTCGTTGCATTCATTAATGCACGGATCGTCGTCGTCGTCTTGCGGTCATTGGCCGAGATAGAACTCACTACACCCCTCCAGTATTCCTGTGCATTTGGAACCCTGGCGCAGTTTTGTAGCGAAATTCATAATCTTGTCAAATAGCTGAATACTTGATGCTTCGCCAGGGCTACCAAGAGTGTTTTTATTGTAACACTAACATGGGTTGCCTCCAGGCCCTATCCTGTTATTTAACCCAGAACCGGAGGGAAGTAATGAATTAATACCTTTCCTAAGGGTACCAGTGCTGAAGTGAATGCAGGGTACTCAACTGGAATTCGAACTCGGCTCACCGATTTCTCTTTCCAAGCCGACATCCACTACACCACAACGCAGATCCGTCAATAAACGCTTACAGCGGTTGGTATTCCCAAGTGGTCACCCATCTAAGTACTGACCAGGCTCAACGTTGCTTAACTTCGGTGATAGAACGAGAACCGGTCTATTCAACGTGATATGCCGTAATGCACGGGTACTCTTAGGAAAGATAGAAATACATCTCTTATCCCTCCAACTATGGGTTGAATAGCAGGACAGATTGGGTTCTATAGCCTAGTTTACTGCATAAAGAAATGACAACTTACTGCTAGAAAATCTTCTGCCTAGTCAGTCATGGATCGAAAGAGACATGATCGCCCAACTGTTTATCATGGATGGCACTTAACTGAAGGATTGAATAGCAGAACAGATTGGGTTCTATAGCCTTGGTTGGCAACCAGTCTACTGCATAAAGAAATGGCAAACTTCTGCAGGAAAAACTTCTCCCTCGTTAGTCATGGATCGAAAGAGACATAATCGTCCAAACGTTTGTCATGTATGGCACTTCATTGACTGAATCTTCACTAAAAGATGTTCCGTGAAAGGTAATACTTCAGTAATGTAAATATTGCAAAACAAAGATAAATGCAAATTTCAAATAGAGAAAATTATATCAATTATTCATTTATATAGGATATTGGTTCATCTAAGAATCACTTCGACGTGGTGTAACAGTTAGCAATCTTGTCTCGCTAGAACAATTACGAAGGATTAGTGAGTTTGATCCTCACTGGGTGCCCCATACTTTCGTCCTTGTGCCACATCTATGCTATACAAATCACCTTGCACACCTCGGCATTGTGTAATAGCAATCTTGTCTCGCTAGAACAATGACGAACGAGTAGTGAGTTTAGTTTTTACTCGTTGCCCCATACAGGTCGCCCGGTTCACACTCCACCCACGTCTATTGAACAGGTTAAGAGGCTCATCCCTTGTTCCCTGTTTAGGATGTGGTTTCCGGCTTTCTCTTTTCCAATCTTCTCACTTTGTTTTTTTTTTTTTCAATTGGAGTAGATAGATCTATCTATCGCCCGGTTCACACTCCACCCACATCTATTGAACAGGTTAAGAGGCTCATCCTTTGTTCCCTGTTTAGAATGTGGTTTCCGGCTTTCTCTTTTCCAATCTTTTCACTATTACATAGCCCCCTGCACATCAGTGGCGTTACCGCCTTGCTCGGGGTGATACGATTAAAAAAAAAAAAAGTTTGCCTTGTGCCACATCTATGTTATACAAAATCACTTTGGACACCTTGACATGGTGTAACAGTTAGCAATCTTGTCTTACTAGAACAATTACGAATGAGTAGTGAGTTTAGTCCTAATTCGGTGCCCCATACAGTTTGCCTTGTGCCACATCTATGCTATACAAAATCACCCTGGGCACCTCGGCAATAATATAATGTAATAGTTCTCTTGCTAGAACTATAACGACTGAGTAGAGAGTTTGATTTTCACTGGTTGCCCCATACTTTCAGTCTTGGGCCACATCTATGCTATACAAAATCTTCTTCGACATCTCGACATAGTGAAATAATAAGCAGTCTTGTCTTGCTAGAAAAATTACGACTGAATAGTGAGTTTGTTCCTCACTGAGTGCCCTATACATACTGCCTTGTGCCACATCTATGCTATACAAAATCACTTTGGACACCCCGACATAACATTGTAATATTAATTTTAAATAAAAAATAAACTTAATTATATATATATATAGTCTTCCGCACAATTTATATTTATTAATTTACGTCACTACATATATATATATATATATATATATATATATATATATATATATATAGGTAGTGACGTAAATTAATAAACATACATATGAGAAGGGTGTACATATGTATAGTATTATCATTCATGTGTTAGTTTGAAATATGCACCTGATGATTGCATGATGCATGAAACTCTGAGTCGTGCTATAGACGTAGAATAATATAACTATGCGGATGAGAGTTTATAACAATAATTGTATATATACGTAGATTCAAAATAATAAGTACTACTTTCACTTGCATTTTCCATTTCCTACTTGAAAGTATAAATATTCGATGCACATCAGTTTTAGTTACAAATTTCTCAGAAAAAAACACGAAGAAGTATTAAATGCAAATATATATATATATATATATATATATATATATACAAATTTTACAAAGTAATGCATTCATATGAAGTGGATTCAAGTAATGAATGATACTGAATAGATGTTTCAAAATTGTATGGAACAAAATGTAAAAATTATGTTTAGAAGTAAAACTTCTATTTTTATAAAAATTATAAAATATCTTTAAACTATGCATCTTTAAATCATAAAAAGTTCATTTTGGGAAACAAATAAATTGTCCTTTCTTCGAGAGAAATTGGTAGCGGTTTAATTCGGACTAATTCAAAGAATACGGTGAGGCCATTCTGAGACAATTAGTCCTACCAGGATTCATTATTGGAGGACACAATCTTAACACCATAAGATATGCAAATGATAGAGAAAGTAAGCTACAAGAACTCGTTGCAGGTGATATATTGGCTCACAAGGAGATATTGAATGACGGAAGAAAACAATACAAACGAAGGTTTGAGTAAAGAATTTATTGCTAAGTTTATTTTCGTTCAAGAAAATACATAACAAAAATGATGTTACAGTGATTTGGCTAATATGTCTGCAAGCTCATGTTGACGGTGAGAAGAACGTTGTCCTGAAAAGAACAATTTTGTAGTAGCTGCGTAGTGTTGTTCTGAAAAGTACAGCTTAATGGATATCGTTGCTGCTGGCAAAGATGGCTAGAGCGGCAGGCCTACTAGAGATGGTTGGAGCGACAGGAACACGAGGTCTACTGGAGATGGTTGGAGCGACAGGCACTGGAGACCTACTGGAGATGGTTGGAGCGGCGGCCGATGGCAAGCTGGAAATGATGATAGCTGGCTCGAACTACTGCTGATGGCTGGAGCCATAGTGCAGCTCTCGGCTGCTCGGACAGCCTTTTTATCCTTACCATTGTAACCGCGAAGTGCTTGTCAGGTTTAGTTCCTTTTTTTTTTTTTTTTTTTTTTTTTTTGCTTTGTTATTTATTTATTTTACTTTGAGGTCTCGTTATATCCTGTACGAGTCTTACAACCACGTTTGTTAAACTTTTTCTTCTGGTTGCTTTTTTTAAATTTGGTCGTACGGACATGATGCGACAAACTCTCACTGAACGTAATGAAGGAAAACAAAAAGAAAGGACTTCAATTGCAAAAGGGTAGAATGCACAATATTTAACAAGGGACACAAACCAACATGCAAATCATAAATCGGAAATATCAAATAAGTACAACAATTTAAATACCTAGGAAGTGTTAACAAGGGATGGAAAATTTGATACTGAAATCCGAAAGTGCATTGAGATAATGAAAGATGCCTTTCAAAAACTAAGCGAACTATTAAGAAACAGGAAATTTTCAGTATTTGTCTATATTTCTGAGATGAGGTAGTATTTATAGCATTTACATTATTCGAACTATTATCCTCATTTTTGTTGCCATTTGTACGACGTTTCGACCATTGTACGCTCCAGCCTTTTTCAGGTGCTAGGAATTTCAAACCGAAACCTTTATTACAATCACTGTGGTATATGAACTCAATTCCTTGCGTAAAGCCTCGATTAGAAGTCATGAGTTATCTCCCTCTCACCCTGCAAGTTACTTGTTCACCACTGCTGTAATCTGGTATTGAACTCACAACTCTAAAAGTCAAGTCAGGAACTAACCAACGTATATATCCACTAGGCCATATGACCTTAAGGAAATTTTCATTAGAAAAAAAAAAGAAAGAAAGAAAGAAAAAAGTACTGAGCTGTTACGTAATATCAGTGCACTGTATTGCATTGAATGCCGGAAAATTTTCTCAAGGATGAAGAGAATTAGTAGAAATGTGGTTCTAGAGGAGGATGTTGATGATATTATGTGCCAGACATGTGAGGAACGACGAAGTTTTAGAGAAAATGTAAACAAAAAGGAAACTTATACTTAACAGGATGTGCGTTGTGGTACAGTGGATATCGGCTCGGAACGAGAAGCCGGGGAGCCGAGTTCGAATTCCAGCTGAATCCATTGTATTCACTTACGCGCAAATACCCTTGGGAAAGGTATTAATCCGTCCATTCCTTCCAGTTATGAGTTAAATAGCAGGACAGATTGGGTTCTATAGCCTTGGTCGGCAACCAGTCTACCGCAGAAAGCAATGGCAACCTACTGCGGGATAATATTCTGCCCATTCAGTCATGTCTCTTTCGAGACATGATCGCCCAAGCGTGTATCACGTATGGCACTTAACTGACTGATACTTAACAACATAAAGAGACAGTTGAAATATCTATGGTTCATAATGAAGAAAGATGGCTTAGAAAATCTGATTCAAACAGGATACATTGAAAACAAAAGGGACAGAGGAAACGAACATAGCGAGCTTGAGTAAATTGTGGATAGAGGAATAATGGTTTAGAAAAGATAGCAAAAAGACAAAATTTATTAAGCGCTACAAAAAACTGGAAATTGTGGAGAGCCATGATCGCAAACGTCCTAAAAAGACATGATACATAAAATAAAACGATAATATAGTAAAAACCTACAACGGAGTTCTAGTATAAAAGATGATAAAAATGTCCTTAAACAAAGATTTATCATCTTCAAAGTATGTAAAGTTCTTTCTTGAGACACAAGTAAATTGTCCTTTCGTAGAGAAAAATTAGAATTAATTCAATTCTATGCATGACGATATTTAATACTTTATCTTGTAGTTTATAATTGCGGATTTAACTGTCCTTGTACGTTAAACATCAGATGGCGTTCATTCCTAATCTTAGAAGCATATACGCTTTTGAAGGCTCCAAGAGATAACAGTTTAAAACCGTTTCATTTTTTTCATTGCTGTAAAATTTTTATGAACATTGTTATTATTTTTTAAAATTAGAATTTTAATCTTTCACTGTTTTTTTTTTTAATCTGGATTTTTTTCGTGGTAAATATATAAGTGTATTAATATTTTTAGCAATGCCCCCACAAAGTTAGGATGTATCATAAAGTTTGTGTGTGTGTGTGTGTGTGTGTGTGTGTGTGTGTGTGTGTGTGTGTGTGTGTGTGTGTGTGTGTGTGCTATACGTACGTTCATTATCACGTTCAAATCTAGGAGTCTTTTAGGAATACGTTTTTAAGAAAACTCACGCTATATGAGTCGTAAGGTTGAGATCAAAAGAAAAAGAAACGTGAAAATAACATCATTTTACGAGCGGAATACTTTTGTTGCAAGATTTTAATGATTATATTGAAAGAAATAAAAAAATATATCTGAAGGAAAGACATACCAATGAAAACTAGAAAAAAGAAATGAAGCTATCAATACATTTCTTCATGTGCCGTGTCCCTTCAGGACGTAGGCAATCATGGCACTCCATGTCCCTCTATCCCTTGTAGTGGGAAAAAGTGAGGGAAAAAGTAATGATTGAATAAAAAAATAACATACTGATTGATAATTTGGTCTTATGATGAAAAAATGAATGAAAAATTAAAAAAAGGCTTTTAAAAATATAAGACTTTGAATAAGTTATCGCTGATTTTTCATGAAAAATATAGTTTTATTTACAAAAATAGTAAATACTAAACATGTCACTTAAAGTATTGTCCATCGCTAGCCACTACTTTTTCCCATCTTTCTGGTAGCATTTGAATTCCACGTCGGAAAAACGACACGTCTTTTGAGGCTAACCACGAGTCGACCCATTTTTGGCATCTTTAGGAATTAAAGTGCTGCTCAGCCAGGTCATCTGCTATCGATCGGAACAAATGATAATCGAACGAGACAATGTGTGGTGAATACTATGAGTGGGGTAGGACTTCCCATTTAAGCGTTTCCAAATATGTTTTCACCCATTTTGAAAAATGTGGTTAAGCGTTGTCATGTTGTAAAATCACTTTGTCGTGTCTCTGCTCGTATAGCAACCGTTTTTTTTTTTCAATGCTCGACTCAAACACATCAATTATAGTCGATAGCTATCTACAGTAATGACTTCAGTTGGTTTGAGCAGCTCATAATAAGCTACACTCAACTTATTTCATCAAATGCAGAGCAGAAGCTTCGAACCATGGATATTCGGTTTTGCCACCGATGTTGATACATGGTCGGACTTAGCCCACGTTCTTCTACGCTTAGGGTTATCGTAGTGCATCCATTTTTATCGCTGATCACGATACGATACAAAAAAAAAACTTGCCTTTTCTGCCGTCGAGGCGGCTGTTCACACGTGTTCGGCGTTTCTAGGTTCCAACTCATACGGCACCATATGTCCTTGCTTTTGAATCATTTCTAATGCTTCAAACGTTCCAAACCTGTTGTGTGATCAACTCTTAATGATTCTGCAAGTTCAGCTTGCGTTTGACATGAGTTTTCATGAAGTAATGCCTCCAATTCTTCGTCTTCAAACTTTTTCGGTGCACTATTAGAGCGTTCTTTATCTTCAACATCAAAATAATCTCTGCTTGTTGTTTCCGACAGAACATGGTCGCCGTAAGTCTCACCCAGAATTCTGTGTGATTCAGCTGCAGATTTCTTTTGAATAAGGTAGTGCAGTAAAATTCCCCGTAAATACACTTTCCTTTGACACGAAATTAGTCCTGGGAAAGCCATCTGTTGGAAAACGGCTAAAAATGTAAGTAATAATTACTTACATTCCCTTTTTACCACAGCATCGTACTGTAACTTCACAAACTGTTTCTTCGAGTGAAAAACAGAAGTAGTTTACAAATCAATTATTTTAAAATATTTTTGAATGTATACTATCATATTAATAGTGATAATAAATGCAATTTACGAATCAATTATTTAAAATATTTTTTTAGTAATCATCGTCATAATGTCATAATTAAATTATGAAAAACAACAAGAAGATTGGTATATTGGAGAAATTAAGTATTTCGAATTTCACCCCAGGCTCAATATTCGTTTGGAAAATGCTTTTTGTTTCATATAATTTTAAAAGGAAATGACTTATTTTGTTCAAACAAAATAAAAAAAAAAGTATCATCGAACTTACCTGTCCATTGTTTTTTTCGTTTTTTTTTTTTAAGGGGGGGGGGTCTTTTTGGGGGGGGGGGGGGGGTAAAATTAAAAACAAGACTGCCAAAAATAAAACAAAAGAAAAGATCAAAAGAAGGAAGGTGGTAGCTGTGACTGTTGGAAATTTATTTTATACAATTATAGAGAAGCGTCGATTTTTAAATCATGTTAAAAAAAAAACAGCAATGAAACAACAAAAACGCGTTACAAACAAATCTTGTATAAATAAATTATTGTTTGAACATAACAATAAATTTATGTGAAAAAAAGATTATGTATTATTGTAAAAAGAACTTAAACACCCATCGATCATCCTGTTAAGTGTTACTGTTAATGTTGTGGCATTACTTCTCGTCCAATTTATGTCTTTCGGCTATTTGCAAAAACTAAAAAAAAAATAAATAAAAAATCATGTTAATTTTTTTCAAAAATCAAACCAGAAATGTTTAGTTTAAAAATTTTAATAATAAATATATTATTTAAAATTTACAACCAGCCTTATTGGCATCTAAAGAGGTTTATAAGTAAAAACAAAAAAAAAATAGTGACAATGAAACGGTCTGTCTGTAGGAACAACTTAATTACCAAATACCAAATTAAAGAAAATTAAGTTAATTAAATTAAATGTAATTGAAATTGATATACGGTCGACAGAGAGAAGCGACTGCAAATGATTTTTTTACGAAATATAACAAGGAGGAAACAATCAACATTTTAAAATCAAATCTGTTAACAAGACAGAAAATGAAATCCTCCGGGAAGAAATATAACATCGATCATCAAACGGATTGAGATATTATTGGCAATAGCAGCAGCAGCAGCAGCAGTGGTATCAAGTACACAATCATTTTGCTGCTGCTACTACTCGATGAGGGAGGAGGCCAACAGTGCGATAACAAAACAACGTCATTGATAGATTTCGCTGGAACTTGTTCTCTCTTTCTTTCTCCAAATATCACAAGTTCTTCCCGATCTCTCCTTCTGACTGATCTCGGCGCTGCCTAAAAAAGAAAAGAGGTGTTTATTAGGGCCACATCAGCAGAATGCATATTATAATTACAACATGAATAAATAATTAATGTAAGATAAGAACTTTGGCGTAATTCTCCTAAAAACATCTTTTCCTAAAAAAAAAAAAAAGGGAGTAAATTACATTCTAACCCTGCCGGACAACACTATGAGTTCTTCATGTTCATGTGGAAAAAATGTGTTCTCGTTGGACGACGAATACATCCTAACGAAGACACTCAAGGTAAATAATGTACTTTTTAGTTTTATGATGTCTTCTGTACTTCTAAAAATCGTTTTCGTAAATTCTTAATTCGTTATTTTCTCTACTTTTTTTAAGCTAACCTTTGTTACGCTCAAGGTGGTTGGTAAAATAATTTTAAAATTTGTTTTATTTCAGTAACAGAAACTCTTTTAATGCATGTGTTCATTTTATGGACACGTAAAAAGCGTAGCTATTTCTAAAAAAAAATCATAATAATGAAAAAAAAAAAATTACAGACAATTTTAATGATTTAACTTTTAATTCGCATTAACAATCTACGTTAGTAAAAACCTTTTTTGAGATTTTCTTTCCGTAAAATGTTTATTTTTTAAATTAAAATCATTAATGATTTTTGTTGCTTTCTTTTTCTTTTTCTTTTTTTAATTGGGTGTTTAAAAAAAAATTCTCTGACAGCTTACGTTTTCTGGGTTTGCTTTGAGTCTTCTAAATAATTTAAGACACGTACCAAAAAAAAAAAAATTGAAAAATTTAAGATTCAAAGACTATGTTCGACATCGCTAGACTTAAAAAAGAAAAAAGGAAGGATACTGCTTTCCTTAAAAGGCTTTAAGTTTTCGAGTCTCTAGGGTTTTATCAGTTTTCTTGGCCGGCATGCTTCCAAAATCATGCTTAAATTAGTGGTTATCGATTTTCCTTAGATAAATGTTCCTTTCCAAATAAAGCCTTCTCCAATGGAAAGTAGCCAAACTTAGATGATCATGATCCTTTAAAAATTATTAGCAAATATGGAATCACTTTTATGTTTTCCCTATGGAACCTGTTCAACCTTGCATTAGACAACTATAAGTGACCGATGGAAATTTCAGTATTTCACTATTATTATTTTAGGTGCTACAGTATTTGCTTATCTGTTTAAATTTTATTTGCTAAATTAATGACTTTGAAGTTATTTAGTTTATTTTCTCGAAATTTCTGAAAACCTTAAAAAAAGATACGTGCTTTTTCTGTTCCCTTTTCATTTCAATTGTTCCTTTTTATAATAATTTGAATTGCCACCTTTTTTATTATATATTTTTTTATTTAACTATGAAATTGAGACGTTTCTATTTCAGTAAAATTTGGCATCGACCGTCATTTAGGTATCGCCTTTCTTTGGCAGTACCAAAAGTTAATTATAATTAATTTTATAATGATAACTTATATAATTGTTAAATTAATTATAACTTAACTGACCTTATTTTGTTTTTATGGAAACACATATCTGAACATATTTTTAAGCAATTAAACGAATAAAAAATACATTTTACAAACAGAGAATGGGACTTCAAAAGTCTAAGGTTCAAATATTCTGTCCTAACAGGTTTGATTTAATAATCTAACCTTTGAAAAGATTTCTAACAATTTCTCCTAATTATGCTGATATTTTCCAAAATAAATACAACTTTTGGGGTTTAGGAACATATATTTTTTAGTTTTTTATTTTAAATCCAAATAATTCATACTCTTTCTTTATCAATCAAATTTTTATAATTTTCCTTTCTTACCAAAAGTAGTTTTGATATTCATGAAGAATTTCATTCTTTTTTTGTAATGACCAATCAATAATTCAAAAGTTGATGAAAATAAATTTCTTTTGTGATGAGTCAAATGTTTTGGCTATTCATTTAGAATATCAGTCAGACATTGCTCAACCAGTTAAGTGTCATACACTTTTTGGGCGATCATGTCTCAAAAGAGACATGACTGACTGGGCAGAAGATTATTCAGCAGTAGATTGCCATTGCTTTCTGCAATAGACTGGTTGTCAGCCAAGGCTATAGAACCCAGTCTGCCCTATTATTTAACCAATAACTGGAGGGAAAAGATGGATTAATACCTTTCCCAAGGGTATTTGTGCGTCAGTGAATGCAAGGAGTTTAACTGGAATTCAAACTCGGCTCCCTGATTTGTCATTCCAACTTGATATTCATTGCACTACAATGAACATATCAAAAATTTGGGAAAAACATATATATATATATATATATATATATAGATAGATAGACAGTTGAAGAACATATCCAGATGTTTCTCTTTTATCTATAAGCATTTGTATTCAATGTACAACACTAAGACAAGAATAAATAATGAAAAATAAATTTAAACTGTATTTTCATATGGATTCAACTTTGATAAATTAAAATGTCTTTAATTTGAAAGTTTAAAAAAATTCTTTACAGTTTACAACATTTATTGATAACTAATTAGTTGCAAAAGAGAGCTACATGTCAGAATTGTGTTATTAAAACTTTGTATAATAATACAATGTTAGTACATACCAATACATGATAGCAAAAATATTCAGTGTTACAAATATTTATTTACAAATGTAAATTGTAATATGAATAAAAAGTTTTATAACAGATTTAATTTATTGCCAAATAATATACAAATTGTTCCAGCAATTTATTATTAATCATAGACAAAATTGAAAATAATTTTTCTCCACACCCAAAGCAAGGCAGTAAAGTTATTAAGGCACAGTTCAGTCAGTCAGTTAAGTGCTATATGTGATACATGCTTTGGGTGATCATGTCTCAAAAGAGACATGACTGACTGGTCAGAAGATTATCCTGCAGTAGGTTGCCATTGCTTTCTGCGGTAGACTGGTTGCCAGCCAAGGCTATAGAACCCAATCTGTCCTGTTATTTGACTTATAGGTAGAGGGGGAATAAATATATTATATTATTATGTAGTAATTAGTGGGGGATCGGTTTCCTATTGTTATGAAGTAATAAACTGATCCTCCACTTTGTGACCAGTAGAAGCCTTAATCATTATTCCAACTATTATATTCAGTCAGTCAGTTGAGTGCCATACGTGATACATGCTTTGGGTGATCATGTCTCAAAAGAGACATGACTGACTGGTCAGAAGATTATCCTGCAGTAGGTTGCCATTGCTTTCTGTGGTAGACCCTCTGCCAGCCAAGGCTATAGAACCCAATCTGTCCTATTATTTAACTTATAACTGGAGGGAAGAGATGGATTAATACCTTTCCCAAGGGTGTTTGTGCATAAGTAAATGCAAGAAATTCAACTGGAAGTCGAACTTGGCTCCCTGATTTGTTGTTTTGAGCTAATTAGACTGTAAAATTATAAAACCTTGACTGAAAAGCAAGAAGTCAGAAGAGTTTCATGAGTAAAAAGTATAAGAGAAGAAACTGTTAGCATAGAACTTATGGTTATACCCAGCTATTTCAACTGTAAAATAATGAGACCTTGTCTTAAATTAATATAGTCAAAGTAACATAGAGGAAAGTTCATCTGAAGAATTACCATTAATTTATAGAAAAAGAGCAGGAAAGCTACTTTATGATGATGAGAAAGTGGCTGAAACTGAAATGCAGGTCAGGACTAATAATATTAAGACTGACAGAAATCACCTCTAAAAAAAAAAAAGTCCCGTGTAAACATAGTTTGGCCAGCTACTGCCACACACACACACACATATATATATATATATATATATATATATATATATATATATATATATATATATATGCTGTGTTATCTAAGGTAGAACAAAGCTTAAAGCAGGTAATAAAACAATTGTTATTGCTTTCAAACAAGGTTTTTATTTTTCTCACAAAACAAAGGCTAAAAAAAAAACTCTTTAAAACCAAAACATATATACTTCCTATCTAGAATGGCAAACAGCTTTATATAAGAAATGGGCAAATCTATTTCACCAAAACATATGGGGGAGGAGTAATAATAATATTAGTGGCACAATCATTATACTTGGACATATAAATATTTGGATTTTATCAAGAATCTGTAGATATGAATGCACAGTAGTGTAATGGATAGCAGCTTGAATTGAGGAATCTGAGAGCCAAGTTCAAATTCCAGTTTAATCCATTACGTTTATTTACATGGTAATTCCTTTGGAAAAGGTATGAATCCATTCTTCTTTGCTACCTGCCAAATATGGGTAAATAGTATGACAGACCAGATTCTATAACCTTTGGTGGCAACCGGTCTAGAAGAAAAACTCTGAATTCCCATCAGCCTGGAGAGGGATAGGCTCCGTCAGGTTGTCATGCCCAAGAAATACCATTTCTACTGCGGCTGCAGTAGATGTGGTGTCCCTACGACCCTTGTGAGTCATAGGGTATCTGGATCTGGATCTATATATATAGCATGAGCATCAGACCATATGTGGCAACAATATTCAAGACATAGCTGAATGGTATACTTATAAAAGTGTAAGGTAGATTCTGGAAAGAAAGACCATCTAGAACAACAAAGTGAACCTGCTTTCCTAGCAATATACCTAGCAATTGATTCAATATAATCTTTCCACTTCATGTCAGTGGAAAACATTAACCCTTGAAGGTGCAATGAGTCACTCTCCTGGAGATAGATTCTGGTGATAAAAATTGTCTAGCATCAAACAATGAACCAACTTTCCTAAGAACAGAACAAGCAATTGATTCAATATAATCTTTCCACTTCATGTCAACAGAAAACATTAGCCCTTGAAGGTGCAATGAGTCACTCTCCTGGAGATAGATTCTGGTGAGAAAAATTGTCTAGCATGATACAGTGAACCAACTTTCCTAGCAGCAGACCTAGCAATTGATTCAATATAATCTGCACACTTCATGTCAGCATGAATATTAACTCAAGATGGCATGAATCATGGAGGCTTGCATTATACACATAAAATTGGAAGACAAAAGGGGTGAGTTCTCAGATTATTAGTAGAAAAAATTTCATTTTTGAGGTATTAAAATTAAAAAAACATTCCTTACCCCAGTTAACAGATTGTAAGTTATTTTGAGATAAGCTGCCAATTTGATCTTATCAAACCAATCAGACTTACTATTTTACCCAATAATAAAGAAAATTAAAAGGGCCAAAGTAGAAACGCATTAAGCAAATATTTCTTTAACTAGAAATTTCATCATTACCTTAAAAAGTAAATTCTAATAGAGTAATTATTAAAAGCTTATTAAATATAGATATGAAAAAAATTAATTGCTAATAATTTTGTGTCTTATAAAATTTTTTAAGAACATAAATTTAGATTTTTATTTACTTAACTTTCTGTTCAATTTATGGTCAATCCCTGTGTGACAGAATTTTACACTGATAACTTTTAAAATCTATTGTCCACTAAAAGAATCACAGATATTTAGCCAGACTCTCTTAATACAAATATATATAAAGCAGAAGTTTTTAATGTGAAACTTTTAAAATCATTTTTGGGCTCAGTTTCTCCATAACTCATCTCAGAAAAGAAATGCATCACTAAAAAACAAAGATTTCTTAAAATAATACATTTGTTATTTACACTGTTTATACTTGGACTATTGTCTTTACCTATATTTTTTTTCAAAAACTTTGTCATCAGATGCATATTGATCTGGTTAACCTACAAGAAATTGTGAACAGAACCCCTTATTTAATCCACAGGGGATATACTGTTCTCATTCCACCACCCATGTCTAGGGATATCTCATCTAGTTTTAGTTTTAGTACTACTCAGTTATTGCTTCCCCATTTATACTGAATCCAATTACACACTGCTTGGCCCAGGGATTAAATTCACAGTTACTATGTCACTGAATTCACAAACCAATGTGTTAATACACAAGACAATTTACTGTAGTGAATTTGGAGCCATAAACCTAACCTACCTGCTGATGTGCATTGTGGTGCAGTGGATATCAACTCGGAACAACAAATCGAAGTACTGAGTTTGAGTTCCAGTTGAATTCCTTGCATTTACTTATGCACAAATACCCTTTTGGGAAAGGTACTAATCTGTCTCTTCCTTCCAGTTATTGGTTAAATAACAGGACAGATTGGGTTCTATAGCCCTGGTTAGCAACCAGTCTACTGCAAAAACAACAGCAACCTACTGTGGGATAATCTTCTGCCCAGTCAGTTATGTCTCTTTCAAGACATGATCACCCAAAGTGTGTATTATGTATGGCACTTAACTGACTGACCTGCTGATTAGTGTTGATGATGCTGCCTATCAATTACTAAAACATAGGGACAACAACAACAACAACAACAATGATGAGGACAATTGCCTGAATATAGACAACTGAATGTAAATAATGATCACTCCTCATTCTCGAATTCAGACAAAATTGTTATGCAAATTTAAATTTCACATGATTCTGTATGCAATTTATAATCAATGTTATCATTGTTTATTAAAAGTAGAAAAGCTGTTCAAATAAAAGAAAAATTATGAGGTTTATCTGCATATTGTAAATTTATTTTAATCTTACATAACATGCCAAGTAGTTTTTTGTTGTTTGTAACTTTTTACCATATTAGAGTTATCTTCCTTATATTGGCAATACTGATACACAAGAACCAGGAAGTAAAATACCTTCTTTTTCTATGTGCTTTGTCCTTTCAGGATATAGGTGATCATGGCTTGTCACGTCTCCCTATCCCTGGTGGCTCTTAGCATGCTTTCTCCTGTTACATCATGCAACCCCCGTTCCGTCATCCACCTGATTAAGTCCTTCAAATATGTTATCCATTGCTTTCTCCTGTCTCTTTTTCCCTCTATCTGGCCTGTTAGTATCAGGTTCTCTAAGCCCTCCTTCCTCATTGCATGTCCCAGGAACTTTAGTTGTCTGTTGCTGATGCTCAGTATTAATTTCCTTTTTGTTTCCATCCTTTCCAAAACCTCATCATTGCTCACATGCTCGGTCCATGATATTCGCAGCATCCTTCTGTAGAACCACATTTCAGTTGCTTCAAGTTTTTCCTTCATCTTTGATGGTATTGTCCAGTCCAGCATTCACTGCCATATTGAAGGACGGACAGCACGTAGCAATCCAGTACTCTCCTCTTTGTTTCTAGTGAAATTGTCCTGTTTCTTAATACTTTACTCAACTTCTGGAATGCTTCCTTCGCCATGCCAATTCACCTTTGAATCTCTGTAAAAGACAGCAGTTATATAATGAACCATGTATATTAAATTTAGGTTGGTCTTTCAATGACTTTACTAAAAATGAATTAGTAAACATTGTTTCATAGCAGGTACATCCCAAAAGAACATTTCTAAATAGTCAGCCATTTTATTCAAAGTTGTGTTCAACAAATGCAAACAGAAGACTAAAACTTCAAATTTTTATGATAAAGTTAAGTGACAGAAACAGATATAGTTTTTTCTTTTTAACCTTCCTATATAAATAAATAAAGTTCAAATTCCAGTTGAATCCATTGCATTCACTTACGCACAAATACCCTTGGGAAAGGTATTAATCCATCTCTTCCCTCCAGTTATGGGTTAAATAGCAGAACAGATTGGGTTCTATAGCCTTGGCTGGCAACCAATCTACTGCGGGATAATCTACTGCCCGGTCAGTCGTGCCTCTTTCGAGACATGATCGCCCAAGCTTGTTTCATGTATGGCACTTAACTGACTGATATAAATAAAGGATGTACATTGTGGTGCAATGGATATCTGCTCAGAATGAAAAATCAGAGAACCAAGTTCAAATTCCAGTTAAATTAGTTTAATTCACTTACAAGCAAATACCCTTGGGAAAGGTGTTAATCCATCTCTTCTCCCTCCATCTATGGGTTGAATAGCAAAACAGATTAGGTTCTGTAGCCTTGGATGGCAACCAATTTGCCACAGAAAGAAATTCATCAGTCATGGATCAAAAGAGACATGACATTATATTTTTAAATTTTTTTTCTCTATTCTATTTTTTTAATTTTTAATCATATCACCCCAAGCAAGATGATGGTGCTACTAAGACACGAGGTTACTTAATGAAAAAAAAGGAAAATAAAAGAACTGCATTCTGGAAAACAAGATGGTGATTAATGTTTCATTTAAAGTTTTGTTGATCAGGGAAGCTGTAAACTGGAAGATTATTTCACAGGTGAGAAGTGTGAGAGCAGAAGCTATTGAAAGACAACTTACAGTTACATGTATTTCAACAGTAAAATAATGAGACCTAATTGACAATCTAGTATTAAACTTAAGTCTATGCAGTTGAGGTAGTAAGGAGGAAAGCTGATTAGAACAACTGCCATGAAAATGTTTATAGGAAAGAAAGATGAAAGAAATATAAGATGAGAGTATAAGAGAAAAAAATATTGAAATAGAACTTACAGTTGCATATAGCTATTTCAACAGTAAAACAGTGTGATCTAGCTGCTAATCTAGTTCTGTACTTAATTCATGAAGTCAAGGTATCAAGGAGAAAAGCTCATTATAAATAATTAGCATGAAAATATTTATAGAAAAGACGAAAAAGGATCTATGTTATGGCAGTGTGAAAGAGACTGAAGTCAAGATGCCAGGTCAGGACCGATAAAATTTCAGACACTTCTTTGCATTTTGTTGAGTATCTTAAGATACACAGTCATCTCCAAAAGTATGAGAATGATCAATTTATTTGGTTTTGTTTTCCCCACTAATATGGGTGTTCCCAGGATTCAATGCTTAGTCTATCACTGTTTTTAATTTTTATTAACAACCTTCTGGCTGTCATCAGCATTCAACTTGGCACCTACACTGACTCAGCCAGTCTAAAATTGTCCACATTCTTTTCTTCTGATGAAGTCTTTAGTTGTGTTGGCCATATGTCTTGGATCATTTTTCAGCTGCATGATGAACTTTCTCCCAATTAGTTTGGATGCATTTCTTTATAAATTGGCAAACAAAATGTTTCTGTAGATTTTTTTAATTACTTCTGCTGTTACTATCATGAGTTACATCATCAATAAATATGAATGTGCCTTTTCCAGAAGCAGTCATACAAGCTAAAGCCAAGACACTGCTTCCACCATGTTTCACAGATGAGCTTGTATGCTTTGGATCATAAGCAAATCTTTTCTTTATCTACACTTTGGCCTTTTGTTGCTCATCTCTGTTCTTCCTAGCAAATTCCAATCTGACCTTCTGATTCTTACTACTGATGACTAGTTTGCATTTTGTGGCATGACTAATATATTTCTGCTCTCAAAGTCTTCAAAACAGTGGATTATGAAACCTTCACTCCTGGAGGTTGTTGGTAATTTCACTGACTGTTGTTTTGGGATGTTTCATCATAGTTCTCACAATGTTTCTGTTATCAAATACTGTTGTTTTCCTTGGTCAACTTGTTCTACCTCTGTTGCTCAGTACACTAGTAGTTTTTTTAATTTTTCAAGACATTCCAAATTGTTGTTTTGGTTAAGCCCAATGTTTATCCAATAGTTTTAATCAATTTCCTTGTCTCAGCTTGAAAATGGCTTTCTTTTCTCTTATAAATAGCTCTCAAATATTCATGTTGCCCTAACCTTTTTTAACAAGAAATACAGTTTTTACATGTGAAACCCATGGATAAAATCAGAGCTATTTAATGTTTAAACAATCAATTTAAAAGGCAACACCTATACAACTAGAAACACTTGTTTCAGTAGTTTTGCTCACTTGAAAAATGAGTAGATTCAGACAAAGGTGGTATGTTCTAAGTTTTTTTAACATGTCTAAAAATAAATCCCAGGAAATAAAAGCTGAAATTCTGAACTGTTTTCTTATAAGCATCTTTTGATCTTAAACCCAGATGTCTTCAGTGAACAACAAAAACAAAGGAATTGACCTTGCCATTCTAATAGGTATGGACGGGGACTGTATTACAGGTGTACCAGATCAGATATCACCAAAATATTCAATGCATAGACAAATGTTACATTTATAAATGCTAAAGATTGATTCTGATATAAAAATGGTTTGGCACTAAAGAATGAACTAATATTTTCAGCAAGAAAACTTTGTAGTTGATTCAGTTTAATCTTTCTACTTCATTTCATTGGAAAACATGAGATCAAAAAAGCATAGAAATTGCTCTCCTAAAGGTTAGCGTCAGTCATACTGATGGAAGGAAAAAATGGTTCCCTATGATGACTAAAAGATAATAATTTTGTTTTTAAGGCATTAAAATTTACAAGCCATTCCTTACCCAGTTAAGAATTAATTGGAAGAGAATTTACAGACAAAGCATTCTTCTTTATCAGCAGTAAATGACAATATTTCAAACTAATTGAAGAGAAGATGAAATTATGCTTTACCATTGTTTAACACTCTTACATAGCTGTCAGTAATGAGAAAAATTAAACTTGTGAAAGGCTATATGGTGTCTTATTCTAACATTGATTTAGCCTCTTTTAGGACAAACATGTGTGGAGGCTTTTGTACTTGATTAATAAGAAATTGATAACTTTTTAATTTTATAAGCTTTAATTCTATAGACTTTTCTTTTTACAAGTATTGTTTTGCCAATAAAAAAAATAAATTTCATTAAATTTATTAAAACACTGTTAAAGTTACTATTAGTCCAGTGTTTCCCAATCTTTTTTCAAACAGTGCCTCTGTTGGGTACAGATGTTTTTCTGTCAATTCTCCTACTGTCAAATTAAATATCTAATAATATACTAATTCATTTTATAGCATAATAAATCTTAGATATTAGTCAAAAAAATAATGTTACTATTATTTTAATTTCTGTTATAAATGCCAATGATTAAAATGCTATAAAAAAAGAATTTTATTTGATAGCTTATTTCAAGGTTTTCAATGTGATGGCTAACTTTAGTGCGCACTGGCTAAGGCTCTTACTTCCTATTATTTGATAGCTTGTCTCAATACTTTTAATGTGATGGCTAACTATGGTGCATACTGGCTAACGCTCTTACTTCCTATTATTTGATAGCTTGTCTCAATACTTTTAATGTGATGGCTAACTTTGGTGCGTACTGGCTAACGCTCTTACTTCCTATTATTTGATAGCTTGTCTCAATACTTTTAATGTGATGGCTAACTTTGGTGCGTACTGGCTAACGCTCTTACTTCCTATTATTTGATAGCTTGTCTCAATACTTTTAATGTGATGGCTAACTTTGGTGCGTACTGGCTAATGCTCTTACTTCCTATTATTTGATAGCTTGTCTCAATACTTTTAATGTGATGGTTGACTTTGGTGCTTACTGGCTTTAGGCTCATTTGATAGCATATCTCGATGTTTTTAATGCAATGGTTGACTTTGGTACTTATTGGCAAAGGCTCTTAATCTTGCTTCCATGCTGTTTAGAAGTAATCATAGATCTCCTTGTTTTATAATTTGTAGGCAGTCTTTTTGTTTAGTAAGTGTAGCTTGAATGAAGAAGAGAAAGTAGAATGTTGCTTAAAGCAATCTGTGAGTCTGTGTGTGACTCTTCCCTATGCATGCCTACATTTTTTAATATTTCTTTTGTTTCAAAATTACAGGGGAAAAATATTCACATTTTTTTGTTGACCAAATGAATTTTTAAAACATTGGGATGAAAATTGAATATATAGGCTTTTTTTCTTTTTTAATAAAAAATATTTTAGTTGCATTTGACACGTGTGATTTGGTTTCTGTGATGTAATTCAACAAACATCTTAGATGTTTTACGGAAATAAAACGTCGGAATAAAAATTGAATATAAAGAAAGGCCCATATTTTTTCTTTTTTTTTTTTTATTAATAAAATAATATTTTAGTTGCATTTGGCACATGTGATTTGATTTGTGACATAATCTAGCAACCATCTTTGATCTTAAATGTTTTACAGAGCAAATGTAAACAATCTGCACCATTGGCCAAAAAGTGCAAAAGGGGAAATTGCTGAACTTAAACTCAAAAAGTATGCGTTGACCTGGCTTCCCTGTAGATATGTGTCCCTAGAATGTTTGAATGGCGTAGCTTAAAAAATGTAGGCGTGCATACAGAACAATCACACACTGATTCAGAGATTGCCTTATATATATTGTAGAAAGGCCGAAAAATTATGAGAAGAAAACAAAGCAACAAAGTTTGACTGAAAATAGGAGTTGGTGAATTTTGTTGTTTAATTTCATATGTGATAAGTTGCAAGAGAAGGAGATTTAATAGTAAGTAAGGAAAATAGAAATCCTGGGAGAAGTTGTTTTTTTTTTTTTTTTTTATGACACTGAGACTCTGTCTTGTTTTGAAACCACTTTTTGCTTTATCAGTCAGTTAAGTGCGATACATTATACATGCTTTGGCCAATCATGTTTTGAAAGAGACATGACTGACTGGGCAGAAGATTATCCTACGGTAGGTTTCTATTTCTTTCTGTGGTAGACTAGTTGCCAGCCAAGACTATAGAACCCAATCTGTCTTGTTGTTTAACCCATAACTGGAGGAAAAAAGATGGATTAATACCTTTCCCAAGGATATTTGTATGTAAGTGAATGTGAGGAATTCAACTGGAATTCAAACGGCTCCCCGATTTCTCATTCTGAGTCAATATCCACTGAAACGCAGCACACATAAAGTTAGAAAAGCAATGAAGAAAAGTTTGATAGCTTCACACAGCTTTAGATACCTTTCGGATATATCCTTTTGATATATAGAATAACTTTTGAGAATTTGAAAAAAAAGTTGATAAATGCCCCCCTCTCATGCATGTTCACCACCCTGAAGAAAATCAATCACAGTGCCCCCTTTCAACATAAGGAGCTAGCATCCATGTTGAGAAACACTGTATTTAGACAGACAATCAGTTTGTCATAACAAATTGATAAATGTTCCCTTTTATTTTGTCACATGTTTCTTTTAGTTTAAAAATATCTGATCACATAAATATTTAGTGTTTACCTAGGACAGAGTTAGTATATACCACTTAGTATGCTCTTGATTACAAGACTTATTTCTTTCTCTTATGACTTTAAAAGGGGCATTGATTATTACCCTGAAATAGTGTTAACCTTATTCAGTCATTTAGGACTTGACATTATCTTTTTGTACATTTATTTACACTTTAATGACTATTTATGGAAATAATATTTTAATTAAGATTGTTTTGTTTGTCTTAAGCTTAAATTAATACGCACTCTCTGACTATACACCAGCTTTAAAAATATTTTAAAATCTTACAAATTATATTTCTATTAAGGTTTTTTTAAAGGTTTTTATGTAGAAGTAAGAGAATTTTTGCAACTGCTTCATTGATAGGTAATGCACTGGGAAAGTGGCTTACTTAAACGCTTGCGCTCTTTTCCAGAAACCTTAAGTGGAAAAGGAAAGGTCTAGTCAGCAACTTCACCTATCAAACTCAACTAAAAAATTGACTAGAAAATCCAAAAGTTCTTCAAATGAAAAATAGGACAAATCAATATCTAGTTAGGATCAGATGATTTCAAGATGCACTTCCATTTAAAAGAATGCAAGTAAGCAGACCTTGATGTTATCTGTATGTCAGAGGTCGTATCAACATGGTTATGAGTCATTGTACATTTTGGATATAATTTATTTTGGACTTGTCACAAGGGGAAAAATATGATATGGAGTTGGAACTGCAATACAGGTATTGTAATAGTAACAATATTGTAATATTGTAAATATCATAAACTAGTTAGAAAGACTAACGACTGCCAATATTGTTGTTCATGGCAGTAAGATCCAACTGATATCAGATAATGCCCCAACTGGAAAAAATACTTAGAAAAAAGAGAAATTCTACACAGAATTGAGTGAAGTTTGTATATTGAAAAAAAAAAAAAAAAAGCCAGTAAGCCGTGCCTTAATGAGGATTTTAATGTTACCTCAAGTATTTTCAAATGCCACTGCATAGGATAAGAAAACATCATGTTTTAAAAATGGAAGCCTCAGATAGCAATGAAGAACTAAATTTCTGTTACTCAAAAAAAATACTCCATCCTTAAACAAGGTCTGATCATCCTATGAAATAGCCTTGATAATGTAATAAAAAAGACTGACATCAGCATTTTGGACTCATGGATTAGGCAGTTTGTGACAGATGTTAATCATAGATTACTTATAATTAGACTGACAATTTTAGCCAACAAGAGCTTGCTTCTACCCACATCAGTCAGTTAAATGCCATACATGATACATGCTTGGGTAATCATGTCTTGAAAGAGACATGACTGACTGGGCAGAAGATTATTCCACAGTAGGTTGCCATTGCTTTCTGCAGTAGACTGGTTGCCAGCCAAGGCTATAGAACCCAATCTGTTCTGTTATTTGACTCATAGCTAGATGGAAAAGAAATATATTAGTATGTAGTAATTAGTGGGGGATCGTTTTCTTATTGTTATGAAGTAATAAACTGATCCCCCACTTTATGACCAGTAGATGCTTTAATCATTATTCCAACTATTATATTCAGTCAGTCAGTTAAGTGCCATATATGATACACTCTTGGATGATCACAAAAAAGACATGACTGACTGGGCAGAAGATTATCTCGCAATAGATTACCATTGCTTTCTGTTGTAGGCTGGTTGCCAGCCAAGGCTATAGAACCCAATCTTTCCTATTATTTAACCCATAACTGGAGGGAAGAGACAGATTAATACCTTTCCTAAGTGTATTTGTGCATAAGTTAATGTAAGGAATTCAACTGGAATTTGAACTCAGCTCTCCGATTTGTCATTCAGAGCCAATGTCCACTGCACCACAATGCACCTACCCACATAAATAACAAAAAAATAACATGGTATAACCTCCAAGCTCTTAAAAATGAAAAAGTAAATTTATAATTCACAAATAAACTATAGTACAAGCTGATATCATTAAATCTTGATCAAAACTTAGAAGAATCAAATAATGTTATCATATTGTCATTGGCAGAAGCATGTAAAACCATTCCAAGAATACCTAGAAGGAAAAACGTACACCCACAGGACAACAATCCAAAGTTAAAAAAGTTTATACAAGAAAGAAACTAGTAAAAAGTGGAAGGGAAAATACCGAATAATTAAGGAAATTAAAAATAAAATACTGATTTCTCAAAGAATTAACTATCTCCAAAAAATTGAAAATTAAATTAATGAAACCAAACAGCAGAGACAATGTGTTAAATTTGTGAAAAGTGTGAAAAATCACAACATCCTACAGTCAAAACCACCACAGAAGAAATGCCCTGGTCTCAAAAAACATTTTCAATAGCATTTCAACTTTTAACAAAAGAGAAAATCAACTACCTGAAAAAAAAAGAATGTGTGTTTTGTGCATGGTCTGTCAAAAGATTATGGAAAATTGTTAGCACAAAAATGTTTTTCCTGCCCTGTCTGGCATTGACAATCAGTACAATTGCTTGGTGAATAAAAGTTAGGGTTTTGTTTAACGGCATATCAGCCTCTGTGGGTTATTTAATGCCAGAAAGTTAGGGTTTTAAAGTTTTTTTTTGTTTTTTTCTAATGTTTGGTTATTGTGAAAAGGTCGTTTTTTTTTTGTTTTGTTTTTTTTTGTCACATTTCAATAAAAAAAATGTTTTTTTTATTTTAGAAAACTGAAGATATCTTCTAGTTTTGTACTCAAAAATGTATTGCTGGTAACTTTTTTTCCTACAAAAAAGTATTATGGTAATAATTTTTTCTTCAAAAATATATTGTTGGTAATATCTTTCTTTCAAAAATGTGTATTTTCTATAAAAGTCTATTTTTATGTATATATTTCTATAAAAGTGTATTTTTATACTTTCATAGTGTTTTGACCCCAGTTTGGGGGTTAACTATTTGCCCATAGCTGGAACCCCACTCCGGGTCAGGGTGGACCTGGGAACAACAGCAATTAAGAGGTGGTTCCATGCTCCTCACAACCTCCCAATCAGAGGCCTTGCTGCCGGATACAGTTAACCATCATACCCAGGACCATGCTGAATAAAGACCATCACTTTCTGCTTACCAGTAAAATGATTTTTTGAGCTTTGAGAGAAAAATTATGAGTTTTGAGCTTGGTTAGCAAAAGTGTATTTTCGCTGTTGCACGAGGAAGGTTGGATTTCTGACCACATTTTAGTTCATACTAGATTAATGATTGAACTAAGCATTAGTTTTTTTTTCTTTATCGGTTACATAACTCTGACCACATTAATAAACATGCAGAAATGAAACATATACCAATATCCATCCAATCATTAAAAAGTTTGCTTCCAAACATAAAAATAATGAATAATGAACAAAGAAATTAAGAAAGTTATTAAAAAAAAAAAACTATAAAAAAAATAGAGAATAAAATATATCACTGAACATTGAAGGTAAACTTTTGAAAATAGCTTTCTTTCTCCCTGCATTCAATAAGTTTTAGTATTTTATGAAAGACATTTGGAATCAGAAATGTCCTTCCAACCAAAAACAGTAGGGTTTATCATACATGAATGCATTATGAAAATAGAGAGGTAGCTCTCAAGGTATTCAACAATACAGAGGTATCTCAATTGGATCCATCATAGTGAAAATATTCATGAACATTATATTACTAGGTTCTCAGCATTTTATGGATGTCAGTTGCCCATGACCAAAAGATGCAATAATAACGTGTATCATCAAATAACTCCAAGAATTTGCTTACCTAATAGAAAACTGTATTCTTGCTTTGTCAATCTCACAGCAGCATATGACTATATAAATAAAGACTTCTTCTTCTATGTGCCCTGTCCCTTCAGGACGTAGGCGATCATGGTTCTCTACGTCTCCCTATCCCTTGTGGCTCTTAGTATGTTTGCTCCTGTTACACCTCGCAACCCCTGTTCCATCATCCACCTGATCAGGCCCTGCAAATATGTTATTCTCTGCCTTCCTCTGTTTCTCTTTCCTTCTATCTGACCAGTCAGTATCAGGTTTTCCATGCTCTCCTTCCTTATTGCATGTCCCAGGAACTTCAGTTGTCTCTTCCTGATGCTCAGTATTAATTTCCTTTTTGTTGTCATTCTTTCCAACATCTCATCGATGCTTGCATGCTCAGTCCATGATATCCGCAGCATCCTTCTGTAGAACCACATTTTAGTTACTTCAGGTCTTTCCTTCATCTTTGATATTGTCCAGTATTCACTGCCATATTGAAGAACTGACATCACATAGCAATCCAGCACTCTTTTCTTTGTTTCTAGTGAAATTTTTCTGTGTGTTAGTACTTTACTCCGCTTCTGGAAGGTGTCCTTTGCCTTCGAATCTTTGTGTCACACTTTCCCTCTCCTGTTAGAACACTTAATCGATTAAAAAACGTTTTCCAAGCTCCAAATCTACTTAATGCATTAATCTAATAGACAGAATATATACCTACTTTGTAATGTCACATCATCATATGACTATATAAATAAAGACTTCTTTCTCTCATCCATTAAAAATAACCTTCCAAGGTTCAAATCCACTTAATGAAATAATCTAATAGAGGAAATATATACTTGCTTTGTCACCTCACATCAACATAAGACTCTATAAATCTCTATAAATCCCCAGCCTTTTTAATCTTTTCCTAGACTATGCTTTGCATATAAACCAACACATATAAAATAATGCATTAATCTAATAGAAGAAATATATACCTACTTTGTCATGTCACATCAACATATGACTATAAATAAAGACTTCTTATCTTCCATTAAAAAACATTCCAAACATCAAATCCACTTAATGTACTAATCTAATAGAGGGAATATATCCCTGATTTTTTTTTATCTTACATCAGCATATGACTATAAATAAAGACTTCTTCTTCTCATCCGTTAGGAACCACCTTCCAAGCTAACAAATCCACTTAATGCAATAATCTAATAGAGGAAATATATACCTGCTTTGTCACTACATATCAGCATATGACTATATAAATAAAGACTTCTTCTCATCCATTAGAAACCACCTTCCAAGCTCCAAATCAACTTAGTGCATTAATCTAATAAAGGCAATATATACCTACTTTGTCATGTCACATCAGCATATGACTATATAAATAAAGACTCCCACTTCACATCAATTAGAAACCATTTTCCAAGCTCCAAATCTACTTCATGCAATAATCTAATAGAGGAAATATATGCCTACTTTGTCACCTCACATCAACATATGACTACACAAATAAAGACTTCCTCTTCACATTGATTAAAAGTCACCTTTCAGGCTCTAAATCCACTTAATGCATTAATCTAATAGAGGGAATATATACGTGAGTTGTTCTTATGACTATATAAATAAAGACTTCTTCTTATCTTCCATTAAAAAACAATGTTCCAAATATCTAATCCACTCAATGTATTAATCTAATAGAGGAAATATATACCTACTTTCTCACCTCACATCAGCATATGACTATATAAATAAAGACTTCCTCTTCACATCGATTAGAAACCATTTTCCATGCTCCAAATCCAGTTAATGCAATAATCTAATAGAGGAGATATATACCTACTTTCTCACCTCATATCAACATATGACTATATAAATAGACTTTTTCTTTTCATCCCTTAGAAACCATATTTCAAACTCAAATCCACTGAATGAATAGACCTCATAGAGGAAATTTTCCAATTTACAGAGTATAACAGTGGCGTAGTAGATATAGTAGTTGGTTATACATGTGTTAGTATCATCTAGTGGTCATGAGTTCTGTCCTAGGATCTTGTAGTGATGAACCAAATCCAACACAAAAGAACAATAACTGATTTCACAGGATATTTCTCGATAATCAACAAGATAATTCTATATCAGCCAATCTATAGACACCTATGGTGACCAGAAGGTTCTTGGTCAAAACATTGTGTCTATTATAATATCTATATCAACCAAGATGAGAACAAAATTTTGAAATAATTCCAAGATTAGTAAATACTAAACACTTGAAATCCTCAGCATATAGATCAATTATAATACTTGAAATCCTCAGCATATAGATCAATTATAATACTTGAAATCCTCAGCATATAGATCAATTATAATACTTGAAATCCTCAGCATATAGATCAATTATAATACTTGAAATCCTCAGCATATAGATCAATTATAATACTTGAAATCCTCAGCATATAGATCAATTATAATACTTGAAATCCTCAGCATATAGATCAATTATAATACTTGAAATCCTCAGCATATAGATCAATTATAATACTTGAAATCCTCAGCATATAGATCAATTATAATACTTGAAATCCTCAGCATATAGATCAATTATAATACTTGAAATCCTCAGCATATAGATCAATTATAATACTTGAAATCCTCAGCATATAGATCAATTATAATACTTGAAATCCTCAGCATATAGATCAATTATAATACTTGAAATCCTCAGCATATAGATCAATTATAATACTTGAAATCCTCAGCATATAGATCAATTATAATACTTGAAATCCTCAGCATATAGATCAATTATAATACTTGAAATCCTCAGCATATAGATCAATTATAATACTTGAAATCCTCAGCATATAGATCAATTATAATACTTGAAATCCTCAGCATATAGATCAATTATAATACTTGAAATCCTCAGCATATAGATCAATTATAATACTTGAAATCCTCAGCATATAGATCAATTATAATACTTGAAATCCTCAGCATATAGATCAATTATAATACTTGAAATCCTCAGCATATAGATCAATTATAATACTTGAAATCCTCAGCATATAGATCAATTATAATACTTGAAATCCTCAGCATATAGATCAATTATAATACTTGAAATCCTCAGCATATAGATCAATTATAATACTTGAAATCCTCAGCATATAGATCAATTATAATACTTGAAATCCTCAGCATATAGATCAATTATAATACTTGAAATCCTCAGCATATAGATCAATCATGTTCTTTGATAGCCGTGTCAGATCAAGACATTCGTATTGATATTATACATACCACTAAACCTGTTCGAACATATCAGCTTTATACAACAGCTTTCTAAGATTAATGGTTCAAAACAGTTTTGAGTGATGCAAATCTGAGGGTCTTGACAAAGATGATCTCTCTTTGAACACTGTAGACTAGTGTTATAGATTAACAAAGAACTGTAGCAAATACAAAACCATATCAGAACATCAGGTATACCAGGAGCAGCAACAACTGAAATGGAAAGCGCATGCAAATGAAGAAGAAAATAATGACATAATCAGTATGTTAATCTTCCACACTACTTCAAATAAAAGGTTGAGAAAGAAATGCTCAACAATACTGGAAACAGTAATAGCAGCTTCTTCTATGTGCCCTGTCCTTTCAGGACATAGGCGATCATGGCTTTCCACATCTTCCTATCCCTGGTGGCTCTTAGCATGCTTTCTCCTATTACTCCACATAACCCTCGTTTTGTCATTCACCTGATCAGCTACTTCAAATATGTTATCCGCTGTTTTCCCCTGTCTCTTTTTCCCGCTATCTGGCCTGTTAGTATCAGGTTCTTCAAGCCCTCTTTCTTCATTGCATGCCCCAGGAACTTTAGCTGTCTCTTCCTGATGTTCAGTATTAATTTCCTTTTCGTTTCCATCTCTTCCAAAACCTCATCATTGCTCACGTGCTCGGTCCATGGTATTCACAGCATCCTTCTGTAGAACCACATTTCAGTTGCTTCAAGTTTGTTCCTGCCATATTGAAGAACCGACACATCACATAGCAATCTAGTACTCTTTTCTTTGTTTCTAGTGAAATTGTCCTGTTTCTTAATATTTTACTCAACTTCTGGAATGCATCCTTGTGCTTTTGGATTTCAGGAATGTAAATGTATAGAAACTGCTGTGACCACAAAGTGAGAGGTCAGTTTATATATTGATTGTGATATGGAACTGATCCCCTACTTAATATCAAGTATGCTTCTGTAGAACCACATTTCAGTTGCTTCGAGCCTTTCCTTCATCTTCGATTATATTGTCCAGCATTCACTGCTATATTGAAGAATAGACATCACATAGCAATCCAGTACCCTCTTCTTTGTTTCTAGTGAAATTGTCCTGTTTATTAAGACTTTACTCAACTTCTGGAATGCATCCTTCACCATGCCACTGGAGATAAAACAGTTTTCCTGAAAAATTCTTCAGAGGGAAAGATTTTATATATTTCAACTGAAAGCTGTACTGGATACTTAGTAAATCCCAAATGTTTCCCTGTACAGAAACAACTAATATTACAATTACCATTAATGGCATAGCAGTGACACATTCACATCTATTGGTTATATAGATCACTGGTAGCAGAAAGTGATTTCAGACAAGAATAAAATTATCTCAGTCAAAATATGAAATTTATTCACTGATCATGTTTTATGTTTCTATGTTAATTGTCCTATCCTCTTCATACATTTTTTTCTTTCAATAATGTTTTCATTTCATAATTCAGTCAAAATATTAGTTACTTGCATCAAAACCATCTTTTATTTTTCTAATAATAATTTTCTTTCTTTCATTCTTTTTCAGTTTTCTTGAAAAATATTCATTTTTGGATTCTATGAACTTAAGACCTGAGGAAATATATTTTTAAACAAGCTAATTAAAGTTTTATAAACTTAACATTAATATGTATAAATAATTTCTAAAGTTAGAAATAAAATTATAAAACTTAAATCAGCATGTTACTGTTTTTTTTTAATTTAGTATCAAATTATCTATCAAAGTAATATTTATAGAAGTGATATATAATTTTTATATATCAGACACATTGTAGGATAATTAATGAGAAATTCAATGAATTCAATGACAACTACAATTGAAAATAATTTATCTCAGCTTTGTTGCAACTACTTTTAAAACAATCAGTCAGTTTAGTGCTATACATGATGCACACTTGGGCAATCATGTCTCGAAAGAGACATGACTGACTGGGTAGCAGGTTATCCCACAGTAGGTTACCATTACTTTCTGTGGTAGACTGGTTACCTGCCAAGGCTATAGAACCCAATCTGTCCTATTATTTGACTCATAGCTAGAGGGGGAAGAGATGTATTATATTATTAGGTTGTACTTAGTGAGGGACCAGTTTATTACTTCATAACAATAAAAAAGTAATCCCCAACTTTATGACCAGTAAAAGCCTTAATAATGATTCTAACTATTATATTCAGTCAGTTAAGTGCTATATGTGATACATGCTTTGGGCAACCATGTCTCGAAAGAGACATGACTGACTGGGTAAAAGTTTATCCCACAATAGGTTGCCATTACTTTCTGTGGTAGACTGGTTGCCAGCCAAGGCTATAGAGATCTAATCTGTCCTGTTATTAAATCCATAAATGGAGGGAAGAGACAGATTAATACCTTTCCCAATTGTATTTAAAACAATAAAATACTTAATACAAAGCAAAATAATATGCTAAAATTTCAAGGAGTAATTTACATCTATCATATTTAATTATTACTTCAAAGAAATAAACAAGAGAAACCTTTCTTTATGAGCCATGTCTCTTCAGGACGTAGGTAACCATGGCCCTCTACATCTTCCTGTCCCTTGTAGCTCTTAATAAGTTTGGTCTTTCTATTATTTCTCCCAAGCTTCATACTTTCCTTTATATGCTGTGTCTCTTCAGGACGTAAGCAATCATAGCCCTCTACATCTTCCTTTCCCTTCAGGATGTAGGCAATCATGGCCCTCTACATCTTCCTGTCCCTTCAGAATGTAGGCAATCATGGAGCTCTACATCTTCCTGTCCTTTCGGGATGTAGGCAATCATGGCCCTCTACATCTTCCTGTCCCTTCAGGATGTAGGCAATCATGGAGCTCTACATCTTCCTGTCCTTTCGGGATGTAGGCAGTCATAGCCCTCTACATCTTCCTGTCCCTTCAGGATGTAGGCAATCATGGCCCTCTACATCTTCCTGTCCCTTGTAGCTCTTAATAAGTTTGGTCTTTCTATTATTTCTCCCAAGCTTCATACTTTCCTTTATGTGCTGTGTCCCTTCAGGATGTAGACAATCATGGCTTTCCACATCTTTCTGTCCCTTGTACCCCTTTATAAGTTATGTCTTTCTGTTATTTTTCCCTAACCCTGTTCTGCCATATGTTTGCTCAAGCTTTTTAAGTATATCATGTGCTACTTTCCCCTGTCCTTATTTTGTCACTGTAAGTATCAGATTCTCCAAGCACTCCTTCCTCATTACATATCACAGAAATGTCAACTTCCTGATGTTAATTATAAGTTTCCTTCTTGTTTCCAATCTCTCCAAAATCTCATTGTTGCTCACAGGTTCAGCCCATGGTATCTTCAGCATCCTTCTGTAAAATCACATTTCTGTTGCTTCAAGTATCTTCATCTTTGAGGACATTGTCCAGCATTCACTGCCATCTAGGAAGACATATATATATTTTTTTTTTTTTGCTTCTAACAAAGTTTTTCTGCCTCTTGATACTCTGCTTAGCTCCTACAAGAAATTTAAATAAAAATATATGAACTCAAAAGAGATCTTTTACAAAAATTGCATTCAATGAATTAATTATGCATTGTAATGAGTCTGGCTATAATTTTCATTTAATCAAAACTATTTAAAGCAAACAATAACTAAGAGTGAAAGCAAATTAGTATGACAAATGTGCTTTGATTGCTAGATCAAAATTTGTGTCCAGGTTATTATTATTATTATTATAATAATAATAATATTAATATTATTATGTCTATGATTACCACTATAGCACCATATGATTACAATGAATGATTAACACTATAATATAACAGTATATTTTTAATCAATAGAAACCTATTTAAACAATACTATAACAGTATATGATAAACACTATACTATTTAATCAATAAAAATCTATTCAAACAATACTATAACACTATATTAACACTAAACTATTTAATAAAAAAAAATCTATTTAAACAATACTATAACACTATACTATTTAATCAATGGGAACCTATTTAAACAATACTATAACACTATACTATTTAATCAATGGGAACCTATTTAAACAATACTATAACACTATACTATTTAATCAATGGGAACCTATTTAAACAATACTATAACACTATACTATTTAATCAATGGGAACCTATTTAAACAATGCTATAACTATACTATTTAATCAATGGGAACCTATTTAAACAATACTATAACACTATACTATTTAATCAATGGGAACCTATTTAAACAATACTATAACACTATACTATTTAATCAATGGGAACCTATTTAAACAATACTATAACACTATACTATTTAATCAATGGGAACCTATTTAAACAATACTATACACTATACTATTTAATCAATGGGAACCTATTTAAACAATACTATAACACTATACTATTTAATCAATGGGAACCTATTTAAACAATACTATAACACTATACTATTTAATCAATGGGAACCTATTTAAACAATACTATAACACTATACTATTTAATCAATGGGAACCTATTTAAACAATACTATAACACTATACTATTTAATCAATGGGAACCTATTTAAACAATACTATAACACTATACTATTTAATCAATGGGAACCTATTTAAGCAATACTATAACACTATACTATTTAATCAATGGGAACCTATTTAAACAATACTATAACACTATACTATTTAATCAATGGAGACCTATTTAAACAATACTATAACACTATACTATTTAATCAATGGGAACCTATTTAAACAATACTATAACACTATACTATTTAATCAATGGGAACCTATTTAAACAATACTATAACACTATACTATTTAATCAATGGGAACCTATTTAAACAATACTATAACACTATACTATTTAATCAATGGGAACCTATTTAAACAATACTATAACACTATACTATTTAATCAATGGGAACCTATTTAAACAATACTATAACACTATACTATTTAATCAATAGGAACCTATTTAAACAATACTATAACACTATACTATTTAATCAATGGGAACCTATTTAAACAATACTATAACACTATACTATTTAATCAATGGGAACCTATTTAAACAATACTATAACACTATACTATTTAATCAATGGGAACCTATTTAAACAATACTATAACACTATACTATTTAATCAATGGGAACCTATTTAAACAATACTATAACACTATACTATTTAATCAATGGGAACCTATTTAAACAATACTATAACACTATACTATTTAATCAATGGGAACCTATTTAAACAATACTATAACACTATACTATTTAATCAATGGGAACCTATTTAAACAATACTATAACACTATACTATTTAATCAATGGGAACCTATTTAAACAATACTATAACACTATACTATTTAATCAATGGGAACCTATTTAAACAATACTATAACACTATACTATTTAATCAGTAGGAACCTATTTAAACAATACTATAACACTATACTATTTAATCAATGGGAACCTATTTAAACAATACTATAACACTATACTATTTAATCAATGGGAACCTATTTAAACAATACTATAACACTATACTATTTAATCAATGGGAACCTATTTAAACAATACTATAACACTATACTATTTAATCAATGGGAACCTATTTAAACAATACTATAACACTATACTATTTAATCAATGGGAACCTATTTAAACAATACTATAACACTATACTATTTAATCAATGGGAACCTATTTAAACAATACTATAACACTATACTATTTAATCAATGGGAACCTATTTAAACAATACTATAACACTATATGATTATCACTATTCTATAAATCCTTGTAGCTTGTTTATTCACACTAACATTGTATTGTTTTCTAAATATCTTCATTTCTCTTTACAAATGTGATGAATTTAAGAGAACTATGGCACAGATATATTCGATTATTTGTGTAAACAAGTAAAAACTTGTTTGTCATGCAATAACCAGTTAATAACTAATAAAAAAGGGCAATTTACAAATAAGCTATTTGTACTGGTGACGTGACGAAGATGACAGTTTCATAAGTTAAAAGTATTTCTCTCTTTAAATTTATTTCATTGTTTAATTAAGCAACAATAAGTGAAAAAGAAAAGAATTAACTGAAAATGTATATAAATATATATGTTAACATTTTCACTCAGGTAATAGAAATTCCTTCAATATATATATATATATATATATATATATAAGGGTTATGACTTTTTGTAACCCTATGTTCCTGTATCATAAATTGATTAAGTTTTGTTCAGAAGTAACAAAAAAAGTATTGTTTTAGTTCTTAAAAAAAATGTCAATCCCAAACTGAAAATTTAATTTTAACATATACACTGGATAGTATTGTGTTTTTGGCAAAGTTCATACCAGTCTTTAACAGATCATGTTCCAACGTGTTAAAACACGTCAAATTTATGAACAGATATTATATGCTTACATTTCCAATTAAATCATACTTCAAAGAAAGATGAAAATGACTTAATTGATGTCAATTTTGCATCCTTATAAAAATGGGAGATTATAAGGTACATTTTAGATGCTTGATAGTTTTTTTACAACCATAAAGGTAAAAACACCTTGCAAGCAACACAAAAGATATGTGCTGTTTACAGTGAAGGTGCTTTAGCTGGAAAAATTGTAAATGGTTTGCTAAGTTTACAGTTGGTAATTGTAGCCTTATTAATGAAGAACACTCAGGCAGCCCCCGAACTACAGATGATAGCCAAATCAAGATATTGATTGAAAATAAATTGCATTACTGCTCTACTGAATCAGTTAAGTGCCATACATGATACATGCTTTGGGCAATCATGTCTTGAAAGAGATATGACTGACTGGTCAGAACATTATCCCGCAGTAGGTTGCCATTGCTTTCTGTGATAGACTGGTTGCTAGCAAAGGCTATAGAACTCAATCTCTCCTATTATTTGACTCATAGCTAGAGGGGAAAGAGATGTATTATATTATTAGGTTGTACTTAGTGAGGGATCAGTTTATTACTTCATAACAATAAAAAACTAATCCCCCACTTTATGACCAGTAAAAGCCTTAATCATGTTTTCAACTATTATATTGTCAGTCAGGTAAGTGCCATCCATGATACATGCTTTGGGCGATCATGTCTCGAAAGACACATGACTGACTGGGCAGAAGATTATCCCCCAGTAGGTTGCCATTGCTTTCTGTAGTAGACTGGTTGCCAGCCAACGCTATATAGCACAATCTGTCCTATTATTTAACCCATAACTGGAGGGAAGAGCTAGATTAATACCTTTCTCAACAGTATTTGCACATAAGTGAATGCAAAGAATTCATTGTGATTAAGATTAAAAACCATGAGAATTGTGGAATTATTCTATTTTTTTTTTTTGTTTTGTTTTATAGGTTAGAAGAGTATTTCTATTTTGTTCAGAAGCGTTTATGATTAAGATGTTTGGTTTTGTTTTTATAGTTTTAATGGTTAATTTCTATTAAGTAACTGAAGAGTTGTCCTATGTTTTTTTTTTTTTTTGTTTTTTTTTTTATAATCCTCATTTTGTAAGCAGATATGTTTTATGTATAAACATTGGCTGTAGATTATTGATATATTTAAGTTGCTTGGGTGATAACTATTGAAATTTAGGTAGCAATGATTATTTGCAGGTTTGGTGTATAGATGTATAGTGTAATGGAAATATGGTTACTATTCAGACATATCAGTACATCCAGAAATGGAATGGAAGTGGTAGAATATTCCACTGTGAATTTGATTGTATGTTGAACATTGTAGAGGTGTTTTTTAAGGTCTTGGTGACTGTTCTTTCCATGTGACCATATAAAGAAGCTATTATCTATATATCTGTGATACTGTAGGGGTGCCAGGTGGTATCTTCTCAACATATCTCATATATTATTTCTCATATCATTGAAAAAAAAATACAGGCCTGTTTGAAAATTCTGATTTTGAAGTCTTTCTCTTTGAGATTTTGTTTAGTCAAAAGGTAAATATATAATTTAACTTTATAACCTATGTTGGTATCATTTTATTGTCTTTTGATTCTTTAAATTTTATTAACTACTCTATTAAATTTTCGGGCTTATGTCCATATCATGTTGAATACACCGATTCTCACTTGATCACCGAAGTTAAGCAATGTTGAGCCTGATCAGTACTTAGATGAGTGACCGCTTGAGAATACCAGGTGCTGTAAGCATTTAGTGACGGATGTGCATTGTAGTGAAGTAGATATAGACTTGGAAAGAGAAATTGGTGAGCCAAGTTCAAATTCCAGTTGAATACCCTGCATTCACTTAAGCAGTGGTACCCTTGGGAAAGGTATTAATCCGTCCTTTCTCTCCAGTTATGGGTTAAATAACAAGGGTAGGACTTGGGGACCCTGACCTTAAAAGAACTAATTCCAATGAATCTTGATACTCAAAAAAGAAAAAGTATTACAAGACACAAAACTTAAAAAAAAAAAAACAACAATAAATTGTTGAAAGAAAAAGGTATTACCAGCAATAAATAAATAAAATTTAGTTGGCAATAAATGACTTGCCGAGGTTGATATGCCATAAAAACAAAACAACCAACCAACTATTAAATTTTCATATTATAAGAAACACACATGGACTACTTTTTGTTTTTATTATGTTTTAATTACATATTGTTTATTTTATGTATAAGCTAGTATGATATAAGCACCCAGAGATTGCTAAAATGCATGAAACTCAGTCAGTTAAGTGCCATACGTGAAACACGCTTGTGTGATCATGTCTTGAAAGAGACATGACTGACTGGGCAGAAGATTATCACGCAGTGTGTTGCCATTGCTTTCTGCAGTAGACTGGTTGCCAGCCAAGGCTTATAGAACTCAATCTGTCCTGTTATCTAACCCATAACTGGAAGGAAGAGACGGATTAATACCTTTCACAAGAGTATTTGCATGTAAGTGAATGCAATGAATTCAACTGGAATTCGAATACGGCACCCCAATTTCTCATTCTGAGCTGATATCCACTGCACAACATTGTGCATAAAACATAACATACTATCTATTGTTATTAATATGTATTTTTGTTCAGTTACACAAGATTGAGCACTGTTCCATTCACACCTAATTAATATTTGTATATTGATGGGTATATGCATGCATGCACACACACACACACACACGTGTGTGTGTGTGTGTGTGTGTATATATATATATATATATATATATATATATATATATTGATTGGTTAATACTTAGTTTTTGGTCCTAATAGGGTTAGACCATTACATGTTTGTATTAAAGAGTTCTATGCAATTGTAGAAGTTTTGAATATTTTTCATTTTTAAATGAGTTATTTCGCTACCTTGGTTTCTACCATGAGTGGTGTCTTCAGGCCTGAAGAATAAATAAAGAACATATAACGGTACCGGATAGAATAAGCCGAGAGCATATAGGAAAAACATATCTTTAATTTAACATGTTTCACTTTCAAGTTTAAAGTGAAACATGTTACTTTAAAGACACTTTTTTCCTACTTGTTCTTTACTTATTCTATTCATCTTGTCAGATTCTGAGCCATATATTCAACTCATAGTTGTTATTATGTCATTTTTTCATCATATTTCGATTTCTGCTATGCTGCTATGGTCACACTACCTACCAAGTCTGCAGGGAGACCTAAGGTAGATCATGGCATGTTTTTATGGCTCCATTTCATGTTTTTTCTATCTTCCCCATCATCCCTAGCATTACATAGACAAAGTTTTCCTTAGTGTGTGGGCTGTACTTAATAAGACAATTTTTTGTATATCTCTTAAGCTGGGGTTTCCAGGGATTCTTTCAATGTGTTGTTTTGTTCCATTTTTTTATCATTCCAAGTGCACCTACTATCACTGGCACAACTCTTGTTTTCAATTTCCACATTTTTTTCTATTTCAATTTCCAGGTCTTTATATTTTGACAGTTTTTCAAATTCCTTGGTTGCTATGTTACAATTCGCTGGACAAGCCATATCAATTAATAGACAAGTTTTCTCTTTCTGGTTTTTAACAATAATGTCTGGCCTATTTGCTTCAATTTTTCTGTCTGTGTAGATGGTGTAATCCCATAGAATGGTGACATATTCTATTTCTGTAACTGGTGCTGGGTGATGTTTATACCAGTGTTTGTTTACTGATTTTTATTATTATTATTATTATTATTATTATTATTATTATTATTATTATAGCATACTGCAACTCAACTTTTTAGTATATGATGACTGGAGTATATCATTCTCATTCCAGCAGTGGTGAACAAATAACTTAGAGTTGGGTTAGAGGGAGATAACTCATGAGTACCAAAAGAGGCTTTGCATAAGGAATGGCAATGATATACCACAGTGATCATAATAAAGGGTTCAGTTCAAAATTCTTAGCACCTGAAGAAGGCTGGAACGTACAATGACCGAAACAGAATGTAGCTGTCCAATTTCCCTCCGGGGCTTGCATTGACCAGTCATGCGGTTGCTTCCCAGCAGTGTTGCATTCTGGGGGTCAAAATACCAGACTGATATTATCAAAAAGTTACCTCCTTGACAAATTGACTATGATGAGATTCAAACTTGGGGATCATTGTCAGAATTCTAACATTCTAACCACTCAGCTCACTTTAATGTAATCAAATCATGGCACTTAAAACTCACTTTGGTTGTGACACTTATCAGAATATTGTTATTTAATCATTTTAGAACAGGGGTCCTATTTATAATATCAATATAGTGTAAAATTGATCCCTGGCTTTTTGTTTCAGTTCACTTATGATAAATAAGAAAAATTTTGGTGGGAAATAATATTTTTAAAAGATATTGATATTTCATCATTTTAGAACATGGTAGTTCTATTTATAATCTATATAGTGTAAAATCAGTCCCTGGTTTTAGCAAAATTGTTGTTCTTAGACACTTAGCTGTTATTTACAAATCTCAAGTTTATAAGTTTATATCATTGATAGTTGAATGTCTTTTTGCTTTTTCTTTATTTTTCTAAATTTTAACTTTTTAAAAGTTACTTTTTAAACTTTTTTTATAGGAATTTTTATTATAAATTAAAGCCCAAGATTTTTAATTTAAAAAATAGAAGAAAAACTCTTACTATTCATAAGATCTACAACAACACAACAAAAGGAAACAAAATATTTATCTGAATTTATATTCTTTAATGCATAATTAAATCAGGAACTACTTAAATAGACTGGTCTATTTGTTAAAAAAAAAAAGACATTTTTTTGGTGGGAGCAAAAATATTTTTTATAGATTAGCATTTTTTTATATTCATTGGCCTATGACACTTGTCAGAATCCAAACATATTGATATTTTATCCTTTTAGAAGAGGGGTCCTATTTATAATATCAATATAGTATAAAATTGATCCCTGACTTTTTGTTTTGGCTCACTTATGAAAAGAAAGTTTTGAGGAGAAATAATTTTTATAGATCAGCATTCTTTAGAACTTTTTTAGGCTGTGACACTTGTCAGAATAAGAAAAAATATTGATTTCTTAACAATTTAGAGGTGTGGCAAAGTTTGTAATATTAATAAACAATCCTTAACTTTACCTCTTTTGCTTACAAAAACAAACTTTTTATGTGGGTGGTAACAAAGATTTCTTTTAATTAACAGATATTTTACAGGCATTTTTAATTAGTGAACAAAAATGTACCCTTTTTTTTCTTTTTTTTTTTAAATCTAATTCACCTTTTGCAATGCAGTAAAGACACTAAGACACAAGAGGTTACTGGGTGTGAGAAAATTAGAAAATGGAAACATTGAGGAGGAAGAACAATAATAGAGTAATCAAGAAAACAGTATATAATGATTGACATTGCATTTAAATTTTTGAAGATCAAAGTTGATTGGAAAGCAAGGAGCTGGAAGAGAGTTCTAAAAGTGAGAAGTGTGAGAGAAGAAACTTTCATAAAAAAGTAGAAATTAAGAAGATAGAAGATAATGATTGACATTGCATTTAAATTTTTGAAGATCAAAGTTGATTGGAAAGCAAGGAGCTGGAAGAGAGTTCTAAAAGTGAGAAGTGTGAGAGAAGAAACTTTCATAAAAAAGAAGAAATTAAGAAGATAGAAGATAATGATTGACATTGCATTTAAATTTTTGAAGATCAAAGTTGATTGGAAAGCAAGGAGCTGGAAGAGAGTTCTAAAAGTGAGAAGTGTGAGAGAAGAAACTTTCATAAAAAAGTAGAAATTAAGAAGATAGAAGATAATGATTGACATTGCATTTAAATTTTTGAAGATCAAAGTTGATTGGAAAGCAAGGAGCTGGAAGAGAGTTCTAAAAGTGAGAAGTGTGAGAGAAGAAACTTTCATAAAAAAGTAGAAATTAAGAAGATAGAAGATAATGATTGACATTGCATTTAAATTTTTGAAGATCAAAGTTGATTGGAAAGCAAGGAGCTGGAAGAGAGTTCTAAAAGTGAGAAGTGTGAGAGAAGAAACTCTTTCATTAAAAAGAAGAAATTAAGAAGAATAGAAGATGATGATTGACATTGCATTTAAATTTTTGAAGATCAAAGTTGATTGGAAAGCAAGGAGCTGGAAGAGAGTTCTAAAAGTGAGAAGTGTGAGAGAAGAAACTCTTTCATTAAAAAGAAGAAATTAAGAAGATAGAAGATAATGATTGACATTGCATTTAAATTTTTGAAGATCAAATTTGATTGTAAAGCAAGGAGCTGGAAGAGAGTTCTAAAAGTGAGAAGTGTGAGAGAAGAAACTCTTTCATAAAAAAGAAATTAAGATAGAAGATAATGATTGACATTGCATTTAAATTTTTTAAGATCAAAGTTGGATGGAAAATAAGAAGTAGGAAAAGAGTTCCACAAGTGAGAAAAGAACCTGTCAGCATAGAAGTTATGGTTACATCGAGCCAATTCAACTGTAAATTGATAAGACTTTGTTAATTATCTACTACTGGACTTGAATTAATAAAGTCTAGTTACCATAGCAAAAAGCTCATCTGAATAATTACCATTGGACAAATTTGTAAAAAGGGTATTGGAAAGCAACTTGAAGCCAAAATTCCGAGTCAGGATCAATATTGATTATGATTCTTTGCATTCTACCAAGAATCTCTAAATATAAAGCAGGAGTATGAGACCATATGGGCAGCAATATTCTAAGCATAGACAAGTGGTTGACTTATAAGTATGTAAGATGTATTTTGGAGAGAAAAATTACAGATTCTTCTTTGGATTTTATCAAGGAGCTCAAGGTAGATATCAGGGGAACTGGACTATATGTGGCAGCAATATTCTAAGCATGGACGAATGGTAGACTTATAAATATGTAAGATTGATTCTGGAAAGAAACATTGCAGATTATTCTTTGGATTTTATCAAGGAGCTCAAGGTAGATATCAGGGACACCGGACTATATGTGGCAGCAATATTCTAAGCATGGACGAATGGTAGATTTATAAATATATAAGATAGATTCTGGAAAGAAACATTGTACATTCTTCTTTGCATTTTATCAAAGTAAGTATCATGGGAACCAGTCTATATGTGGCAGCAATATTCTAAGCATGGACGAATGGTAGATTTATAAATATGTAAGATTGATTCTGGAAAGAAACATTGCAGATTATTCTTTGGATTTTATCAAGGAGCTCAAGGTAGATATCAGGGACACCGGACTATATGTGGCAGCAATATTCTAAGCATGGACGAATGATAGACCTATAAATATGTAAGACAGATTCAGGAGAGAAAAATTGTCTAGCATGCAAAAGTGAACCAACATTCAGAGCATCTGACCTAGCAGTTGATTCAATATAATCTTTCCATTTCATGTTAGTGGAAAATTTTAACCAGAGAAGATTCAATAGATCACTCTCTTAAAGGTTAGCATCAGCCATGCTGATGGAAGGCAAAAAGTGGTATTTTAGATGATTAATAAGAAATGGTTTTGTTTTGGAGAAATTAAAATTAACAAGCCGTTTCCTACCCTGGTTAACAACAAACTGTAGGTATTTTTTGAGATCAGCCACCAATCTGACCTCATTAATAAAATTATTTTATTTATCTATTCTTCATTTAAGATAAATAATTATTAACCTGAAATGTTTGTGCATGTGCTTCTGAAAAAATATCCTTACAAAAAAAAAAACTATTTAAATTTTTTTCTTAAGTCTTATGAAGATTTTAAAAAGTATATAAATATATAGGTATCAGAATTTCAGGCTTAATATTTGTAAATAACAGGTAAGTGACTTTAATAACTCATTAAAAGTCAGGAATCAATTTCACATTTTATGGATATTATAAACTGGACCCACTCTTAAAATGAAAACAAATCAATATTTTTCTATTCTGAAAAATATCACAGTCTAAAAAATATCTAAGAAATAGATTTGTGAAAATTATTTATCCTATTTTTTTATGAGTGGATTCATCTATTTACATGGTGACCAAGTTATATCAACAATATATTTAATTTTGAGTAAACTAAAGCATAACGACTGTATTGCAGTTTCATCTTACACCAAGTTTCACTCTCTCAAATGACCACAAATGGAATGACTACATTGAATCCATAACTGCATTTACTACTAGGAAGGTTTGTCACTGTGTCAGGCCAGGAAGTTTTTTCTCGTCAGAATTCATTTTTTACATTTATAAATCTATCATTCATCTGTGCATTGAATGCTGTTGCCATGTCTTGTTGGTTGTTCGTGCTATTCATCTCAAAGTTGACAACAAAATCCAAAGGAAGACCTGCAATATAATCAATCCTGACCTGGCAGCCCACCTTCAGTCACTTTCTCACGAATGTGATGTGGTTTACCTTTTTTTTTTCCTTTTTTTTTTCTTTTTTTTTCTTTTTTTTCTTTTTTTCTTTTTTTTTCTTTTTTTTTCTGCAAGTATTTTCATGCAAACTGCTCTGACAGGCTTTTTTTTCCCTGGTTCCTTAACCGCATGTATTTATGATAATAACAAGAAAGATGAGGACAATAGTCTGTATATTCTTAATGTAAATAATCTTTGTTGCTGTTTCTAGTCAGCTACTTCTGCTGTTCATTTTGAGGTTCTCCACAAAATCCAAAGGAAAGTCTGCAATATAATCAATCCTGACCTGGCAGCCCACCTTCAGTCACTTTCTCACCAAAGTGATGTGATTTACCTTTGTTTTTTTTATACAAGTATTTTCATGCCAACTACTCTGACAGGCTTTTTTTTCCTAATTCCCCAACAACATGTATTTACACATGCTACTAAGTTAGCATCAAGGTCCCAACCTTTTTATTGTCGAAATAGTTAAATGTAACTGCTTCTTCTATTTTAACAGTTGCTTTTTTTTATATTTTCTGTTTGTGGAACTCACTTCCATTTGCTTGCTTCCCTAATAGCTAAAATTTCTAAAAGTTTAAATGCAATGTTAACTGCTATATTTTATTAACTTTATTCCCATCTATTTCTTATCTTTGGATGTGTATTGTGGTGCAGTGGATATCAACTCTGAATGACAAATTGGTTTGCCAAGTTCAAATTCCAGTTGAATTCATGGCGTTCACTTATGCACAAATAGCGATGGGGAAAGGTATTAATCCGTTTCTTCCCTCAAGTTATCGGTTAAATAGCAGGACAGATTGGGTTCTATAGCCTTGGCTGGCAACTAGTCTACGGCAAAAAGCAATGGCAGCCTATTGTGGGATAATCTTCTGCCCAGTCAGTCATGTCTCTTTCCAGACATAATAGCACAAACCATGTATCACATATCGCACTTAACTGACTCTTCTCTTTTCTTTGACATCCCATGTACCTTTTTTAATCTCTCACTGTAACCCCCTGTGCACCAGTGATATCAATATATATCAGTATAGTACTAGCATAATACACATGAAAATTTAGGATAATTTATATAGGATCAGCTTGTAGTATTCATGTATTCTATACATATTTTTTTCTTTTGTGATTAGAAAGTCTATTTTTTCACTTGTCACATCAATTTATGTTTAAGCTTACTTCATAGCAGCATCCTTGACCAACACTAAATATGAAATTCTTTTAGTCATGAAGCTTACAGGCCATATAACATTGAAACATTATTTTTTTTAATGCAGTCACCGAAGCTAAGCAGTATCAAGCCTAGTCACTACCTAGATGTGTGATAGCTTGGGGATATCAGACTCTATAAGTTTGGATGTGCAGGTGGTGTAATGGATCTGATGTCAGAACTGGACATCAGAAAGCTGAGTTCCAATTCCACTTGGTTTTATTATATTCACTGATGTGCAAATAGCCTTGAGAACTTTCTCTGTAACCATAGACATGAATCAGTAAATCATCATTATTATTATTATCCTAAAATTATTCCAATCTAAAAATATTTTATGTCTTTAAATAACCTGTAAAAGGTTGATAAGTTGTAAAAAAAAAGAAAAAATCAATCTTGAAATGATGAAGTTTAGATTTTTTATTTAGTACCAGGGGTGTGCAGGTGGTCAAGTGATTAGTGTCTGAAAAATCAGTGAGCCGAGTTCAAACTCCAGTCAAGTTCATCGCATTTACTTTTGCACAAACACTCTGGGGAAAGATATGAATCCATTTCTTCTTCTTGATGGGTTAAATAGCAAGGCAGACTGGGTTTTTTAACTGTGACTGGCAACTATTCTAGTAAAATTCATTACAGTATGTAGCTATAGTGATGCACATATTATACATCTATAGAACAGATTATAGAGTTCCCAATTAGACAATATGGAATTGTGGACTTTCTGAATTTGAAATGTGTGTATTTTTATATATCAAGAATAGTATTGAGGAAATTGTAAGACAAAATGGTAAAGTTTATTTGGGATGCATTTTATCTGTTCAGACTATATCAGATTGGGTTTGTTGACATTGTTATATCTACACATATGCATGAGCAAGAGATGCTGACAGTTTCAAAATTTTTTTAAGAATTCTTGACTCTGATTCTTTCCAAAATATTTTACTCAAACAATCAACTTACTTACTGATGATGCTCTATTAATCCCTATTAATCCCTATTAATCCCTATGAGACTGACTTACCAGATCTTGTAGATAAACTAAACAAAGTTAAACATACAATAGAAATTACATGCAAAATGGAAGACATCATGTTACACCAAGTTTACAGTAGCCTAAAACTTAGTGCCCAACAAAATCAACTAATAAAAATGACCTAATAACCTTCTATTCCAATTACAACAACAAAATAAAATCCAGAATGATCATTAAATTCTACTTAAGAACACTCAGTATTTGCAGTCTTCAATATTTACACAAGGAGGAAAATATACTGAAAATATTTTCAAAACCCTTCAATATCCCAATTATTTCATATTCAATGCAAAATAAAAGGCTCATAAAAAGAAAACTGGTCTCTTCTGGAAAACCTAATGAATCAAAAAAATGTATTGTTTTACCCACTAACTCTATCACTAATACAACCAAAAAGATTTTATCTAAACTCAACATAAAATTTGTCAAACTAAATCTAAAACAATGAGACTTAATCAAGACAAAACAAAACAACAAGCTACAACTTGAAGGAGGAATTTACTCTATCAACAGCAAGAACTGCCTGAAAGAATATATTGGAGAAACCTCTAGAAGTTTAAGCAAAAGACTATATGAACACAAAGAGACATTTTAAAAAATTGCACAAAATGTATACTGTGTTCACCCTAATGAAATTGACCACAATTTTGACATAAAAATGCTACTCTAATTAAAAGAGAAAATAATTCATTAAGATGAAAATGACTAATAAGTACTTTAATCATTAGTTCAACCATAGTACATTTATATCCAGGTTCTTACAACATTTTAGTATTCTTGGAAAATTTACTGACATTATAATGTGAGATATTTAAAAACAAAAATGACAGAAAGAAAAAGAATATAGTTCAATTTGGCTAGATGGCAAAAAAATGTTTGTTAAAAATTCTTTCAAAAAATTTCAAGACTACCAGCATCTCTCGTTCATGCATATGTGTAGCCACAACAACATCAACAAAGTCAGTCTGATGAATTTCTAATGGATCAAATGCATCACATATATATATATTTACATTGTTCGAACTGTTGTCCTTAACTTTATTGCCATGTTTATGACACTTTAGCTGTTGTACACTCTGGCCTCCTTTAGGTGCAAGGAATTTTGAAATTAACTTTTTATTTTGATCTCTGGAATGAAAACTATATCCCCCAGTGATCAAAATTAAGGGTTCAGTTGAAAATTCCTAGCACCTGAAGAAAGCCAGAGAATGCAACAGCTAAAACATCATAAAGATGATGACAACAGTCCAAAAAAATGTAAATACTACCTCCTCTCAGAACTAATATATATATATATATATATATATATATATATATATATAATGATCTGCAGACAAGCCTGTTTCACTATATCCCAGGTCCTCAGTGCAGTTAGATTATTAGTTGAGTTTCAAAGTGGGATCAAAATCCAACTAATTTTTCATTAGATGAACATCTTAACAATGAGCCATCTGCATAATGGCTGAGACAGGTAGCTTTCACAACAGGTTATTCACAGAATGTAAACAAATCCTGGTGACTGAGAGCATTCAGTTTGATAGCTGAACCAAACTGTGTTCAAGTCAGTAACCAAAGAACGTAGCGTAAAGCTGTAAGCAGTCACCGTTTTACATGGAATCTACCCCTCTCTAAAGTGCTCTATCAGCTAGCGAGAGCATGAATAATCACATGCAGACAAGCCTGTTTTGCTGTATCACAGCTCTTCAGCACAGCTAGATTATCCATTGAGCTTCAAGATGGGATTGAAATCCAACTAATTTGTCATTAGATAAACAATCTTACAACTATATGTGCAAAATTTAAACTGCAGAGAAACAGTGTTGTTTACAAATTTAATCTTTCCATTTCATGTTAGCCTAAGAAGGCACAAGAACTTTGAAGAACTGTGTTCCTCAACTATCCAAATCCATAAACAATTACATTGGTTATACCACCCCAAACTTGATGAGGATATTGACCTTACACCTTTCCAACAACAGTTCCATCCGATCTCATTTAAACACACATCAATATCTTCCAGGACCTATCCGTGATATCCTCATTGATAATACATACCTAATAGCATCATCTACATGCAAAAGAAGATTAAAAATAATGGAGGTATTACTAATAAAAAGGAGAACTCCTAGACTTAACATCAATTATGAACACAGTAACAATATGTTTACTGTGTTCAGAACTTAACATACACAAGACTATATGAATAAACTTTACATATGTTCATCTAATCTAAACTTATTTATAAATGGAACTTTGTGTGTGTGTCTATTTGTTACCTATAGACTCCGAAACGGCTGAACCGATTTTCTTGAAAATTTACACAGTTGTACTATAAGCGCCTGCAAGTGTTCTTAGCTAGGATTTGTGTCAAGGAACCCCTGATAAATATCAAAAATCGATAATCAAAAAAATCGGGTTATAGATGGAGTGGTCTGATTTTAATCAAATTTGATACACTCATAGATAGACATAAGAAACAATATTCAGAAGTTTCAAGGTTGCAGTTCTTAAAATAGTACAGAAAATTGATAATATATATATATATATATATATATATATATATATGTATAAATCAATACCAGGAAATCAAAATTTGACTGACATCCATTCATTTTTCTTTCAGTCTACAGTTTCGTTTTAACTGGAAACTTTTTAGTCTTTTGTGCCAATGTCCAAAGAGTCCATGGATTAGTTTTAAAGCTTTCATTACACCCGAGCAACGCTGGGCTATACTGCTAGTTTATAAGTAAAACAAAATTAATTCTTGATAATGGCTAAAAGTATAGCTGAAACTTTGAAGAATTTTTATGTAGTTTGAGTTCTGAAAAGAAGAAAATTGACCAATAACTTAATGATAATACCTTGTCTGTCATTTTTGATAAAACCTGTATAAAAGAGAGATTGTTGTCCAAATACACAATGTGTGTGTGTTTTTTTTGTGGGGAAAATATATAATGAAAACAGTAATGATGCAAATTTTAGTTCAATATTTTAACTTTAGTATAACACTAAATAAAAAGGCCCTCCAAAATTAATGTTTAGTGTATATATTAGAATTTTTAAAAATATTATAATTAGCTAGCTTTCAAAGTTATAATCAGTCATCAATATATCTGAAATTTCAACTTCAACCATTTATCAGAATCCAGAGTTGAATTAAATCATAATATACTCACTAAGCATACAAAATAAAAATTCAACCCAAATCAGATAATGTTAAAATAGATACTTAATATCATAATAAAGAAATTTATGTAAATTTTTTTTTTAATTCAATTCACTAACTAAATATAAATTATAATTTGAAATGAATATATTCACCACTTTCTTTAGATATACACAATTTATTTTTCTTACAATAACTTTATTTTTCTATACAAATCCTTATACTAATATCTATTTTTAGTTTTATTAACTGTCAACATTGTGAGATATCATCACTGTCAGTCAGTCAGTTAAGTGCCATGCGCGATACACGCTTGGGCGATCATGTCTCAAAAGTGACATGACTGACTGGGCAGAAGATTATCCCGCAGTAGTTTGCCATTGCTTCTGCGGTAGACTGGTTGCCAACCAAGGCTATAGAACCCAATCTGTCCTGCTATTTAACCCATAACTGGAAGGAAGAGATGGATTAATACCTTTCCCAAGGGTATTTGCGCGTAAGTGAATACAATGGATTCAAAAATCACTGTACATATTATATAAATATTTATATAAATATACTATTTTCTTGCCATTGTATGATATCATCACTGTACATATTATATAAATATTTAGAGCCATTGTGAGATATCATCACTGTATATATTATATAAACATTTGGATTTAAATAAATATAATATTTTCTCACCATTGTGAGATATCATTACTGTACATATTATTTAAATATTTACATTTATATAAATATTTACATTTATATAAATATAATATTTTCTTGCAATTGTGAGATATCGTCACTGTACATATTATATAACTATTGCCATCATAATTGTTCTGATGAGTTTTTCTCTTTGTTATCGTAGTTTTATGAATTTAAGCACAGTACTAGATTAGCCAAGTGCCACATGTGATGCATGCTTTTTGGGATCATGTCTCGAAAGAGACATGACTGACTGGGCAGAAGATTTTCCCACAATAGGTTACCATTGCTTTTTATGGTAGACTGGTTGCCAGCCAAGGCTATAGACTCAATCTGTCCTATTTTTTAACCCATAACTGGAGAGAAGAAACAGATTAATACCTTTCCTTGGCTGGCAACCAGTCTACCATAGAAAGTAATGGCAACCTACTGCGGGATAATCTGCCCAGTCAGTCATATCTCGAAAGAGACATGACCACCCAAGCATGTATCACATATGGTACTTAACTGACTGACTGACTAGATTAGCAGCTAGGTCTCCTCAATTTCCATCTAAAATTGCTAGTCAAGTTTCATTAAAATATTGTATAATATTTCTTTTAGATTAAAAGTGGCTTTACAAACACATTAGTGCAAGATTTCCAGAATTTTGACAAAATCTTTTATTTACGTAAATAAGTAGCATCATTATTGAGTATTTTCTCAGGATTGCTATTATCTTATCTTGCATTCCCTTATTGCATTCCCTACAATATCAAACCTACCTTAAGACCTACTACATATATATTTCTCCCTGTACTGCTTTAGAGACTGAATTGTATGTGTAATCCTATTTTCAGATGACTGGTATTAATTTTAAGTGATTTTGAGGATGAGAAATGATTTCTCCAAAATTGGAGTATAATATTTTTGTCAGGAAAAGTAGCCAAAGTGTTAACAAGGAAAATTGAAATAATAGAGAACACTACTAGAAATTACAAAAACTTAAGGAATCGGTGCTTATGCAAGGAATCGGCGCTTATGCTAGGTCACAAAACCTAAGCCAGCCAAGCATAGAAATGAATACAATATGGAGACCAGTAATATGGATTGTAAAAATAAAAACAATAACAAACAAAAATTATATGAGATCTGGTAAAAAAAAAAAAATAAAATGGTCACTGTGACATCAGGTTTTTTCTTCTACTTCTATGTACCATGTTCCTTCAGGATGTAAGTGATCATGGCCTTCCATGTCTCCCTGTCCCTGGCAGCTCTTAGCAGACTTTCTCCTGGTAACCCACCCAAACCTCGCTCTGCCATGCATCTGCACAGTCTCTTCAAATATGTTATCCACTGCTTTTCCCTGTCTCTCTTTTTCTCTGACCTGTCAGTATCAGATTCTTCAAGCCTTCCTTCCTCTTCACATGTCCCAAGAACTTCCGCTGTCTTTTTTTGATGCTCAGTATTCATTTCCTTTTTGTTTCCATCATTTCCAAAACTTCATCATTGCTCACATGCTCAATGCATGAAATCCACAGCATTCTTCTGTAAAACCACATTTCAGTTGTTTCAAGTTTTTCCTTCATCCTTGATGATATTGTCCAGTATTCACAACCATATTGAAGAACAGACATGACCATAGCAATCCAGTACTCTCTTCTTTGTTTCTAGCAAAATTTTCCTGTCTCTTAATACTCTGCTCAGCTTCTGGAATGCATCCTTGGCCATGCCACTTCGCCTTCAAATCTCCATGTCACACTTTCCATCTTCTGTTAGGACAATTCCTAGGTATTTAAATTTTTGTACCTGCTTGATTTTAGTATCACTCGCCTGTATTTGACATTTTGGGTTGCTCTTTTTGCTGATGATCATGCATTTGGTTTTCTTGCAGTTTATTTGTAGTCCTTTCTTGTCACTCTCTTCAGCTACTTTCTGTAGGAGGTCTTGTAGTTTCCTTTCTGTGTCTGCTATCAGCACTGTGTCATCTGCATACCTTATGTCATTCAAATTGTTGTCTCTGATGACAAATCCTGGCATAACATTTAGGGTACTCGGAATAGTCTCGCTGTACAAGTTGAATAGATCTGGTAAAAAAAAAACACATCTTTGTCTTACACCTCTTTATATCTCCTGAATTCATTACCTGTTTGTATGCAGGCAGTTTGCTGCCAGTAGAGATTCTTGATTACCCTTATGTCTTTCCCAAATATGTTCAGGGTGCTGAGTATCTCCATCAATCTTCTGTGGTGTATTTTGTCGGACGCCTTCATGTAATTGATAAAACATTGGTACACATCCTTCTTCATTTGTATTGCTCTTTTGGAGAGCATCCTAATGCAACTGGCATCAAATACAACAATGACAGATTGAAGAATATTAGCAAATAAGTTACTATGTTATAAAAATACATTTTATAGAAAAATGGAAGCAAAATTAAGCGAACACAAGTTCTTATTACAGTGTAACCCGATATAAGAGAGTTGTTAGGACTGTGTAAGAGTTCTCTTATATCCGGATTTGGTCTATTTTATATACATTACCACAGACTCTAATTTGGGACCAGAGAAAATCCCTCTTATATCCGGGTTTCTCTTATATCCGGGTTATACTGTATTTCACATATATTCATTTTCTTGTTTTCTGGTCCTTATCACAAAAATTAGGATCATTGATCTTTCTATCTCTATTAAGTTTTTCAAATGTATGCAACATTATTTTTGCTTCCAGCACTTGTATTCACATAAAAGCAAGAGATTATTTTTCAAATGAATCAAAACCACTTTGACTACTATACTGGGGTAATGTGATCCCAATCCCCTCTAGTAATCACTGATTTATCATGTCATATCACAAGCTCCATAACTCATTATAGTCATAAGGGCATCACATGTACTTGTGTTAGAGGCATCCAGTCTGGTTTTGAATTCAGTTTTCATTCTCTTGGACTGGTTGCCACCTCATAAGAGAGCCAAGTCTGCTCTACTATTGATTAAATAGCTGAAGAAAGATAGATTCATGCCTTTTCTAAAGGAATTAGCACAAACTGAACAAAATAGTATTGCCTGAAATTGAAATCACCATGTTAATTTTATTTCCTATGTGAATAACAGACTATGTGCACATTTGATATTTACGCTTTCATACCCTGATTGAGCACTCTGGAAGAATGGTAAACTTTGAAAAAGCAGTAGCTACTCTAGCATCTATGCATCATTCATTCAGTAATGAATTAGAACATGCTCAATACTGGCGTATGTATACATGATATATCACATGCAAAAAATCTTCCTCCTTCTACCAAGCGCCCATAGCTTAGAGGTAGAATCGCTGACTGACTCCAATTCGGTCAAGTTCCAATGCTGGGTAAAAAGCAATCGGATGTCTAACTACTGATGAGCTGTGATACAGTGAAACAGATATGTCTGCAGATGACTCACACATATATATATATGTCATCCACAGACATTCTTGTTTCACTGCATCACAACTCATCAGTATGGTTAAACATCCAATTGCTTGTGTGTTATTTAACATTTTGCTATATTTATGATCTTTTATCATTTCACCCCAAGCAAGATGGTACCACCACTGATGTGCAGGGGGGTATATAAGAGTTAAAGTTTTAGACAGGGGGAGATTGAAGACAAACATGAACCAGCTACTGGGGGTGAAAGAGAAAGGGCAAGAGAAGGATGTGAACACAGAAATGAAGACAGTTACGAAGGTAGAGAGAGGAAGAGGAAAAGAACATGATACACAGGGTGATGTGGAAAAGGCTGGAGTTAAGTGGATTAGAGATGGGAATTGACTTTGCATTTAAATTCTTGAGGGTTGTTTCCATCAGGAAAGCAAGTATATGAAAGTGTGTTTTACAGGCGGGAAGTGTGAGAAAAGAAACTGCTGGAGTAGAATTGACCCCAGCATTTGGTTAGTCTAACTGTAAAAGGGTGGTTTCCAGTAAATTCTTGTGGAGGGGGCACCAGTGACCTAAGTTCCTCGGAGCAGAAGCCATAATAATATTTATAGAAGAGACAGAGAGAAACCACATCCCACGGTGAGAAAATGGCTGGAGTCAAGCTGCCAGGTCGCAACCAATCACATTACAGACTCTCCTTTGGAGCCTGTCGATAACACTGAGACAAAAAGCGGGGTGCCTGACCAGATATGACAGCAGTATTCTATGCATGGTCGAATAGTTGATTTGTATATGTGCAAGATGGATTCAGGTAAAAAAAAACTTCCTGGCCCGACACAGTGACCCAACCTTCTGGGAATGGGTGTATTTGCAAAAGGGTGGATTATATAAAACATGAAACTGGTGTTGTTTTCGGTATGTTTTTATAAGGAAATATAACAGAAATAGCAAGTCATAAATATTTTGGTAAATGAAAAATGCTATTTAAAAAAATACAATGCAATTTTAATCTGTTTCCCATTTGGTCAGGACAAAAAAAATTAACCTTACCACCACCTTACTGCCTGAAAATCTATATATAATCTTATGTGTTGTAAGTTGTAACAAAAAAAAAAGAAAATAATTTACTGAAACAAAGAGCTAAATTACAAACAAATATCTAATTTACTAAAAACACAAAATAAAATATATACAAATATATAATTTAGACATGTCAGATTAAATAAATTGCAAACATTGTGTCTGCTTATTTTTAATAAAATCTGTTCATACTCATGGATAATCTTTCACATATTATAATTGAAAGATGTCAAATGAGCTGTAACATTGACAGATGCTATTATCATTCATTTCTCAAGGTACCCAAGTACTTCCAATCTCTTTCTGAGATCATCTTCAGGGGTGTGAGTTATGGTAACAAAAAATAACCGCAAAACTGTCTTGCTAAATATTACTGTAAATTTTTTTTTTATTTCAAATATAATGGTTGACAAATTGCTAGCGTTCATTAGAATGTGAAGATTATCCAAAATGGATTTTTTTTTTATATGTTGTGATGTCATGGACATGTTCAAGCATGAAAAAACCATTATTCTTACAAACATTTTAGGACATTAATACAGTATTCATAGCTGATTCTATTAATTGATGGCTTAAGCTTTAATGAATATTGCCTTGAGAATCTGTATACAATTGTAGCATTCAAAACTGAAAACATAGAGTTTACTGGCAAAGTGTGATGAGAGGGAAGGGAAGGTGAGAGTCAAGTATTTTTAACATGTTAGTAATGAAAGTGTTATTACTGGAAATCCACAAATATATGTATACTAGCAGTGTAGCCCGGCGTTGCTTGGGTGTAATGAAAGCTTTAAAACTAATCCATGGTCCTGGAGCTCAGACTCTTTGGACATTGGCACAAAAGACTAAAAAGCAATAATTGTTTCCAGTTAAAGCAAAACCATAGACTGAAAGAAAAATGAATGGATGTAAGTCGAATTTTGATTTCCTGCTATCAATATCAAATAAGTTTTTTTCATTGTAAACTGAATTTTAAAGGCTAAATAAGTCCTCTGAGTAAATGGTATCATGGCTGAGACTAAGAACTACAGTTATACCTACTTAGAGCCAAACCCAAAGCAAAAACTAAAATAAAAGGGCTGAAAAAAAATACAGACATACAGGCAGATAAACAGACATACACACACAAACATCTTGCCTTTTATTTATATATATTTATATATATATATATATATATATATATATATATATATATATATATATATTAATCATTTCACCCCGAGCAAGGCAGAAATGCCACTGATGAGTCGGGGGGGGGGGGGGGGCTACATAACTGTACTGAGAATGCAGGTGCGATGACAGATACATAGGTGGAGAGAAAGGGAAGGTTATATGGGGGTGGGGAGAGAGCTAGAGTCCAGTGGTTAATAGATGAGTATTGACATTGCATTTAAATTTCTGGAGGTTGTAGCCGTCAGGAAAGCAAGAATATGGGAGCGAGTTCCACAGGTGGGAAGTGCGAGAGAAGAAACTGCAGGTGTAGAATTGTCGTCTGCATTTGGCTAACCTGACTGTGAATGGGTGGGACCCAGTTGCCAGTCTGGTTGCACGAGTAAACACCTGTTGAGGAGGCACTAGTGATTTAAGTTCGTCCAAGCAGAAGCCATGAAAGTATTTATGGAACAGACAAAGGGAGGCCACATTTTGACAATGGGGAAGTGGCTGCAGTTGTGCCGCCAGATCAGTACCTATCACATTACAGACTCTCCTTTGGAACCTGTCGAGAACACTGAGGAGAACAGCAGGGGTGCCTGACCATAAATGGCAGCAGTACTCCATGCACGGATTGATGGTTGACTTGTATATATGCAGGATGGATTCAGGTGGAAAAAACATCCTGGATCGACATAGTGACCCAACATTCTTAGCAGTAGATTTAGCTATGGATTCAATATAGTGGTTCCATTTGAGGTCTGAGGAGAGGGTAAGGACAAGGAGGCATAGTGTATTGCTCTCAGGGAGAATCGCTTGGTCCATGCTTATGGGAGGCAGGAGAGGTTGCCTGTAATGGTTGACAGACAGCAGCTTGGTCTTAGACAAATTGAAGTTGACAAGCCACTTCTTGCCCCAGTTCACCACAGAGTGTAGATCCTGTTCAAGGTCAGCAGTGAGATTATGTCTGTCCACCACAACAGGTTTCTTACTGGAGCGGGAGTATATTGTAGTGTCATCTGCGTAGATGCCTACTTGGGACTTGATCTCATCTGGGAGGTCGTTGATGAAAATAAGGAAGAGCGTCGGGCCCAGTATAGAGCCCTGTGGGGCACCAGCATTCGTACTGTAGGATGAAGTGGCATGCCCATTCAAAATTACCTTCATTTTGCAGTTATTTAAAAAAGATTGGATTAGCTCAAGCAGCCAACCAGTAATACTGTAACCCAGTAGCTTGCATAGAAGGCCAGAGTGCCAAACCCCATCGAAAGCCTTGGAGATGTCCAGAACAACCTCACGAGCCTCATCAGACTCATCAAGGGCCCAGAGCATGTACTTTGTTACGGTTGTTAGCAACTCGGTCGTGGACCTGGCAAAGCGGAAGCCATATTGCCTGTCAGAGAAGAGTTTGTGGGCAGTGAGATGTTGAACTACTTCAGCATTGATTATGGCCTTGAATACTTTCCCGAATATCGGTAGAAGACTGATAGGGCAGTAGTTGGATGGGTCCGAGGGTTCACCACAATTCTTAAATACAGGAACGACTGAAGAGAACTTCCAGCAAGCAGGAAGCAGAAAGGCAGTAGTTAAACAGTTTAGAGAGGACAGGGGAAAGTTAAGGAGCACATCTCTTAAGGATTATCACCAGGATTCCATCGTCTCCACTCGCCTTATGGGGATCGAGTTTTGAAATTATTGGGGATACTACTGTCGGGGTAATATATACGTTGTGCAGTTTGGCCTCAGTTCTAATAGGGAAGTTGGGTGGGTGTACTCCAGACGAGTCAAATGTGGAGTTGGATGAGAATCTGTGGGCAAAGCACTCAGCTTTGTCCGCAGATGACGTGAGAACCTCAAATCTATGGATTAAAGGAGGTATTGAGGATTTCCTATTGTTCAGTACTCGTTTGCAAATCCTCCAATAGTCCTTGGAGTCGAACTTGCGGTCAGCTATGCGCTGTCGCATTCTCTCAGCAAACAACCATTTGGCATCATTTAGGATTCTCTTGCACTCATTGTGAGCAGATATGAACAGGCGCCTATTGTGATCAGATGACTGTCTCCGGAATAGATGGAAGTAATGGTTCCTGTGAGCAATGACGTCTGAGCAGGCCGGAGAGAACCACGGAGAGGAATGAGGTTTTAAGCAATACTTCCTGGTAAGTATGAAGGCATCAATGCCAGCTTTCACCCATGACAAGACCTCAGAGGCACAGTCATCAACTGATAGGTCGAACACTTTTCCCCAAGGGATGTTGCAGAGGAAATCGTGAAAGGCATCCCAGTCAGCTTTTTGGTAGAGGTAGGAGGTCCTATAGGTAGGGGGCTCCTGGGGAGAGTGAGATTGGAAAGAAATACTGAGAGACTACAGCGTGGTCGGAGTTGCCGAGAGGGCAAAGCTGCAAGGCTTGACAGGCGTCAGGCGCAGAGGTGAAACATATATCTAGTAGTGAGGAATGACCCGAGGGAGTGCTTGGGAAGTGAGTGGAGAAGTTCACCACTTGCCTAAGGGATTGGGAAATAGTGAAGTTCATGGCGTGAATGCCCACTGGATCAGTAACGGCGTTTTCAAGCCACTCAGCGTGATGGACATTGAGGTCTCCAAATACAAATATGTGGGCGAATGGGTGATAGGAAATAGCCTTATCTATGTCGTCAGCAATGCTATCTAGTAGGGAGCAGTCGGGAGAGGAGGGAGAACGGTAAAGAAAGAATAGGTAACTAACCGAACTGAGGAGAGACCGGCAGAAACATATGTATTGGTCAGTAGATTCAAGTGAAGTCACCCTAGCTATGGGTAGGTGTTCGCTGACGTAGCATGTGGATAGTGGAATCCTTCCTTAAGAGGGGAAGATAACCAGGGATAAAGAGGTCAGAGGAGGGAATAGCTGAGTTGAGGTTAGTTTTGCAGAGCGCAAGGATGTCAGGGGGACTTTTCATGCAGGAACGCTTCTACACTAGGAAAGTTAGTATGAATGCACTACAAGAACCCCGATATTATACAACTGTTGATCAGAGCAGTCAGTCTTGACGCTATGCAAGAGTTAGGGCTCCTAACTACCAGTCAGAAGCAGCAACCAGGAAACTGCCAACCCGGTACCCTCACAGTGATGAGCCGTTGCCACCAACTGGCCAGATCGCAGGAAAATCACGTAAGCACCAATACCAAGGTCTGAAGAGAGAGAAAAGAAAGCCAGAAACCACATCCTAAACCGGAAACAAGGGGCAAGCCTCTACTCCAGTTCAATAGACGTGGGAGGAGTATGGACCGGGCGATAGTGTGATCTATCTATTCCTATTTAAAAAAAAAAAAAGAAAATTCCATGGATGGAGAATTAACTAAGTTTTAACTTAGTTAAAGTTCAAATGAAGCATGAAAGCCAAAAAGTGAGAAAAAAAATACAGATTTAAGAAACAATTCACTTACCACGCAGTTTCACATAGGAAATTTGAATTCAGAAAGTTCCATTATCTTCAACTCTTGCTTTTCCTAAAAATTAACATCAAGTTAAGCTGCTTGGTAAATTTGAATTTGAAGAACAGACCACAGAGATTTCACAGGGGAGGGGTAACAAGTGACCAGTGACTGCCGATACCTTGGCCAGGATAGCACACAGTTTTATTGATTTTCTGCACTATTGTAAGAACTGCAACCTTGAAACTTCTGAATATCATTTCTTATGTCTTTGTCTATGAGTGTATCAAATTTGATTAAAATCGAACCACTACTTCTATAACCCAATTTTTTCAATTATCGATTTACGATATTTATCGGGGGTACCTCAACACAAAACCTAGCTAAGAACACTTGCAGACGCTTATAGTACAACTATGTAAATTTTCAAGAAAATCGGTTCAGCCGTTTCGGAGTCTATAGGTAACACACACACAGACACACAGTTCCATTTATAAATAAGATTAGATTAGATTTAGATATAGAAAGGTTTGGTCAATGAAAATTAGGAAGTTATATTGCAAAATATCTTGTTAAATTGTTTGCTTTTTTTAAATCTTTCAATGTTTTTGCTCTGTTTCCTTTAAACTTTATTTCTACTTGTAGAACTTTTTTACTGTAAGATTTAAACTTAAATGCTATATTTGTAAATTAAATGTTTTATATATATATATATATATATATATATATATAATGTGTGTGTGTGTGTTAACTAATATTATCATCCAATATACACCTAAACAGACAAGTTTTTTTTCACAAATATACACATTCACTTTACCATCCAAAATATTACTCACACATATATTTAAAAATGATCCTTAAGGACACATGGCCCAGTGGATGTAGACATTAATTAGTTTCTGACTTGACTCTTAGAGATGAGAGTTCAGTACCAGGCTACAGCAGTGGCAAGTAACTTGCATGGTTAGAGGGAGATAACTCATAACTTCTAATCTAGACTTTATGCAAGGAATGGAGTTCATATACCCCAATGATTGTAATAAAGGGTTCAGTTTGAAATTCCTAACATCTGAAGAAGGCTGGAGTGCACAGTGGCTGAAACTTCACAACAAGGATGATTTCAGACATGCACACCATAATGGGGGCCTCTAGAGGGTGTCATCTGTGATGTCATCACGAGGATCACTAGGGGGTTTCGGGTCTTTCAACATCATACCCACCTCACCACGCTGACCCGACCAGAGATGATCAGCCTCCGGCCCACCCTCGATAAGCGCTTTCAGACACTGGAAAATTATGTTTAGGCCCGGTACAAAACCCTGCAAATGCTTACGATTGGCGATAGTCAGAGCCACTCTCCATTTAGAGGCGAACCACACATGAGCTTGTTCGAAACATTAATTTAGATGCAGAATTTTGGGGAATTTTAGCTAACAATTTGGAATCCAGGCACTCTCTCTTTTGATCCATAACCAATTAGCTGTTCTTTCCACTGTTTCGGTTATGGACTTGAGTGCTTTCCATTTTTTTTACTCCCACTATCCCAATATCTGTTAAGGCTTTGCATAAGGACCTTGCTGCAAATCCTCTAGTCCTCACTTCTATAGGAGTGCAGCTAGCCCTAGCCCAAATAATGTAAATACTGTAAATACTACCTCATCTCAGAAATATAGACAAATACCAAAGTGAAATATGTTAGAATGAGATACATTTCCAGTTATTCATTTTTCCTTATTTCATCATTTTGTTTAATTCCAATCCATATATTTGACTCATATCATATTTTAAGATTAATCATATTAATATTTATCATATTTACTATTGATATTTATCATAATAATCATTATTTTTTGTTTTTTAATTAATCATTTCATCCCAAGCAAGTTGGGGCACTCATTAGTGCACTAGGGGTTACTGTGAGAGTAAAGACTGGGTACAATGGGTATTGAAGAAAGCATAAAAAATGAATAGAATTCAACAAGATAGAAGATGGCAATTGACATTGCATTTAAATTTTTGGAGATTGTAGCTGTCACGGAAGCAAGTAAACAGACGAGAATTCCACAGGTGCATAGTGCAAGAAAAGAAGAAACTATTAGAGTAGAAATGATGGTTACATTTAACTATTTTAACAGTAAATGGGTGGGACCTAAATGCTATTCCAGTAGCACATTTAAATTCATGTGGATGTGACACTAGGAAAAAAGGCTCATCACAGCAGTTGCCATGAAAATATTTATAGAATAGACAGAGGGAAGCCATTTGACATCAGTGAGAAAGTGATGGAAGTAAATTTATTATATTTATCATTTTTAAGATATTGATATTTATCATTATCATGTTGATATCTATCATTATCATGTTGATATATAAATATCATATTTGTTATTCACAGAGCAATGAAGAGCTGGAATCACTGACAGTTGCAGAAGATTTGTCTGATATTGATCGAGCTGTATATATTATTCAGTAAGTAAAAGCTTTAGTTATTACTAGTGCATAAATTTTTATAGTTTGCACCATCGGATAAAATGCATGAGTTTATTGTGCACTTTATAAAATAAAGCAAACATAACCTATAAAGTTTGAATCAATTGTCCTTCATGGCAAGAAATTACGTATTTTTTATCTTTTTGTGGTTTGTTTTGTTTTACTTCTCAGTAGTGAGTGACTTGTTTATGTAATTAATGCTATCATATTCATTTAATGCTGTCACATTATAATTCCATATTTTCTTTAATTTCTTATGTGAAGAGATAGGGATTTTAGCATTCAATATCGCATTCCAAATGAATCTACCAGCAGAAGATAATGATCCTACTGTGGAATAATCTTCTGCCCAGTCAGTCATGTCTCTTTTGAGACATGATTGTCCAAAGCATGTATCAAGTATGGCATTTAACTAACTGAATAGATGGGTACCAATCCTTTAAACATTCCATAGTACATCTCCAACAAATCTACGGATAAAAAACAATGATCATGCTTTCTCTTCTGAAGTAAATATACTGATAGATGAGGATATATACTGACAAGATTCATATTCATAGTTGGAATGAGTAATCTTGAACAAAAAAACATATCAACATCCTTTACCAAGTTGTTATAACCCAGTTCCTATCTGTTATAATTTAGTCTAGCTTAGGCACTCACTTTGATATCTGTAAGATGTACTCTGAAGACTGACTCTAGTGAAATGGTATTTACCCATGCCTCCTCACTAAGATTTAACACAAGGTTAGGTTTATTTAATGTAAGGAACCCACTTGTTTGCACTTGGGCTAAGTGACAAAATTTGCCCAGTCCACTGTATACATGAGGTCAGGCACAAAGCTTGTCAGTTCTTCTTAGACAAGTCTCTGTCCATTGCCCTGTCTGAGTTATTCTTCTTTGCTCAAAGACAGAGAGCTTGACAATTGTGAGCCATACAGCAGACTGCCTGACTCCAACAGAATTTTCCTAGACTACTTAGGGTTTTTTATTTAAGTATCTAGACTAGTCCATTTGTGCCAACGATGGGAGGGTTATTTACTCCACAACATCACCACTTTTGAGGGTTTTTTATCATATAATAATTCTGCTTGTTCCTTCTTTAGTTACTTAGTTAGTTCTTCCGTCTGTTACGCCACTGAAGAAAGATAACACACTTACTCCTTACACAAGCTTTTCCTTCACCTCTATCATTTTACTATCCTCTGCCTTTCTCTCACCTTTGCCAAATGAAAGGGTAGTAAAGAGTGAGAGAGTAGGAGGAGAGAGCCTATAGCATTACCATATCAGTAGCAACTTAAGCTGGTGGTTGTAGCAGTAATTGTGTGTGTACTGTACAATATAGTAAAAATAGGTAGGTTTGTTGTCATATCCTGCAACCTAATAATGAATTTTCTGGTCTCTACACCCTTGGCCAGTTGGTCTTTTTTGTTTACAATAGATACAGGAGCCATGATTTTTCAGTAATAAAAAAAAAACATTTTCTCTTTCAAAGTCTCTCACAAAATAATGTACAGTATTTTGGTTATGACTTGTGCATACGCCGCTTAATATAATATAAGATTACAGTAAAGTAGCTTCTATGGACATTACTTTTATAGATATTTTAATAAAATTACACTCTGTGATATTGTTATTTTATTATCCAATACCTTTATGTTTGAAGACGTTACTAACATTTGTAGTATGACAAAGTAACATTTTTCCAGGGAATCATAATTATCCTTTCATGGAAATTCCACGGGTTTCGCTCGTTAATAAATATTTTTTTGTTAGTATCACCCACTTTTCTTTATGACAAGTTTGCCAATGTACTTTATATTTTTTTTAAATTTAGCATAAACCTCTAGTTTTTCTTTGTTTCTTTTTTCTTGAAAACATATTTGTACATTCAGTGAATTCTTTGGTTGTTCATACATCAAAACCATCTTACAGTACTTTTGTAGGTTCTATTTTTTTTTTTTTTTTTTTTGGTAAACCTTTTCACTTTAACTGATTATAATGTATTTTGTGTTCCCATTTTTTCTTTTTACCATGTATATCAACTTTCCGATTCATGATGTTATTATGCTTTCTTCCCATGTTTTTTCCAACTTTCAGTCTGTTAATGAGTTCAGTGATACACGCTTTGAGCAATCATGTTTTGAAAGAGACATGAGTGACTGGGCAGAAGATTATCCTGCAGTAGGTTGCCATTGCTTTCTGCGGTAGACTGGTTGCCAGCCAAGTCTATAGAACCCAATCTGTCCTGTTATTTGACTCATAGCTAGAGGGGAAAGGAATGTATTATATTATTTTGTCGTAATTAGTGGGGGATCGGTTTCCTATTGTTATGAAGTAATAAACTGATCCCCCACTTTATGACCAGTAGAAGCCTTAATCATTATTCCAACTATTATATTCAGTCAGTCAGTTAAGTGCCATACGTAAAATACGCTTGGGCGATCATGTTTCAAAAGAGATATGAGTGATTGGGCAGAAGATTATCCTGCAGTAGGTTGCCATTGCTTTCTGCGGTAGACTGGTTGCCAGCCAAGACTATAGAACCCAATCTGTCTTATTTAACCCATAACTGGAGTGAAGAGATGGATTAATACCTTTCCAAGGGTATTTGTGCATAAGTGAATGCAAGGAATTCAATTGGAATTCAAACTCAGCTCCCTGATTTGTCATTCTGAGTTGATATCCACTGCACCACAACACACACCCCAACTTTATTACACACTCTGAAAAACACTTTTTCACCAATTTTGAAAAAATTCAGCATACTTTTAGTTCTCTACTTTTATTCTTTTTTTACTTGGTAACTTTATCGCAGAAAGCAATGGCAACCTACTGCAGGAAAATCTTCTGCCTAATCAGTCATGTCTGAAAAGAGACATGATCGCCCAAGTGTGTATCACGTATGGCACTTAACAGACTGAACTTGTCAAACACTGATTTAATTCATTCCTTGTGAATACAGCACATTTCCATTAATCATGTAAATTGAATATCATACAGTGACTATAATCCAGAAGTTAAACCAAAGAAATAACTGATTCCTTTTATTCTCTTAAATAAATAAAATGTTTGTTTTTTTTTTCTTTTGTTCTTCCCAAAGGTTAAGATTTTATTTCAGTTTTTTCAAGTGATTTACATAATTTTTTTCTGTCCTTTTAATAACATAAAATCAGTATACTAGTTGTACCAATGGCTTTCGTATAATTGATTAGATATTGACAGAAATCCATTGCTTAATAAAAAAAAAATTTAAAAAACAAATATTTTTATTTAAATTATTTTTTTCCTTCATTAGCAGCCAAGGTTAGATGACCCAGTTGGCCTTGCTTAACCTATAGTTGATAAGAGAAAGAGATAAACACATACTTTTTCCAAGCGTAAAGGTTAATGTAACAGCCATGGCCAGCATTTGAATTTGGTTTGTTAATCTCACTTTCTGTGTCAATAACCATTACACTACATCCATGTTCTTTCTCTTTTATAGAAAGTATAATATTAATAAATTAATTAATAAAGTAATTCAGCAACTGAAATGATTTATAAACTGTCTTCGCAGTGTTTTATCAGATGTAGAAATCAAATTAAAAGGTAAAGAAACGTAAGTGATTTCTTTTAATTCAAAGAATTCCTCTATTCATACAGAACTAGCAGTATAGCCCGGCGTTGCTCGGGTGTAATGAAAGCTTTAAAACTAATCCATGGTCCTGGAGCTCAGACTGAAGAATATTTGAAATAATAAAATACTTGCGACAATTTACCAATCGCACACACACACACACACACACACACATATATATATATATATATATATATATATATACTAGCAATATAGCCCGGTGTTGCTCTGGTGTAATGAAAGCTTTAAAACTAATCCATGGTCCTGGAGCTCAGACTCTTTGGACGTTGGCACAAAAGACTAAAAAGCAATAGTTGTTTCCAGTTAAAGCAAAGACTGAAAGAAAAATGAATGGATGTAAGTCAAATTTTGATTTCCTGGTAAATTGAATTTTAAAGGCTAAATAAGTCCTCTGAGTAAATGGTATCATGGCTGAGACCAGGAACTGCAATTATACCTACTGAGAGCCAAACCCGAAGCAAAAACTAAAATAAAAGGGCTGAAAAAATGCAGACATACAGGCAGATAAACAAACATACACACAAACATCTTGCCTTTTATATATATATATATTATTGATTTTCTGCACTATTGTAAGAACTGCAACCTTGAAACTTCTGAATATCGTTTCTTATGTCTTTGTCTATGAGTGTATCAAATTTGATTAAAATCGGACCACTCCTTCTATAACCCGATTTTTTCGATTATCAATTTTTGATATTTATCAGGAGTACCTTGACACAAAACCTAGCTAAGAACACTCGCAGACGCTTATAGTACTACTGTGTAAATTTTCAAGAAAATCGGTTCAGCCGTTTTGGAGTCTATAGGTAATGGATACACACACACACACACACACACAAAGTTCCATTTATAAATAAGTTTAGATATATTTTCCACTAATATAAGGTGGAACAATTATATTGAATTAATTGCAAAGTCTGCTACTGGGAAAGTTGACCCACTGTGTCATGCCAGACAATTTTTCTTGCTAGAATCTCTATTTACACATTTATAAGTACCATTTCTCCATGCACTGAATATTGCTGCCATGTTTGAAGAATTTGATACTTATAAAACATATTGAGGAGCATAGGGAAAGAGTGAGTACCCTACAGAACAAGATTGTATAAATATATGACAGAACAGGGACTAAAGGGCTTGAAGAATTTGACACTCACAGGACATATTGAAGGTAAGAGGAAGAGAAGGTAACAGTGTATAACCTACCTAATGAGTTTGTATAAATAGATGACAGAACGGGAATATCAAAATGTCTAGGTACTATGGTAAAAAGCTCACCTAAACAACTGCCATGAAAGTATTTTATAAAAAGGCACAGAGAGCTAACCTTATGATGGTGGGCAAAGTGACTGAAGATGAGTCACCAGATCAGGACCAATAACATTGCTGATTCTTCTTTGGATTTTATCAAGAACTTACAAATATGTAAGATAGATTCTGGAGAGAAAAAATGTCTCACATGATACAGTGAACAACTTTCTTAGAAGTAGACTTAGCAATTTATCCAATATAATCTAGTCACTCTCCTGGAGATAGATTCTGATAAGAAAACTTGTCTAGCATGACACAGTGAACCAACTTTCCTAGCAGTAGACATAGCAATTGATTCAATATAATCTTTCCACTTCATATCAGCAGAAGATGTTAGCCATTGAAGGTGCAATGAGTCACTCTCCTGGAGATAGATTCTGGTGAGAAAAATTGTCTAGCATCAAACAATGAACCAACTTTCCTAAGAACAGAACAAGCAATTGATTCAATATAATCTTTCCACTTCATGTCAGTGGAAAATGTTACCCCCTAAAGGTGCAATGAGTCACTCTCTTGGAGGTAGATTCTGATAAGAAAACTTGTCTAGCATGACACAGTGAACCAACTTTCCTAGCAGTAGACCTAGCTATCGATTCAATATAATCTTTCCACTTCATGTCAGCAGAAAACATTAGCCATTGAAGGTGCAATGAGTCACTCTCTTGGAGATAGATTCTGGTGAGAAAAATTGTCTAGCATGACACAGTGAACCAACTTTCTTAGCAGCAGATTTAGCAGTGAATTCAATATAGTCTTTCCACTCCATGTCAGCTGAGAACATCAGCCTGAGAAGTCAATTTCCTGGAGGTTAGCATCAGCCATAGTAATGGAAAGCATAAAGGGACTCTCAGATGATTAACAAAGAAGTTTAGTTTTGGAGGCATTCAAAGTGGCAAGCCATCTTTTTGACCCAGTTAATGACAATATTGAAGTCACTTTGGAGATCAACTGTCATTTTGACATTGTCAGACTGATTAAAAATTTGCAATGTTATGTCCTTGCCTTGTATCTCAACTTCAAAATTTTTCCTACCATCATAATGTAGCTTCCCTGTGCTTTTTCTATAAATACTTTCATAGTAATTGTTCTGATGAGCTTCTGTTTTTATTACTTTGACTTTATGAATTTAAGTGCAGTACTAGACTGGCAGATAGGTCTTATTCTACAGTTTAAATGGCTAGATGTAACCATAAGTTCTATGCTAACAGTTTCTTTTAACATACTTCTTGTTTGTAGAACTCTTCTTGTCAATTTTGATTTTCAAAAATTCAAATGCAGTATCAATCATTCATTTATTTTTCTCTTTCCTTAATAATGTTAAGCTTTTGCCCATATTTTTTCACACACCGTAACTTGTGTCTTAGTGGCATTATTGCCTTGCTTTGGATGAAATAACTTAAAATAAGATTGCTGAACTTAAGCAACAAATCTCATAACAGAGCATTTGTGAAAATTAAACAAATTTTTATACTTATAAAATATGCTAATTTAAGTATAGATAATTTTTTTACTTACCTGATACAGTGAAATTTGCAAAATATAAAGATATATATTGCTTACATTACACCTTCTGCTACAACTAAAAGAATCAAACATTGATAAATTTTTTAACAGAAACATTAACAAGTTCTTGTCATTGACATTTTTCCTTTATTTAGCAGTGTTCCTTGTTATATGAAAAAACATGTCAGCACTTGTTAAAATAACGTGATATCAATCATTTCTGCTAATCATGATTGTGTGCGGTTTACCAGAAACAAAGCACTAAAAATAATTTACTTACATGAACTATTTTCTCATAACAAATATGAATTAGTCAAAATTTTGTGATGAATAGATTCATTTAAAGTGAGCTTTCAAAATCATTAAGCATAAAATCTGGTAATTCAAAGTTTTATATATATATATATATATATATATATATATATATATATATATATATATATACATATATATATATATATATGTAATGTGTGTGTGTATGTATGTAAAAAAAAAAAAAAAAAAAAATTGTATTTTTATTAAGCCAACAGACTTAGTATCACTTTAAATGTTACTCATATTCAAGTAGATGCTTCTTCTATTGATTAAAGAGCATATTTATTTAATTTCATCTACCAGCCTGAACATTTGAGAAATCTCATTAAAGAAAAATATGTACTTTCCGACAGAATGCAAACCTTGGTCACCCCCAGGAAGAGAGTACGACAGTTAGATTCAGCACCAACTGCACTACAGGTCATCAGCCAAAATGACAAGGCTAAAATTGTATCTTTAAGCAAAATTTCTCTTTTTATAAATCTCTAGAAATATTTTTTTTCCATCTTATATAAACAAAACAATTTTTCTAAGGAAGTAATGGATTTTTATTGATTCAATAGATTTTTATGACTTAAAATTTTCAGGGTGTGCAAATTTTTATTTAATAAGATTTTGAACATTGTCATGTAGACAGAAAATAAAAAATATATATACAAAAATATACTGCTTGATAACTAATGGAGTATCTACTCAGATGCTAGCATTATTAAAAATAATAAAGAGATCAAGTATGTGTTCGTATATTAATATATATAATGTTTATTTGCGCATATAACAGGGGTACCAAGAATATTTTGACAAATTTTGAAGTTAGGTTTTTCACACCAAACAAGAACAAAAGTCTTCATGAGCACATGTCCACATTTTTGTGTGTGTGTGTGTGTGTGTGTGTGTGTGTGTGTGTGTATATATATTGATTGTTTTATTACTTAGTTTTGGGTCATAATAAAGTTGGACCAGCGCACATTTGTATTAAAAAGTGTTCAATACAATTATATCATAGAACTTTTGAATATTTTCCATTTGTAAATGAGTTATTACGCAACCTAGATTTCTACCATGTTATTGCAAATCACCTGAAGACACCACTCATGGTAGAAACCTGGATCGTGTAGTGACTCGTTTACAAATGGAAAATATATATATATAATTTATTCATTTATTTCTTTGAACATTATTTTTAATGGATACTTGTATTTGAGTAGGATGTGCGTTGTGGTACAGTGGATATCGGCTCGGAACGAGAAACCGGGGAGCCGAGTTCGAATTCCAGCTGAATCCATTGTATTCACTTACGCGCAAATACCCTTGGGAAAGGTATTAATCTGTCTCTTCCTTCCAGTTATGGGTTAAATAGCAGGACAGATTGGGTTCTATAGCCTTGGCCGGCAACCAGTCTACCGCAGAAAGCAATGGCAACCTACTGTGGGATAATCTTCTGCCCAGTCAGTCATGTCTCTTTCGAGACATGATCGCCCAAGCGTGTATCACGTATGGCACCTAAACTGACTGTATTTGAGTGGATACTCTGTTTTTCTAAAATGAAACAGTACATTTATATGTATTCACCGGTTTGAATATTCTAGAAATCTTGTTGGAAAATATGCATCCTTTAGAAATCATCAGGTGCATATTATGAACTGACAGTGAACTAACATATAAACATAGAAATGTGTCTATCCACTAAAAATAACATTTAAGAAATATATTGTTGTGGACACATGAAGTTTGTTCAAATCCTCATCGCCAAGTTGTTGTGGAGTAAAACATAGAAGATTGTGCGTTGTATGTAAGTACAAATGTTGGTCCATTAGGTTTGACGTACTGGTAGGAACTTGGCCTTATCATGTAGTAATGCTGAGTAACTTGCCAGGTTGCTGACTCGTATTTTCTCCCCAACTACTCGCTACACTGTTACTTATATTAGGAGGGAGAGTCCACTATCCCCAGACAGGTGAGTTCACCATAACATATATATATATTTATATATTTATATATACATGAAACCCAGGGTCACAAACTCACACCTATCTAACTGAATATATTAGCTCTATCACTGATATTGAGCACTTTCAAATAAGTACCGCACATATATAATATATAAATAATATAGTATATATAACAAATTTCATATATATTTCACATATATTTATCAATATATATTCTTGCTTTGTTATACAGCATTAAGCACTGTTCTATTCATACCTGATTAATAGTTATGTATTGACAGGTATCTACTTTATATATATATATATATATATATATATATATATATATAGTCATCTGCAGACAGATCTATTTTGCTGTATCACAGCTCATCAGTATGGTTAGACATCCGATTGCTTTTATGGGCGCTCGGTAGAAGAAGTCAGACTTTTAGCGTGTGATATACCATGTAAACATACACCAGTGGCTAAGTGTGTTCTAATTCATTACTGAATGAACGATGTGTAGACGCTAGAGTAGCTACTGTTTTTTTCAAAATATATCATTCTTCCAGAGTGCTCAATCAGGGTGTGAGTGCATATATATATATATGTAAGAAGCGAAATACCTGGAAATGGAACACAAATCTAGGATTTATGTGTGCAAAATACGTGTATCAGTGACTATTTTAAGATAATCAATTTTTATGGGAACATCAAAGTTTGTATTGTACAATGTAGAAAACATTAAATTATTATCTACAAGTATTCAAACAGGATGTGGCACAGTGGATATTGGCTTGGAACGAGAAATCAGGGAGCCAAGTTCGACTTCCAGTTGAATTCTTTGCATTCACTTGCGTGCAAATACCCTTGAGAAAGGTATTAATCCATCTCTTCCCTCCAGTTATGGGTTAAATAATAGGATAGATTGGGTTCTATAGCCTTGGTCGGCAACCAGTCTGCCGCAGAAGCAATGGTAACCTACTCTGGGATAATCTTCTGCCCAGTCTGTCAAGTCTCTTTCGAGACATGATTGCCCAAGCATGTATCACATATGGCACTTAGCTGACTGACTGATTCAAACAATAAATAGACAATTTTCTTTTGGTAGTCTAAAAAATGACACTGGTCAAGTTGGATATTGTCAGTTAAATGATAACTAAATATTGTGCAAGTCAGGAAATTTCTGTTACATACTTCAATTTTGGTGGTTTTACATCAATCTTTAAAATTAATTTTTCTTTATAAATGTTGACAAATTTACAAAAGCTATGAAACCCTAGATCTGTAGCAAATTAAACTTTCATTTAATTTTCATCTACTCTTTTCTCATGTTCTATTTAATTTATTGCTGTTGATTTGTGTTTCATATTTTCTCTTAATTTTAATCTTTACTGTGAACTACTCTTATCACAAACTTAAATTTAATTTACTTTGGAAAAATACTATGCAAAGTATAAATAATAATTTGTTATTTGTTAAAATTGTTTCTGAAATTTTTAGGGTCTAATCTTTTTAATCTCTTGTCTTGGTAAACAAGAGATATAATAAAATGGCTAACTAATGAATGTATAGAATAAAACGAGCAGTCAAATATTGCAATCTTCTGCCAAGGTAATACCAACATCATCTTAGCAATTATCCATGGTTGATTATTATAACGAGAATAACTGCAATGAACTTGACTGCTCTTTCTCTCTTTTTCTTTTAGATAATAAATATTAAAATTATATTATAAATAATATTTTTTTGGAAAAAATATTGCATTCAGAAAATGTAATGACGTAATGTAAACCATGGGAGGTAATTCAATATTTGGCAGATGAGAAGTGCGGAAAAATAACCCAGAAACTATCCTGTACTGGACCAGATCAGACTCAAAATTTAATCAGTTTGTGCAAGTCATGAAACCAATCATCCCTAAAAGTTTCATCCAAATCCATCCAGTGGGTTTTGGGATATATTAACCATGGACAGACACAAACAAAACAACAAACAAATGTGATTAAATACAAAAAAAAAATATAAAATGTTGATTTGATTCTAAAAAGATTCATGAAACATTTCAATATTCAGTTTCTTGTAACAAGAAAAATGTTTATATAAAATGTTTAATTTACTCTTTTTATTGTAAGTATATGTAAAATAGCAAGTTAAATGTCATATGTAATACACACTTAGGCGAATATATCTTAAAAGACCTGACTGACTGGGCAGAAGATTTTTCCACTGTACAATGCCATACTTTCTGCAGTAGACTGGTTGCTAACCAAGGCTATAGAATCCAATCTGTTCTGCCATTCAACCCATAGCTGATGGGAGAAGAGATGGATTAATACCTTTTTCAAGGTATGAGTGAATGCAATGAATTCAGCTGGGATTCGAACTCAGCTCTCCAATTTCACACTCTGAGCTGATATCCATTGCACCACAATGCACAATTTAGTACTGCAGTTAAATTCAAAATATTTAGGTACCATAGAAATGGTCTCCTTCAAACAACTACCATGAAAGAGAACCAAGTTCAAATTCCAGTTGAATTTGTTGCATTCACTTATGTGCAAATACCCTTGCAAGTGGTATTAATCCATCTCTTCTCCCTTCAGCTATGGGTTAAACAGCAAGATAGATTGGATTTTATAATCTTCGTTGGTAATAAATCTACTGCAGAAAGTAATGGCAATCTACTACAGGAAAATCTTCTGGCCAGTCAGTCAGGTCTCTTTTGAGACATGATTGCCCAAGTATGTATCATGTATGGCACTTAACTTATTGACTAATATATGAAACATGTTAATGGAAAATTAGGAAAACAAATAAATTAAGAATTAGACCAATTTGAAAGAAAAATAATACTCTTTTTGATTAATCAAAATAACAGCAAATGTGTTCATTTGAAATCAGCACAAAAATTCCTCTTATGAATCATTTCTTGACACTGACCATGGGTTTAAATTGATCAGTGCTAAAAGAACAGTCATGGATTTAGAGGCTTTAGTTCTGTCTATGCATCACTGATCATTTTGAGTTGAGAAGAATTGACATGATGTCTGAAACAGATGGGGAAATTGACTCACTTAAAGTATAGCAAAGACTAGTATAATAAAAATAATAATGTCAGCTTTAAGAAATCTCTCTGTGAAAATATCTTAAAATAGGTTTGATTCTTGTTCAGTTTAAAGAATTTATTTTTCACTTAAAGTCAGTGTTACTTGATTAGTAGTTACTCTTAAAAATTAAATATGTAAAATTGTCACACACACACACACACACACACACACACACACATATAATTTATTCAGAAATTATAACATGAATATGTTATAATATCACTACAAAAGTAGTTATTTTGTAGTGATATTATAACATATTCATGTTATAATTACTAAATAAATATTATTAGCTCTACTTTGTATTGAGCACTTTTTTAAGAATAGTGTTTTTTTGCATACGGAATATTATTCCACCCATATGTACTGTATACTTGTGTGCGTGTATATATATATATATATATATATATATATATATAGAATCTCAATAAATATACATACATATGCACACAAGTAAATATTTTGCTGATGTTAAAAAAACAGTGCTAAATATAATATAACAGTGCTATTAAGTATATATTAATAAATACAGTGTAACCCGGATATAAGAGAGTTGTTGGAACCGGATATAGTTATCTTATATCCGGGTTTGGTCTATTTTATTTACATTACCACAGGTTCTAGTTTGGACCAGAGAAACTTTCTCTTATATCCGGGTCTCTTACATCCGGGTTATACTGTATACATATTATCATATATACATATATATGATAATATATACATATTATACTATATACATATATATGATCATATATACTGTATACATATTATACATATTGCATACATATTATCCCTTATCTATAGCACAACTTAGTTTCATGCACTCATCAGAGGCATATTATGAACATATGATCCTCACCTTTGAATGTAAACATATGCAACCTAAATAAATTCTACACTGCCTTCATAAAGTCCCTTAGAGGATGAAACGAATAAGTATTGTTTTTTCTCTTGTCTTTTTTTATTCATTTTGTTACTTTACAGATATGCTTTAACTGAAAATAATTCATATACACACACATATTTATACATTTAATAATATAATAATATAAATGGCTAATACTATTGAAAGTATATTCCACAGTTAAATATTTACTTTTAAAAAGTGCTCAATACAAAAGTAAAGAATAGATAAATAGTTATTATTATTATTATAAAAACATAATGCAACTAAACTGCTATAAAGTTTAAGTGTTTAATACACCATCATCAGGCAGTGATGGTATATTAAACACCAAAACTTTAAAGCTATTTAGCTGCAGTATGCTATTGATGATGGTGATAACTATATATTGAATAATATAAATATATTGTCTATTTTTATACAAACTGTGTGGCTATTATTCAATAAAACATGTTTGAATGACAATATGCTTACACACACACATATATATATATATATATATATATATATGTGTGTGTGTGTGTCATCTGCAGACAGATCAGTTTCACTGTATCACAGCTCATCAGTACGGTTAGACTCCGATTTCTTTTTAACCCAAGATTGAAACCCGACCGAATTGGCGTCAGTCGGTGATTCTACCTCTGAGCTATGGGCGCTCGGTAGAAGAAGGCAGACTTTTTTGCACATATATTATCATGCATGCCCAATAGCCAAAGTGCTCTAATTCATTATTGAATGAGATATATATATATATATAACAAAATTTGTTGTAAATAATCAGGCCAGTAGAAATAAATATACCATTTGATTAAAAACAGAATATCTACTCAAATTAAAATCAATTAAAAATAATGTTCAAATAGATAAATTAAATATATTGGTCATTAAAACTCCTTCATTAAAATCTTCGGGATTTTCCATAACATTGTATGTTTACATTTATTCTCATTATGATGGATTTCAGAGCAGAGGTGGTCATTTGAGCTGAATCGAAAATTGTGTTTATATAGGTTTGATTTGACTTCAATTAGACTGTGGAATCATTTATGGTCTAGTGGTTAAAGACGAACCAAATCAATTGGTGGGTTCCTCTATGTTGATAGGGGTTGCAAATTCAAATCTTGCCGAGTGACACACATATTCGGAAGAAAATTTATCGTAAATAATCAGGCAGGCAGAAATAAATATATGAATATTGAATATACTGTTTGATTAAAAACAATATCTACTCAAATACAAGTATCGATTAAAAATGATGTCAAAACAGATTATATATATATATATATATATATATATATATATATATATATATATATATATAAAAACGTAGTCATGATCCACGTATACTGTCTTAGGAAAAACTACTAAAAAGTTGTAAGTTTAAAATGTATTTTTTTGACAGTCAGACTGTCCTTGGCCTTTTCATCAGGAACAAATTATTTTTTTTGATTTTTTTTTTTGAAAAA
>JBBBDQ010001898.1:237500-565000 GCA_037127315.1 Ascarosepion bandense | reverse complement strand
AAAACATATATGTGTGTGTGTGTGTGTGTAGCCTTTGAGATTTCCCTCACCTAATCGACTCAGTCAATTAAAAACTTAATTGGGTGATTGAAGTTTATTGCTTTACTCACCCGCAGCCAATTAAAAATAAAAGGAAATTTGATTCCTTTTACAACCCATAAGTATGCTATTGAAGATTCACAAGTTACTTAGAATGACATACAATAACATTATTGAACTCTTGGCTTTTATCGTCCCGGTCAGTGTAAATATTGGTTTAATTAATGCTTCCAGAATGGAGCCAAACTGTCTCTGTTGCCCAGATTAAAGAAACTCACACATTTTTAGAAAAATATTATCCTATATTTCCTCCCCACTTACGAAAAGTAAAAACGAACATTCGAAAGAAAGAAAGAAAGAAAGAAAATATGCGTACTTCTTTCAACCATGCTCCAAAAAAAAACAAATTATACAAGTAATTTTTTTATAGAAAATTTTTGAGAAAATCAGATTATATATATATATATATATATATATACACACACACACACACACACTACATGCCATTTCCGTTATCCATTCTGTCAAAAAGTCTGGTGGGTTCTATACTAAATTGCTTTTTGTCTTTTCATAATGAGTTTTACCTTTTGAAACTTTGAATATAGTAAATAGTAAATACTAAAATTGTTGTAAATTGTAATCCTGACTTAACATTATTTGAATGGAAAGGCCTTCAGTGTAATATCAATTCACAATTCCATCCTTTTAAAAAAATCTATTTTTTTGTTTAATAGGAATGTCTTCCTTTTCTGACAAATTGTGTCAGTGTTATTCATCGAATCAATACATGCATTTTTAAAACTGTTAATTTTAATTAAATCATATCATTAATTTTAATATGTTAAAAGGTTTATAACTTTTTTTCTATTGTTCTGTGTGTTAAGGAATATGTTTTCACAAATTCTGAAAACCCTAATTGGCTCGGAACGAGAAACTGGGGAGCCAAGTTCGAATTCCAGTTGAATCCATTGCATTCATTTACGCGCAAATACCCTTGGGAAAGGTATTAATCTGTCTCTTCCTTCCAGTTATGGGTTAAATAGCAGGACAGATTGGGTTCTATTGAATCTCAGAGCAAAGCTGCCAGATGGTAAAGATAATGCCAACATTTTGATGTATGCTACTTTAAGTAGTCCTAATGACAAAAAGGATGTGCTTTGTGGTGCATTGGATATCGGCTCGGAACGAGAAATCCGGGAGCCGAGTTCGAATTCCAGCTGAATTCATTGCATTCACTTACACGCAAATACCCTTGGGAAAGGTATTAATCCATCTATTCCTTCCAGTTATGGGTTAAATAACAGGACAGATTGGGTTCTATAGCCTTGGTCAGCAACCAGTCTACCGCAGAAAGCAATGGCAACCTACTGCAGGATAATCTTCTGCCCAGTCAGTCATGTCTCTTTCGTGATCACCCAAGCATGTATCACGTATGGCACTTAACTGACTGACTGAATATAATAGTTGGAATAATGATTAAGGCTTCTACTGGTCATAAAGTGGGGGATCAGTTTATTACTTCATAACAATAGGAAACCTATCCCCCACTAATTACTATATAATAATATAATACATTTCTTTCCCTTCTACCTATGAGTCAAATAACAGGACAGATTGGGTTCTATAGCCTTGGTCGGCAACCAGTCTACCACAGAAAGCAATGGCAACCTACTGCGGGATAATCTTCTGCCCAGTCAGTCATGTCTCTTTCGAGACATGATCGCCCAAAGCGTGTATCATGTATGGCACTTAACTGACTGACTGAATATAATAGTTGGAATAATGATTAAGGCTTCTACTGGTCATAAAGTGGGGGATCAGTTTATTACTTCATAACAATAGGAAACCTATCCCCCACTAATTACTATATAATAATATAATACATTTCTTTCCCTTCTACCTATGAGTCAAATAACAGGACAGATTGGGTTCTATAGCCTTGGTCGGCAACCAGTCTACCGCAGAAAACAATGGCAACCTACTGTGGGATAATCTTCTGCCCCTTTCGAGACATGATCGCCGAAGCATGTATCACGTATGGCACTTAACTGACTGAATATTGTCTAATGTGAGTAATAATAATAATTATTACAATGACTTGTATTGCAAATAGAAATTAAAATATGTGTAATTAATAATAAAATTGATAATATTGCCACCTCATCATTTCATATCATGAACTGCTTTTAAAAGGAACCCAATGGCTCAAACTTGCTGAAATCAATTTAAAAAAATTAAAGTGTACACCAATTTAAGATCTATTTTATATATATATATATATATATATATATATATATATATATAATGATAATCCAGTATACTGTCTTAATATGTATAGGAAAAACTACTAAAAAGTTGTAAGTTAAAAATGTTTTTTTGACAGTATTTATTCATTTATTTATATTATCAAATATCTATATATATATATATATATATATATATATATATATATATATATTTCAGACTGGCCTGGCCTTTCATCAGAAACAAATGATTTTAAAAATTTAAACTAGAAGCATCTGGTTGCGGGATGTAGAAAGCAGTAGTTTGAATATTTTTAAACGTAAACCTAATTGTAATAATACTTTTAAATGTTGTTTTAAAGAAAAAAATTTAAGAGTATCTAAAAAATGTTTAAATATTGAAATATTTATAAAGATTCAAAATACCTAAGTCCCTATTTAATCCTAGCCTATATGTATTTCATTTTAAAATCCAGTATTTTTCTTTTTTCCTGCGTGAGTATGTGGAACTAAAATTGGAATCTATCAGTAAACATTTGCAGTTTTCTAATGTGTGTCCTGGTTGATTGAAGTGTTCAGCTATGGGGGAATAAGGGTTGTTTTGGTGTATGCTTAGTTTATGATTATTAAAACGGAATCTAAAACTGTTTCCAGACTTACCAATATATCCACTATTTGGACATATTGAGCAAAAGAGAAAATATATTATATTTTGGCTGTCACAGGTGAGGTGTGGTGGGTGTAATTGAAACAAAATAGCTAGTTTGTAGTGATGTTATAACCTATTTATCTTATAAATTTTTTATATATATATATATATATATATATATATAACGTTTCATTAAAAAATGACCGACAAGATTTTGTTAATTTTTTATTTAGTTTTTCCAGTATTCTTACATGTTTCCTTTTTTGCTAGAGATAAATAATGTAAAAATGTTCCATAATTATTGACTTTCCAAGCGCTTTCAACCTCTTCACAGGCCATTTTCAAGGATGTTATTTTTCCAGTGTTATATTTTCATGTTTGACTGTATTGTAATATTTTTTTTAGTGTTTTTTTTGTTTGTTTTTTGGAAAGGAGTTCTTTAAAGCTGTCACATGATGAGTTCAGTGGGCATTGTGTGAGTATCTGTTTGTTTTTTAAAGAAACTTTTAAAACTCCATTTCCACTGTTAAATAGTGTAAGGTTTATGGTAGAAGAAAATTGTTTGATATATAGTTCCTCTCTTATAGCAAATTGCCTTTGATATTGTGATTTAAATAGTATTTTCAACAAAAATCTTTCTTAAGGTTTCTTGTAAGTTATGGGTTAATAAGTTTTTTTTATTGCACTATTATTACTAGATATGTGTTATGTAAGGCGTCTTCTCAGGGAAGTGGTAGTATGGCCAATATTTGTTTCTTGTCATAAATCAATTATTATCTTGTACAGGGAAGTGAAATTCATACAGCATATCATTAATCATCGCTAGTTTAGATTTGATAGAGTTGTTATTATTATTAGAAATAACAAGGTTTGCTGTCTTCCATTATCTATAATATATTATAAATTTTACATGTTTTTGAGGAATCATGGCACAAATATGGTGTTTAATAATTTACAGAACATGTTAAATTAAAGACACTTTTTTTCCAACCTGTTCTTTATTTTATTCATCTTTTCTGATTTCAATCCATATATATATATATATTATTGCTTTTTCATTTGGAAATTAGTTATTTTTGCAACCTTGGTTTCAATCTTTTGGCATAGTTATTATAAATTACCTGAAGATACTGTAAGATTGTTGAAATAACTCATTTCCAAACAAAGAATATTCAAAAGCTCTACAATATAAATGTATTGAGCACTTTTTAATACAACTATGTACTGCTTTAATTTAATTATGAACAAAAATATTATATATATATATATATATATATATATATATATATATATATATAAAGTTTATTTCAGTGACTGAAATTCTGTATAAGTGATAAGTACCAAAGCTTTTATTATTCGTTTTAATGTATAATAATATTACGATTATTGGTCTTGGCCTGGCATATCAGTTAGTCATTTTCCACTATTATAATGCAGTTTCCTGTTTCCTTGTACCTTTTTTATGAATATTTTCATGATAATTGTTTTCATGAGCTTTCCTCTTTGGTATCTCAATTCTATGCATTTAATCCCAATACTTGCTTGACAGCTAAGTCTCATCATTTTACAGTTAAAATTTCTAGATGTAAGTTCTATGCTAACAGTTCCTTCTCTTGCACTTCTAACTAGATCTCTCTTCTGGCTTTTCCAGTCAACTTTGATTTTCAAAAATGTAAATGCAATATCAATTGTTACCTTCTGTCTCTTTAAATCTACTTCTTTTATTGTTCTCTCTCCTTAACAATGTTTTTCTAAGAATCTTTCACTCTCAGAAAGACTTCTTAGTGGCTTTATTACTTTGCTTGGGTTGAAATGATAAAAAAAAAATGGGGAATCATATCCAGATATCCTGTGACCCATTAGAGTTGTAAGGGCACCACAGGTACTGCAGCTACAGTAGAAATGATGTCTCCAGGCTGGTGTGAATTCAGAGATTTCCTTCTCCTAGACCATTTACCAGCCAAGGCTATAGAATCCAGTCTGTTCTGTTATTTAACCATAGCTGGGGGAGAAGAGATAGATTCATACCTCTTCCCAAGGGTGTAACATGTAAGTGAATGTAATGAACTTGACTGGAATTCAAACTTGGCTCTCCAATTCCTCAATCCAAGTTGCTATCTTTTACTTCACCATGCTTCCATTTTCAGAAATTCTTGGAAAAGTTCATGATTTCAAAAACATTTCTTTTACACGAAATATTGGTATGTTAGGATGTTGACTTAATGCATTATATTACATAATTGGAACTTTACTCTGACCATCATTATCATCACTATTTAATGTTTCCATACTGACATGGGTTGGAAGTAGTTTTCTAGATGGTTCCATAATTGAACCATCAAGAAATATTGGAGCAAGTTTTACAGCTGTATGCCCTTACTGACACCAACCAGTTTAGAAGACCGGAAACTCAGTGTTTATTATTGAGACACCATCTCTAGGAAGATTACTACTAAGGTTAGAGTTCAGCTTTCCTAATTTTACACAAAATAAGTAGAGAGGTTTTTATTTAAAAGATTTCCTTCTCTTAGATAAGTTGCTATCCAAAGCTAAAGACTCTTCTCTAGCCTAACTTTTTCTTTTAAATGACCCTAGTTTGAGAGGTTAACTATTTGCTCATAGCTGGGACCCTATCAGGTACTTAAACCTCAGGGCAGGGTGGACCTGGTAACAGCAGCAATCAAAAGCTGGTTCCACGCTCTTCTAAACCTCCAGATCAGAGACCTTTGCTGCCAGATGTAGCATATTGTTATAGTGTACATTAATTGATAACTAATCTAGCAACACACTAAATGTTTAAAATGGTAATCCAATGTTAGAATTTAATGCAAAAACACTCCAATGATGCTTGATGATTGAACATTTGCAAGTCATATAAAATGCTTTACTATTATTATTAAACTTAAAGAATAAGTCTAAAAAGCTTTAAGCTATTGATCATGTCAATTATCTGCTGATTATGTTTAGAATATATACAACCAGAAAATATTCCAAGTCGTGTTGGAATCCAAAGAAATGATAAGGCTGACACAAAAAAATACAACAATACAAAAACAAAGAACTATTTGAACACATCAAGATAGATCATCTAATGGCATATTTAAAGAAAATATGACTATACAGCAAAATTTAATTTAAATAAAAATGTGTACAACCAATCTAATGCATACAATCATTCTAACATGTGCAACAACTTTGAAACACATGAACTATATTAAAAGAATGTGATCCCAAAATTAAAAAACTAACCCTTACATGACCATAATGGTTGATGGGTTGTTAAACTTAAACCAAACCAACCAGAAAACTCAAGTTATGTTTGATAACCACATCAGATCAAGCCTTCCATGTAGATGGCATGCATGGCACCAGACCTAATCAGAAGTATTTAAACTGTCAGATGTATAAAACCGATTTCTAAGATCAATGATTAAAAATAGCTTTGAGTGAGTGAAGAATGTAGGTCTTAGTAAGGACTATCCTACATTATAACTTATGGATTTGCACTAAAGGATCACAGACAAAGAATTATACCAAATAACAGAAACCACATTTGAGGACTACCAACAGCTGCAACACCTAAAATAGATATCACATGTAACTCAGAGAAAATAACATAATCAAGGTGTTAATAATCTATGCTACTTCAAACAAAAGCTTAGAAAGAAAACCACCACACACTTGTTCATTTTCAATAAAAAGCCCAGTCTTCACTTTCCAGTCTTGATAGTCCAAAAGTTTTTTTTATGTCCTCGTAAGCAATGAATTTTTGTTCTCACTACAATTCCATTCCCACTCCCACAAAACATTGCAAGCCTCTCACTTCTCTATTACTATGGAAAGTGTTCAGACAAACTATATTGCTTAGTTCCTACCAGTTCTACCCTTCATGGCTAAAACCCGCCATGCCATGCACATTGTAGTGAACCTTTCATTCCGTTTGAATTCCACTTGTAAGATGTTGGTTCCACTCAAACAGCTTCTTCCCATGCTTTGTGGAATCATCCCTCAAGAGTATACTTCTCCAATCGCTACACTCTTGACCTGTTCAAATCTAGGTTTAGCCATTATCCTTCCCACATATTCCTATAAAATATACCTCTATAATCCTCTACTTTAAGTGCCTTGTACAGGGTTAACATTATTATAAAAAAAAAAAAAAAGAAAAAAAGAAAGCTGTTATTAAAATCCTTGTCTAATTTTTTGTATATTTCTTCATTTTTATACATATCATTCAAGATGGTAGGGATGTTAAGTTTTCCATGAGATACAGCAGATTATTTTCTAAATTCAAAAATTTTAATTTAGAAAACCTTAAGCTTCCAGGCCTCCAGGAAGAAAATCCCAAGACTGAACATTAGATTTTTTTAGGATCTGGGATCCAAAAAATCCTGCTTTATACAAAATTCAATAATTAAAATTTATGATACTTAATATATTCAAAACTTAAAAAATATTTCTATAAAAGTGTATGTTATTAATTAAGATGTGTATTGTAGTGCAGTGGATATTGACTCGGAACAACAAATCAGGGAGCTGAGTTCGAATTCCAGTTAAATTCCTTGCATTCACTTATGCACAAATACATTTGGGAAAGGTATTAATCTGTCTCTTCCCTCCATGGGTTAAATAAAAAGACAGATTAGGTTCTATAACCTTGGTTGGCAACCAGTCTATTGCAGAAAGCAATGGCAACCTACTGCGGGATAATCTTCTGCCCAGTCAGTCATGTCTGTTTCAAGAAATCTTCACCCAAAGCGTGTGTATCACATATGGCACTTAACTGACATTATTAATTCTAATTTCCTATAATTATCTTTTAATCCTTTCATCCCAAGAAAAGTAATAAGGTCAGACAACTCGTTATTGAGTGTGAAAGAAGAAAAAAAACATTATTAGGAAGGGAGAGCAATAACAGGAATTAAGATGACAGTAGATAATGATTGACATTACATTTAAATTTTTCATTGCAAAAATCCCTTTCTGGTAAAAAAAACTATAATATACATTTTTCATTATCTGTTCATCTTTTGCAGTGTAATCTTAATGAAATTCACTTTTCAACACACCTTTTATGTTCTAATTTCCATTTACTTGAATGAAGAAAGGCAAAGGTTCTGAAGATGGTCTTAAGAGTTAAACAAAAATTTTTTGTCATTCAGTCAGTTAAGTACCATATGTGATACACGCTTGGGGCGATCATGTCTCGAAAGAGACATAACTGCCTGGGCAGAAGATTATCCCGCAGTAGGTTGCCATTGCTTTCTGTGGTAGACTGGTTGCCGACCAAAGCTATAGAACCCAATCTGTCCTGTTATTTGACTCATAGGTAGAAGGGAAAGAAATGTATTATATTATTATATAGTAATTAGTGGGGGATAGGTTTCCTATTGTTATGAAGTAATAAACTGATCCCCCACTTTATGACCAGTAGAAGCCTTAATCATTATTCCAACTATTATATTCAGTCAGTCAGTTAAGTGCCATACGTGATACACACTTGGGTGATCACGAAAGAGACATGACTGACTGGGCAGAAGATTATCCCGCAGTAGGTTGCCATTGCTTTCTGCAGTAGACTGGTTGCTGACCAAGGCTATAGAACCCAATCTGTCCTGTTATTTAACCCATAACTGGAAGGAATAGATGGATTAATACCTTTCCCAAGGGTATTTGCGTGTAAGTGAATGCAATGAATTCGGCTGGAATTCGAACTCGGCTCCCGGATTTCTCGTTCCGAGCCGATATCCAATGCACCACAAAGCACATCCTTTTTGTCATTAGGACTACTTAAAGTAGCATACATCAAAATGTTGGCATTATCTTTACCATCTGGCAGCTTTGCTCTGAGATTCAAGGCAACTACAGTCCTCATTGACTTACATAATCTTCTCATATCTGACTCACTATTATAAAAGTCAGATGTAGTTCTATTTGGAAAAAAAAAATAGGCAACCCATACAAAAATGTTTGCTTGAAGAAAGAAGTACATATTTAAAAGAACTGTTTTAATCATTTATTTACTTTGAAATATTGTCTAAAACAGCATGATTTTAATTGTATTTTGGAGATTATTATTTCTTCCTTCAACTAGTAATTTAAACAATTTCACCTCTAACCTTACAAAATACTTCATATCTCAGCTGTATTTTTTAGTAGGCTTTGTGGCATCTGCGAACATTCACATAAGACTAATATTAGAGAATGACAAATCTACCATTAAAACATTTCAAGACTTTGCAGGCTCTCTTGAAACTTTTGGAGAACTACTATATTTTGCAAAAATAATAAAAAGCCTTCAGAGAATGTGAATAATATCTTCTATATGCCATCATGGCTCTCTACAATTTACTGTCATTTTTAGCTATTAATGAATATAGGTCCTGGCTATGATGCTAAACTGCATCCAGTAGCAAGGCCTCTGATTGGGAGGTTGTAAGGACTATGGAGCCACCTCTTAATTGCTTTTGTTCCCCAATCCACCTTGACCCGGAGTGGTAGCACTTGTTAGGGTCCCAGCTACGGAAAAATAGTTAACCCCCAAACTGGGATCAAAACACTATGAAAGTATAAAAATACACATTTTATAGAAAAATGTGTCAAAACACTATAAATGTTTATTTTTAGATTTTCATAGAATTATATACATAAAAATAAACTTTTATTGAAAAGCATACATTTTTGAAGGAAAAATATTACCAACAGCATTTTTGAAAAAAAAAGGATTATTACCATAACACATTTTTGAAAAAAAAATTATTGCCATAATACATTTTTGAAAAAAAAAAATTATTACCAGCAATACATTTTTAATACAAAACTATAAAACGTTTCCAGTTTTCTAAAATAAAAACAAATTTTTCATCAAAATCTGACTAAATCAACTGAACATTAAAATAAATACCTTTTTAACCCTACCTTTTTGGTATTAAATAACCATACAGTTAAACAAAACTTAAACTCTTAATAAATACAGTTTTTTTTTTTTGTTTTTTGTTTTTTTCTTGCTATCTCTCCTAAACTTTGTTCCAGCATCCATTTACTCAAGCTCACTAGCTAGGTGATGCACTTTTTCATCCATCTCTATTGCCTTCATAATATCCTGTCAGTGGCAAATTTTCCAAGTACTCTTTCCTTGCTATATACCCAAGAATTTCCAACTCTTTTTTTTTGGGATGTTACATATATGTTCATTTTGTTTACATTTTGTCTAAAAAGCAATTAATTAGAAGAGTTTCTCAGGTGAGAAATGCAAGGAAAATAGATGGTTGCATCAAGGTAGTTCAACAATAAAACAGTGGAACCTACTTTCTAGTCTATTAGTACACTTAACCTTTCAAACTCTGCATTATTAATATTACTTCCCTTTCCCCTGCATTCTTTTTCATGTCCTCCCAATTGCAGTATTTTTATTGTTAATTTCACTCAGTTGCCATAGCAGGATATGGTAACACAACCATGAAATTCAAAGATCAGAGTTACTTTCAGTGACAGGATAAATATTTTGTATAGCAAATGAAGTCATATCAGTTAGTCAGTTAAGGGCCATATATGATACACACTTGGGCGATCATGTCTCAAAAGAGACATGACTGACTGGGCAGAAGATTATCTTGCAGTAGGTTGCCATTACTTTATGCGGTAGACTAGTTGCCAGCCAAGGCTATAGAGCCCAATATATCTTGTTATTTAACCCATAAATGGAGGGAAGAGACGGATTAATACCTTTTCCAAGGGTGCTTGCATGTAAGTGAATGCAACGGATTCAACTGGAATTCGAACTCAGCACTCTGATTTTTTGCTCCAAGTTGATATCCACTGCACCAGAACACACATCCAGGGTCATATACAGAATAATAAAGATTAAATTCATGCAGTTGATATATCAAGTAGAAAAGATCTTGTTTGTTTTTTTTTAATTTCTGATATTATTTTAATTTCATCATTTTAGTGAAATCTAAACTTATTTATAAATGGAACTTTGTGTGTGTGTCCCCATTACCTATAGACTCCAAAATAGCTGAACCAATTTTCTTGAAAATTTACACAGTTGTACTATAAGCATCTGTGAGTGTTCTTAGCTAGGTTTTGTGTCGAGGTACCCCCGATAAATGTCAATAATTGGAAAAATGGGGTTATAGAAGTAGTCGTCCGATTTTAATCAAATTTGATACACTGATAGACAAAGACATAAGAAATGATATTCAGAAGTTTCAAGGTTGCAGTTCTTACAATAGTGCAGAAAATCGATTTGTTATATATATATAAAAGGCAAGATGTTTGTGTGTGCGTCTGTTTATCTGCCTGTATGTCTGTATTTTTTTCAGCCTTTTTATTTTAGTTTTTGCTTCTGGTTTGGCTCTAAGTAGGTATAATTGTAGTTCTTAGTCAGTAGTTCTCAGCCATGATACCATTTACTCAGAGGACTTATTTAGCCTTCAAAATTCAGTTTACGATGAAAAAAACTTATTTGATATTGATACCAGGAAATTAAAATTTGACTTACATCCATTCATTTTTCTTTCAGTCTACAATTTCACTTTAACTGGAAACAACTATTGCTTTTTAGTTTTTCATGTCAACATCCAAAGAGTCTGAGCTCCAGGACCATGGATTAGTTTTAAAGCTTTCATTACACCTGAGCAACACTGGGCTATATACTGCTAGTTACAAATAAAAATTTAAAAAAATTGAGATTTTGAGTATGCTGACCTTGTTAAAAATATTGATGCTAGATAACATGCTAGCCCCATCAGAATCTGTAACTAAGGTTTGCTCAGTATAAGCCACAGTTGGAGCTCAGATGTTGAACAAACATAAATGTACCTGAGCAGACATCTGAAACAAATAAATGATCTGCTCTTTCAGACAAGCCTCATCAGATATGAGTGGCCAGCTATCCATCTACAACTAAAAAGATTTATATTCAGTTTCATTTTCTTACATGAATGAAAGCAAATCCTTGGTTCTGCCAGGTCTAACCTTTATTGCTAGGACTTGCCATACCACTAGCAAACCATCTACATTCTATCAATCCCTAACCCAGAGTAGTAGCACCTGTTAGTGCCCCAAAACCTCGGATTGAGAGGTTGTGAGGAGCATGAAACCACCTCTTAATTGCTGTTGTTCCCAGCTCCACCCTGATCTGGAATGGTAGCACCTGTTAGGGTTCCAGGTATTGGCAAATAGTTAATCCCCAAACTGGGGTTAAAACACTATGAAAGCATAAAAATAGACTTTTATAGAAAAATATATGTTTTTGAAGGAAAAATATCAGCAACAATACATTTTTGAAGAAAAAATTATTACCATAACGCTATTTTTGAAGGAAAAATTATTCTCAGCAAAACATTTTTAATACAAAACTAGAAGACATTTTCAGTTTTCTAAAATAAAAAAGAATAAAAACTAAAAAATTTCATCAAAATCTAACTAAATCAACCTTCTCATTATAACCAAACATTAAAATAAAAATACCTTAAAACCCCAACTTCTTAGCATTAAATAACCCACAGCAATTGATATATTGTTAAACAAAACTCAAACCCTTAAGGTAACCCTCTATCTTGAATGGCTCCTGGACCTTTTACAGGGTGAACATGACTGTTAAAAAGAAATTTACAATATTATTGTATTCTGATGAATACACACATTTACTTTACTCTGTATTGTGTCAGAACTAGACTTACAAACTTTGATTCTAATTGCAAATTTTACTATACTTCCCTCTAACTTTTTTCTTCCTTCCATTTCTCTTCTTTTTTTTTTTTAAACCTTTCTTAATCTCTTTCTGATTTTATTTTCTTTTTTCCTCTATTTTTCTTATATTACTTTTTTTCTTTTTTTTTTTTTTTTTTTTTAACTTCTTCCTGTTTCTCCTACAAATACCAGATTTTGTTGCATATACAATCTTTATCTTCCTGGCCATGTTCAATTTGAATTGTTCTTTCTTTGCCTTATTAATGCTATTCTTTCTTTCCTTCAATAATTGAAAATGCACTGATGATATACCACTTTTCGTAAATACCTCAATCGCATTCTTTTTCTTTAAGTAATCATTTCAGGGTTTTATTTCTTTATATTTTTACCTTTGATAAGTAACCCCACTTTATAATCTGATGTCAAGATTTATTAAAGAACAGAGAGATCAGGTTTTATCTTAAATATATTTTTTCCTTTTTTTTTTATATATAAATCAGTTCACTATCTTTATTCTCAATTAGTTTTTATTAAAAAATTTCATGATGCTATAGATAATGCTTGTTTAATAATTCTTATCTATAACATTAATTTTATTAATTTTGTCATAATTTATATTTCTGTTTCATGTTAACTTTGTTTTTATATGATTGTTTATCCAATGCGAGGCCCAAGAGCCACTCAAGGTAGAGGATCACTGAATGAGATTGTTGTAGGGACATGAAGTGAGAAAGTAAAAAGTGCATATTATACCCACATCTATTGAACAGGTGAAGAGGCTCATCCCTTGTTCCCTGTTTAGGATGTGGTTTCCGGCTTTCTCTTTTCCATTCTTTTTACCCTTACGTAGCCCCCTGCACATCAGTGGCATTATCGCCTTGCTTGGGGTGATATGATTAAAAAAAAAAAAATTATAAGGATATGTAGGATAGATAATGGTAGACGTTAGATTTGAAAAAGTTAAAATCATTGAATGTTTTTTCTGCAACATAACATCTGAGCAGAAGCTGCATTAGAACATCTTTGTTACCAATAGAATACAAAGTGAATAAATGCGACCTTGAATTCAATCCTGGTTAACTGCAACCTATACTCCAGACTGGTCTTCAAGTTCCTTCAGACCATTGTGGTTACTATTTAGCTGACTCTTCACACATTAACACATGGCTTGTTTGTTGCTGGTATCATGTTGATGGGCAGGTGTACTTAGCTAGTACTTGTCTGTTCCCACCCATTTGTTTCTCTGCCATGCAGTGTTTTTCATCTCGGGGAGACTGAGAAGATCACTGATAAAGCAAACTGGAGTGAAAGTGGGTCAACTGCTGAGAGCTACACAATAAAGAATCCTTTGGAATAAAAATCAACACTGGTTAAAAATGTAATAGCAATTTGCTTTATACAATACTGTGCAAAAGTATTAGGACAAGAACTATTTTATCTTTTATGAAACATCAAAATAAAGTTTAAAATCACCCCTGTCTTAACACTTCTGCACACTACCAGTAGTGTGCAAAAGTATTAGGACAGGAGTGATTTTCCTAAAAATCTCACTGATATTCAAATACAAGGTGAAAAGCCAAACCTTTGTAAGAATTATCTAACTAAAAAGAAAGAGGATGGAAGGCTTTAGAATTTGAATAAAGCCCTGATCTCAATCATATTGAACATCTATAGGATATTTTGGATAAAAAAAAATTGATAAGTCTAATACTTTGGCAACAAATACAAGCTGGCAGGAGATACCATTAGATATATTGAAGAAGCTTGTGATGTCAATGTTTGACAGAATGAAGGCTGGGATTAAAGCAAATGGCTATTCTACTAAATATTAAATTTATTTTGTAACGAGTATTTTTTTCTTGTTCAAGCATTTCTTGATTAAATCAAATAAAATTACTTTAATTAAATTGTTTATTTTCTATCAATATGCCCTAAAAAAGATAATGTAGTTCTTGTCCTAATACTTTTTCACACGACTGTATATGATTTGTTTTATACAGCAGTTTTATTTCTTCCCACTTACTGCTATAATCAAATTACACTAGATCCCTTTAGAATCTGCAGCGTGTGTTTGTAGTAACTTTAATTTATAAATTCTGATTTTCATGGCCAACATAACGTCTTGGTCAGAAGGTCTCAGTGAACAATGTAGATTTCAGTAGCAGTAGTGTGGGGATTCTGTACAAGTTGTCCAAATCTCCAACTTATATTAAGTCCTGCATCTAACAGAAATGGGCTTGACCAGAATCTGGGTTTGGTTGTCTTCCACCTTTAATAGCAACCGTTTTCTGAAATCCCATATTTTCAAAAAACTTATTCTAGTGGTTGGGAAAGGTATTAATCTGTCCCTTCCCTCCAGTTGTGGGTTAAATAACAAGGGTAGGACTTGGGGACCCTGCTCTTAAAAACAAATTCCAATGAATCTTGATACTTGTATAAAAAGAACAATAAATTGTTTAAAGAAAAAGGTATTACCAGCAATAAATAAATAAAATTTAGTTGGCAATAAATGACCCGCCGAGGTTGATATGCCATAAAAACAAAACGACCAACCATCTTGCACCATCACTCGATATATGCAGTGCTAATCTCTCTCTGCTGTTTCTTACTCTCTCAGAATTTAACCTCAGCCCACGGTAACAGCAGGTACACTGTCTTTGTGACAAATCTAACTCTGGAATTCTCTTTGATGCTACTTTCAAGGAATTTCTTTATTATAGCCTTTCATCATCATCATCATTCATCCATCACACTCAGATGGTACATAGGGCAGCAACTTTTTGTTGCTGTTTCTGTAACAAACTGTTTTTTACAGGGCAGGGTTGTTAGCCGTACACCCAACCCCCAAACCTGGAGGACCGGCAGACCATTCTTAGTCCTTACGTTTACAGCACCTGGTGTTCCCAAATGGTCACCCATTTAAGTACTGACCAGGCTCGATGTTGCTTAACTTTCATGATTGGACGGGAACTGGTGTATTTAACACGGTATAGCCGTAGACATAGCTAGAGGAGGAAGCGATATATTATATTATGCAGTGGTAATTAGTGGGGGATCAGTTTATTGCTTCATAACAATATAAAACCGATCCCCCACTATATGACCAGCAGAAGCCTTAAACATGATTCCAACCATTATATTCAGTCAGTCAGTTAAGTGCCATACGTGATACACGCCTTGGGCGATCATAGTCTTTCATAATTCTGCCTAATTGCTCAGATTTGTCTCAGACAATTTCATAATAATTATCTCTACAGGATATACTAACTGGTGCGTTTTCTTTAATGCTATCTCTTTTCTCAATTTTTGCATATTACCCATTAACCGGTTTATATTTCCATATTTCTTCTAATCTTCTTTAGAATTTATTTTCTTCTTAAATGATGCTTCTCAATTTTTCCATCACAAGAGATTTATAATTATAATCGCTTGAGGACATGACCCTTTGGCCGACACTTTCTAAATCTACTACCACACAAAGATTTATAATCATAATTACTGGGTGTGTGTGTGGGGGGGGGGGGGGTGAATGACCCTCTGGTCTACAATTCTTAAGTCTTCTACCACAGGAGATTTATAATCATAATTGCTTGAGGGAATGACTTCTTATTGACTCTTCCCGAGTATTCAACTACAGGAGATTTAATCATCATCCCTGGAGAAATGACCCTCTCTTTGATGCTTCACAAGCGTTCTGCCATGAGATTTATATTCATAATCACTCGGAGGGAAGACCCCCTCTTAGACACTTCCCAAATCTTCTGCCTCGGGAGAATTATAATCGTAATTGCTTGGAAAATGACCACTTGGTCAACACTTTCAAAGTCAACTACCACAAGAGATTTATAATCATAACTGCTTGGGGGTGGGGGGATTGACTCTCTGGTTGAGACTTTCTAAGTCTTCTACCACAGGAGATTTATAATCATAACTGCTTGGGGGTGGGGGGATTGACTCTCTGGTTGAGACTTTCTAAGTCTTCTACCACAGGAGATTTATAATCATAACTGCTTGGGGGTGGGGGGGATTGACTCTCTGGTTGAGACTTTCTATCACATGAGATTTATCATCATAATCACCCAGGAGAATGACCCTCATGTTGATGCTTCCAAGGGCTTCAGCCACAGTAGATTTATAATAATAATCACTTAAGAGAATTTCCTTCTCATTGACACTCCCCAATTCTATCAAAGATTTGTAATTACAATCACTCAGGGGAACGACCCTCTCATCTATGCTTCCCAGGTTTTCTGCCACAGAAGATTTATAATCTTAATTGCTTGGTGGAATGCCTCTCTCATCAACACTTTCCAAGTTTTCCGGTCCAGAAGATTTATAATCATAATCGCTTGGAGAAATTACCCTCTCATCGGTGCTTCCCAAGTCTTACACCATAGCAGATGTATAATCTTAATTGCTCGTAGGAATGACTCTCTCATAGTTGCTTCTCAATACTCTTTGGAGATTTATGATCATGATCACTCAGGGAATGACCACCACATCAACATTTTTCAATCCTATTGTTAAGGGTAGTCACAAAGCATTACCTTTAAAAATAAAATCCTTAATCAATTTTAGGTGCCTCCAAATAAACAAGTTTTCAAATGGACTTTTTAAAAAAAGAGAAAATTCTTCTTGAATCTTTTACTACAACATCAACATTTTGGTGGAATAAACCCATGTTGATGTTGTAGTAAAAGATTCAAAAAGAATTTTCGCATTTTTTTTTTTAAAAGTTCATTTTAAAACTTGTTTATTTGGAGGCACCTAAAATTGATTAAGGATTTTATTTTTAAAGTTAATGCTTTGTGACTACCCTTAACAATAGGATTGAAAAATGTATTTGAGAGGAAACATTGCAGTGCAAAGATTCCAGGTAAAGATTATAGTGATAGGTAACTTTTGGTGGAATAAACCTATCACTATAATCTTTTCCTGGAATCTTTGCACTGCAACATTTCCTCTCACATACATTTGTGGCATTACCATGTCACTCCCTTGTATTCTTTTAAATTACTTTTCAACAATAAAATTAATTCACTGATCATATATTCTCAGCAGCATTATTGTTTTTCATTTGCATCGTTAAATATCAGTTTGATCCTTGACAATTTCCCTCCCTTCAATTCAATATAAATCATCTCCATGACTCTTTGCCATTTTAATTTATAGTTCATTCATCAGACCCAGACAATTCAGTTCACTCGTAATAAACCACTATTACCAAAATATACTTCATATTAAATCCAGAGTATGTGTTTCTGTCAGTCAGTTAAGTGCCATAATAGACAGAAATATTTGGTAATGTTTTACTCAGTTTGGTAGTGCCTTACTTGGGGTGAAATGATCAGAAAAATAAATTTTTAAAAAATATTACCCAAAGAATAATAATGTTCTGAAACATGAAATTTTTGTGCAGTGATATAAGGCTTTTATAAACCATTGTAATCAAAAAATTACACACACACACACACACACATATATATATATATATAACAAAAGATATTGTAAAAACAAATGGTGTCAGTCAGTGGAAGTCTAAAAGAAAGGCATGTAAGGCAAGCAGTCTTTGTAATAAAGTGCTTGATATCTGAGACAGAGAATTAATAAGATTAATACAAATAAAATTTATCACTTGGCTAATTGATGTTTTATTAAGCCCCTCAACTCCAGAGTTTCATAGACAGAAATATTTTGTAATGATTCACTCAATTTGTCAGGCTTCATCAATTGACTGCAGGTAAAAAATAATTTATAATAAATTCATAATAAAATAAATTATATAATATTTATAAATAAGCAGTCAGTATAGTCAGTCATTGTAGTGGCATATGTGATAAACACTTTGGGCGGTCATGTCTCAAAAGAGACATGACTGACTTGGCAGAAGATTATCCCACAGTAGGTTGCCATTGCTTTCTGCGGTAGACTGGTTGCCAGCCAAGGCTACAGAAGCCAATCTGTCCTATTATTTGATTCATAGCTAGATGGAGAAGAGATGTATTATATTATCAAGTAGTAATTAGTGGGGGACCAGTTTATTACTTCATAACAATAGAAAGCCGATCCCCCACTTTATGCCCAGTAGAAGTTTTAATTATCTTTTCAACTATTATATTCAGTCAGTCAGTTAAGTGCCATACGTGATACACACTTTGTGCGATCATGTCTCGAAAGAGACATGACTGACTGGGCAGAAGATTATCCCGCAATAGGTTGCCATTGCTTTCTGCGGTAGACTGGTTGCTGACCAAGGCTATAGAACCCAATCTGTCCTGTTATTTAACCCATAACTGGAAGGAATAGATGGATTAATACCTTTCCCAAGGGTATTTGCACGTGAGTGAATGCAATGAATTCAGCTGGAATTCAAACTCGGCTCCCTGATTTCTCGTTCCAAACCGATATCCAATTCACCAAAATGCACATCCACCAATCTAGTACTACACTTAAATTTAAAATATCTAGATACCATAGTAAAGAGTTCACCCAAGCAATTACCATGAAAGCATTTATAAAAAGGCAGAGAGAGGTAACCTTATGGTGGTGAACAAAGTGACTGCAGCTGAGTCACCAGATCAGGACCTATAATATTGCTGATTCTTATTTGGATTTTATCAAAGAGTTCAAGGTAAATAGCATTGGAACTGAGCCATATGTGACATCAATATTCTAAACTTGAATGGATGGTAGACTGAAAAGTATGCAAAAGAGAATAATTGTCTAACATGAAACAATGAACCAACTTTCTTAGCAGTTGATCCAGCAATGGATCCAATATAGTCTGTCCACTTCATATCAGCTGAAAATAATAATCCAAAAAGGTGCAGCAAGTCACTTTGTTTAAAATAAACAAAGCATCGATTGTAAATATGGATATCTACTAAAAATTATGTTTAAAACAATAAGTACAATATCCATTTGTTTATTCTATCTTGCTTGAGACATATTGTCAGATAATTGCATTTAAGCATGAAAAAATTGTTGCTGATTGGTGTTGACCTCAAAGTCCACTTTTATATTTACATATACTCTATTCCTGATATTGTCCCATAAGTATAGCATACCTTAAAACTATATATACTGACATGTAAAAATGTGACATACACTTCCTTGGTCACTCTCTTAGCGAACCTAAAGTGGAATGACTACATCAAGTCTATAAGCTACATCCTACTGATAGGAAAGTTGGGTCACTGTGTTGAACCAGAAAGTTTGCACACTTATAAATCTACCATTCATCTATACATTGAATACTGTTGCCATAACTGGTAGGCTGCTGCTGTTATTTATCTCAACGTTCTCCTCAGAATTCATCTTGCACATTTATAAATGTACCATTTGTCCGTGCATTGAAAACTGTTGCTATATCTGGTTGGGTGCTTCTGCTATTTACCTTCAGGTTTTCAAAGGAGGATGTGCAATGTTATCAATCCTGACTTGGTGCCCCAACTGGAATCATTTTCTCACTAATGTGATGTGGTTTCCCTCTGTCTTTTTTACAAATTTTTTTATGGCAACTGCTCTGTTTTTTATTTTTTTGTGGTGCCCTGACCACATGAATTTAGGCATGCTACTAAATTGGCATCTATATCCCACCTTTTTTCTGTTGAAATAGATAAATATAACCACCACTTCTAATCAAACAGTTTCTTTTCTCACACTTCTCATCAGTGGAACTCCCTTCTGTTCGTTTGCTTTCCTGGTAGCTACAATCCCCAAAAATTTAAATGTGACATCAATTGCCATGTTCTATCTTCTTGAATCCCATTCGTCTTTTATCCTTTCCTCAATATCCCCTGTACTCAGTCTTTTCTCTCACTCTTACCCCATGCACACTAGTGGCAGTCCCACCTTGCTTGGGGTGAAATGATTAAAATATATATGCTTCCTAATAGCTACAATCTCCAAGAATTAAAATGTGGCATCAATTGCTATTTTCTATCTTCTTGAATCCCATTCATCTTTTATCCTTTCCTCAATATCCCCTGTACTCAGTCTTTTCTCTCACTCTTACCCTATGCACACTAGTGGCAGTCCCACCTTGCTTGGGGTGAAATGATTAAAATATATATGCTTCCTAATAGCTACAATCTCTAAACATTTAAATACAACATCAATTGCCATCTTCTATCTTCTTGAATCCCATTCATCATTTATCCTTTCCTTAATATCCCCTGTACTCAATCTTTTCTCTCACTCTTACCCCATGCACACTAGTGGCAGTCCCACCTTGCTTGGGGTGAAATGATTAAAATATATATGCTTCCTAATAGCTACAATCTCCAAGAATTAAAATGTGACATCAATTGCTATTTTCTATCTTCTTGAATCCCATTCATCTTTTATCCTTTCCTTAATATCCCCTGTACTCAGTCTTTTCTCTCACTCTTACCCCATGCACACTAGTGGCAGTCCCACCTTGCTTGGGGTGAAATGATTAAAATATATATGCTTCCTAATAGCTACAATCTCTAAACATTTAAATACAACATCAATTGCCATCTTCTATCTTCTTGAATCCCATTCATCTTTTATCCTTTCTTCAATACTCCCTATACTTAGTCTTTTCTCTCACTCTTACCCCATACACGCTAGTGGCAGTCCCACCTTGCTTGGGGTGAAATGATTAAAATATATATGCTTCCTAATAGCTACAATCTCCAAGAATTAAAATGTGGCATCAATTGCTATTTTCTATCTTCTTGAATCCCATTCATCTTTTATCCTTTCCTCAATATCCCCTGTACTCAGTCTTTTCTCTCACTCTTACCCCATGCACACTAGTGGCAGTCCCACCTTGCTTGGGGTGAAATGATTCAAATATATATATGCTTCCTAATAGCTACAATCTCTAAAAATTTAAACACAACATCAATTGCCATCTTCTATCTTCTTGAATCCCATTCATCTTTTATCCTTTCCTCAATATCCCCTGTACTCAGTCTTTTCTCTCACTCTTACCTCATGCACACTAGTGGCAGTCCCACTGTTCAAAATTTACAATAATTCTGAGAAGTGTGTGCAATTTTGTAATTGGCGAGAACATTTGTAGATACAGAATCTTTACTGGTGAAATTTAACAACTTAACTAAACCTGCCAGTACCAAAGCATATTACTTAAAACACGTCTAACATCTCTTGGATTTTAAAACTTATTATGGCTGATATTGCAGCACATGAAGAGCAAAATGTTCTGTAGTTGAGGAGTTTGATTGCAGAAGCATTTACCAGTTCGTTTTTTTTGTTTGTTTTTTTAATCATATCACCCTGAGCAAGGCAGTAACGCCACTGATGTTCAGGGGGCTACATAGGAGTGAAAAGATTGGAAAAGAGAAAACCGGAAACCGCATCCTAAACAGGAAACAAGGGATGAGCCTCTTCACCTGTTCAATAGACGTGGATGGAGTGTGAACCTGGCGATGTTGTAACTATCCCTGGGGACAGGAAAAATTGATTACTGCATCATGTTTCTTTATTCACTTTTTTCATTAAAGTGGGATTCTATGACTGTATTTGACTGATTGCATGCTGGCTGTTGTCCTGTATTTAATTGTCAAGGGCCTCTAATTCTCTCAGTATAAAGCCTACATCCCTCAGTAATGCCTCTGATCACGAGGTTTTGAGGATCATGGAACTATCTCTTAGTTGCTGTTGTTCTAAGGTTCATCCTGATTCAGGATGTTAACACCTGTTAGTCCCAGCTATGAGCAGCAAGTGTACACTCAAACTAAGGACAAAATATGAAAATATAAAGTTATATTAGAAAAAATTACAAGCAATACATCTTCATGGTGAAAAAATGAAAAATTGTCAGCAATACATTTTTGGAAGAAAAAAAATCAAACAAATTGCCAAAGCTCCCAAGAAAATAAAACTTTTTCATCAAATGACCCATAAGGTGTCAATTTGTCATTAAACAAATTAAATTAATCAAAATAAGACACTATTTTGTGTACTGTGATGTATGAATGCTGTGGTGTAGATTTCGCACTGAAGGTTATAATTGGGCTATGTCGGTTGCTAATCGACTTAACGCACCCAAAATGCTAGGAACTTGGTAATCTTCTACTGAAAGCTGACTCCTTAGTATTTGATTAACTGGCAACTAATATCAACTGCCTAGTAGTTCTACTGAACTCCACTAGAACTCTATAGAACTCCTATGAACTTCCCAAGAACTTCTCATTATTTATTGTATATAATACAATTGTGGCACAGGGCTGGTTTGGGGGAGGGGGTGAAAAAACACAGGTTGGTCTTCACTACCTATCCTATACCTAGCTAATCCGACTCATGACCCAAACATACTTTATAATTTTCTCATCCACCACAAGAACTTGTCCATCAGCATTCAATCCTTCATATACCAAAATATCTCAAACGTACTAGGCACCTAAAAAAAAACAAAAAAAAAACAAATGAGCATAAAAATTTTGTGAACTATAAGTACAAAAATATATTTAAAAATAAATCATGAAAATGATATGTGGGGAGGGGCATAACATAAATTAAAAAAATTTTAAACAAAAAACACAAACAGAAATCAACCCACAAAACAAAGAGGCCACTGTATTTTGCCCATAGGACAAAATCAAGAGGCCCTCTTTCTACAGGGAGTGGAGAGGAGAAAATAAAATGGATGGGGAGAATATAATCCTGACCCAGATGAGATAAAACAGGTAAAAAAATAAAATCTTGGGAAAATGGGAATCTTGACCTGGATCATAACAAAAGACAATGCTGAGGACAGGCTAAGAATCACATTCATTCCCATTAACTAGGTACACAAAAAGGAACTACCTTAACCAGGGGAGGGTTTCAATGGAATCCACCCTGATGTGACTAGTAGATCTAAAATAGAAAATCAAGGCTAGCCCCGTTCACATGAACCAGGCTCACCACATTTACCCACCTTTCACTAAAGCTTGTAGAGTTCAACTGTTTCCAATCATATCTAATCTTAATTTTGAGCTGATGCTCAAAATATCAGATCAGATCCTGATGTGAAAGTCGGTCACCCTGCAAGACTTCCTCCAGTTGCGTCATCCATATCCCTATTTGAGCTGCATTTGACCAGCAAAGAAACTCCTCTGGCCACTCGGTTTCCATATGCTGAGTAGACAACAAAGTCATTAGACAGCACACAATCATCGACGTCGCAAACAAAGTGAGTTTCTTGGATCGTGGCCACATTCACACCAAAAGATGAGTTCCTGAAGCAGGCGGGCCGCCTTACTCCGATCCCTCAAGCCCTTCGCATTATAACAACTAGCTAACTTGATTGACATTCATTAAATCTTTAAGTAGAAAAAAAGAAATTGCTTCTAACCACATACGGGGTAAAAATCTCTGGCAATAGGGACCCTGACTGACTGTCCTAGGGAACCAGTTACTACATTGGACATAATCCATCTGTTTAGGACAATCCTGCCAACGTCTGTGGGATAGTTTACTTTTAAGACCTTATATATACAGGAGTGGAGCAAAATAGGGACCCTCCCTGTACATAATTTGGTTATTTTACGCAGCTCTGGCGTACCTGTGTTTTGAGCATAAGATATTATTTGTCTCTCTGGAGACACTGGCAGAGATGAACATTTTTGTTTGACCAGAAATTCTCCCGTTAACTTCCTGTTAACTCTTATAAATATAGGTGGGAGAGTCCATTATCTGAGGAATAGGTGTGTTTCCCTATAACAATGAAAAAATAGTAGAATTAGGTTTGTCTTGTGTGATCTTTATTAGTGTATTAAGATTTTGTGAGTGTGTACTGGTGTTTGTATGTGATTTCTATTTGATAAAAATGAATACAGTAAAATTAAATCTAAACTTATTTATAAATGGAACTTTGTGTGTGTGTCCATTACCTATAGACTCTGAAATGGCTGAACCGATTTTCTTTAAAATTTACACAGTTGTATTATAGGCGTCTGCGAGTATTCTTAGCTAGGTTTTGTGTCGAGGTACCCCTGATAAATATTGAAAATCGATAATCGAAAAAATCGGATTATAGAAGGAGTGGTCCGATTTTAATACATTTGATACACTCATAGACAAAGACATAAGAAATGATACTCAGAAGTTTTAAGGTTGCAGTTCTTACAATAGTGCAGAAAATTGATAATATATTTATATATAAAAGGCAAGATGTTAGTGTGTGTGTTTGTTTATCTGCCTGTATGTCTGTATTTTTTTTTTTTTCAGTCCTTTTATTTTAATTTTTGCTTCAGGTTTGGCTCTAAGTAGGTATAATTGTAGTTCTTAGTCTCAGCCTTATACCATTTACTCAAATGACTTATTTAGCCTTCAAAATTCAGTTTACGATGAAAAAAACTTATTCGATATCGATACCAGGAAATTAAAATTTGGCTTACATCCATTCATTTTTCTTTCAGTCTATGGTTTCACTTTAACTGGAAACAACTATTGCTTTTTAGTCTTTGGTGCCAACGTCCAAAGAGTCTGAGCTCCAGGACCATGAATTAGTTTTAAAGCTTTCATTACACCTGAGCAACGCTGGACTATACTGTCAGTAAAACATACTTATATAAATATTCATTGCTCTTGCTACATTCCAGACTATGTAGTTCAATATATCAAGTCTTTCTGTTGATAATAACATTTGTATTCAATCTAATGTCTTTGCATATAACTCCTATGGTGGGCAATGTATTGGGTAAAATTTGGAGATGACTCCTTTCATAAGAAAATATTGTATAGAGAACATAAAACAGTAAATGACACAAGCCCAGGAAATATTTTGATGATTTTTTTTTTATTGGATCCATTTCCTCTGTTTGGTTTATAAAGGTAATCATGAGAAACAGATACTGCATTTTGAATCTGTTCTCTTTAATTACAAATGCATCATCTGAGTCAAAGTAAAATGCAGAGTTAGATGTCTCAGTAAACCATTTTTTACCAGATATTTATACACTGATGTCCTCAATGACACATGGCCCAGTAGATATAGGTAGTGGTTAGTTCCCAAAGAGTTATGAGCTCAATACCTGGCTACACTAGTGGTGAACAAAGTACACCACTAGTGTAGCCAGGTATTGAACTCTCATAGCTTAGAGAGTTATTAAAAGGAGATAACTACATGACATTCGGATTTTTTTTATAATCATATTGACCCAAGCAAAGCAGGCTACTGCCACTGATGCATAGGGGGTTACATAGGAGGAAAGTTATGAAAAAGAGTGACAAGTTATATGGGGTGTGGGTAAGAGAAGGATGAGAATACTGATGAGTGGAGTGGAGAAAGGAGCACGAGAGAGAGGATGCAAGTTAGTGAGATAGATGACTATTGACTTTACATTTAAACTCCTGGAGATTGTAGCTGTTGGGGAAGGAAGTAAACAGAAGGGAATGCCACAGGCAGGAAGTGCGAGAAAAAAAGCTGCTGGAGTAGAATTTACATTTACATTTTATTGGTTTCAAAATAAAAGGGTGGGACCTTGTTGCTAATCTTGTGGCTCGAGTAAATTTATATATAGAGGGCACCAGAGAGCTAAGTTCATTGGAGCAGGAGCCATGAAAGTAGATGTAGTATAATGAGAATTATGTACCCCAGTGATTGAAATAAAGCGTTCAGTTCAAAATTCTTGAAAAATGCTAGAGCATTCAATAGTTGAAACATTGTAAACATGGTAATAAAGATGTGATCAATGACCTCAACAATTTAAATAAAGATCTTTTATTGTTATATTCACAATGTTTCAGCCATTGTACACTCAGGTTTTCTTCAGGATCTGTATATTTCTGAGATGAGGTAATCAACACTATTTACATTGTTCAGACTATTGTCCTCATCTTTATTGCCTTCTAAAACACAATCTTGTGTATTCCTCAGCAAAGTAAACACCTCTGAGCAGTATTGTACGAGTTTTGTTCTTTTCACATAGCACAACCTAAATCTCCTTGTCATAATTCCTATTTATTTTCCACCATACTAAAGATATCAATGCAAGCCGATTTTAAAACATTCACTCATTCTCATACTCCATTGCAAGCATTTTATGCATTCAGTCAGTTAAGTGTCATACATGATACACACTTTGGGTGATCATGTCTCTTTCAACTGGGCAGATTATGCCACAGTAGGTTGCCATTGCTTTCTGCGGTAGACTGGTTGCCAGCTATAGAATCCAATCTGTCCTATTATTTGACTCCTAGCTAGCAGGGGAAGACATATTATATTATTAAGTAGTCATTCGCAGTGGATCAATTTATTATTCATAATAATATAAAATTGATCCCCCACTTTGTGCCCAATAGAAGCTTTAATCATGTTTTCAACTATTATATTCAGTCAGTCAGTTCAGTACCATACATGATACATGCTTTGGGCAATCATGTCTCAAAAAAGACATGACTGACTGGGCAGAAGATTATCTCACAGTAGGTTGCCATTGTTTTCTGTGGTAGACTGGGTTCTATAGCCTTGGCTTGCAACCAATCTATTTAACCCATAATTAGAGGGAAGAGACAGATTAATACCTTTCCCAAGGGTATTTGTGTGTAAGTGAATGCCATAAATTCAACTGGAATTCAAACTCGGCTCCCTGATTTGTCATTCTGAGTCAATATTCATTGCACTACAATGCACATCCATCTTAAGCATTAGTTTCTTCTAGAATGCAACATTTTTTAGACTAGCAACATTCAGTCTTTTAGAAAGGGTATCCAATTTTTTTTTTTTTTTTTTTTTTTTTTTAATCATTTCATCCCGAGCAAGGCGGAAACACCACTGATGTGCAGGGGGCTACATAAATGTAAAAAGATTAATTAGAAAAGAGTGAGGAGTACAAACTAGTTAGAAAGGAACATTAGAAAGCTGAGAAAGCAGGTGCGATGACAGATACATAGGTGGAGAGCAAGGGAAGGTTATACAGCGGTGGGGAGAGAGCTAGAGTCCAGTGGTTAGTAGATGAGTATTGACTTTGCATTTAAATTTCTGGAGGTTGTAGCCGTCAGGAAAGCAAGAATACGGGAGCGAGTTCCACAGGCGGGAAGTGCGAGAGAAGAAACTGCAGGAGTAGAATTGTCGTCTGCATTTGGCTAACCTGACTGTGAATGGGTGGGACCCAGTTGCCAGTCTGGTTGCACGAGTAAACACCTGTTGAGGAGGCATCAGTGACTTAAGTTCGTCTGAGCAGAAGCCATGAAAGTATTTATAGAACAGACAAAGGGAGGCCACATTTCGATGATGGGGAAGTGGCTGCAGTCGAGCCGCCAGATCAGTACCTATCACATTACAGACTCTCCTTTGGAGCCTGTCAAGAACACTGAGGAGAACGGCAGGGGCACCTGACCATAAATGGCAGCAGTACTCCATGCACGGACGGATGGTTGACTTGTATATATGTAGGATGGATTCAGGTGGAAAAAACATCCTGGATCAACATAGTGACCCAACCTTCTTAGCAGTAGATTTTGCTATGGATTCAATATAGTGGTTCCATAAACTTGGATTTTAGAACAAACTTGACTTCTGATTCTAATAAAACAAAAATTAGTTCAGCACCCTACACCACTCATTACACAAAGGCATAGATAATCTTTCTGTCATTTGTTCATGCATTGAATGCTGTTGCTATATCTGATCAGGTGATTCTGCTGTTCATCTTGAAGTCCTTGACAAAATTCAAAGGAGTATCTGCAACATAATCAAGCCTGACTTAGCTGCTCACCTTCAGTCACTTTCTCACCGGTGGCTTCCCTTTGTCTTTTCTCCAAATATTTTCATGGCTTCTTCCCTAACGATCTTATTTTCCTGGTGGCCCAAACCACATGAATTTACTTGTGTTACTAGATAGACATTAAAGTTCCATTCTTTAACCATTAAAATAGTCATATGTAACTACCACTTTTTCTCACACTTCCTGTCTGTGTAATTCCTTTTCCCTGATAACTGCAATCTTCAAAAATTTAAGTGCAATATCAATTGTCATCTTCCATCACTCTAAATCCCACCCATCTACCTAAATCTCTTATTCTTTCTTCAACATTCTCTATACCTTGTTTCTTCTCTCACTGTAACCCCCCTGCACTCCAGTGGCAGTCCTGCATTGCATAAGGTGAAATGATATATATATATATATATATATATATATATATATAAATTTACCTTTTTGCCCAAACAGAATGTTCCTCATACACAGATGCATATCTATCCATATAGTAATATATCTTTATTGCAATTCCCTGCAACATGCTTTCCAATAACACTGCCTTTTTTTCATATTCTTTTCCAAAGTTTTCAAGAATTATGATGCTGTCAGTTCAGGGTATCTTTCGAAACAAGAATTTTCATATCAAGATTCTAGTTACAATCTGGTTGGAATAACTGCAAAGACTCCCTCCTCCCCAAATTTATGGACAGAACATACAGATATATGCTGGGAATTCTTCCTAGCCAATAAGATAGGTGACTTCTTGATTTAATTCACCATATTTCTAGTTTTAGTTTTTTTTTTGTTTTTTTTTTGTATCTGGAAGTCAGAATATTGCAATCACTTATGTCTTTTTTTATATAAACACCATTCTTAAATTGTGAACATTTTTGCCTCATTACTGTTGCTTTACCTACTTTTGTCGTGCATATATTGTTTACTTAGTTTTACTTTTGTTCTGCTCTTTTTCTCATTTTTTGATCATTTATTGCAAACTTTCTTAATTCTATTTGTTGGGCATTTCAACCAGTTACATTACAAAGAGAGAGGTTAACTTTTTGGAAGAGAAATGCCAAGGATATTTAGTTTGCTTCTCACTAAGACAACAATGCTAAAATGGTGTATAATCATTTGCAGTAAGTTTATAGACTAATTTCTCCCATTGCATATCAAGAATGGTAATGATCTGTTGTACTAACTTATGGAATTTCTGAACAAATTGAAGGAATATTTTGATAAACTGTTTAATGAACTGTTACAAGTTAATAAAGAGCCACAAGTCAAAGTATTGAATCCTTGATCATGAACCACTGTCTTCGATGATGTTATGTAGGAAAAAAAGTGTTGATACCAGCATGTGTGTTTGAACATGGATCTCCAGGCAACAAACGTAATTGTTGAATGAATTGTGCTACTGGGATCATGTGGCCATAAATATCTAGTATATAAAGCACTCGGGCAGAAGTTTGAATGTGTTATGTGCTGTGCATCATTGAAAAGATTGTTTCTGATTGAATTACTCAAGAGAAGTACTTTCAAGTACATTATTGTGCATTATTCAAAGGATTCATTTAGTATGTTGATTTATGTGAAGATACCAAAATATTATAACTCACTAATAGCGAGTTACCAAAAGTTTACTTCAGAATAAGTCATTCTTTTATAGAAAATCGTTGAGAAAATCAAATTTGTTATTTTTTATCATCTATAAGATGGAGGTTGTTGTCAAACAGAAGAAAGAAACTACAAATTTAGGTACCTCCACTCAATTGCCAAAAAAAAAATACATATCATGATGTTAAAAGGGCTCAAACTTTATAAAAACAAAATTTTATCATCAAAATGTTTGTTATTATTAAGAGGAAAGATAAAATTTTATTTTCTTTAATTTTTAAATCCTTTCTAACATGATTGAAATTTTAATTAAAATTTCATTTTTTGTTTTTGTCAGCGATGTTTATGTAAGGCAACTATTAAGGAAATGGAGTAGGTTGAATAAAATGATTTTGGAGTGAGTAAATTTTCCCTCCTCTCCATTGAGAGATTTTTTTTTCCAAATCTCAAAGGCTGCCTACAAATAATGTACTCTCAATACAGAGCACCGTTCTCCCATAAATATAACATTTAAGAATAAATGTATATGAAAAGATTGAAAACTACGTAGCAATAGATTTCAGAGAAAGGCTTATTCTAACAAATAGCAGATTTGTTGATGTAATCAATCGACATAAAAAATGGGTAAAATAAATGTTATGATGAACTCATCTATCTAGGGATAGTGGACTCTCCCTCCTAATATAAGTAACAGTGTAGCAAGTAGTCAGGAGGAAAAAATACGAGTCAGTGACCTGGCAAGTTACTCAGCATTACTACGTGATAATACAAAGTTCCCACCAGTACGTCAAACCTAATGGACCAACATTTGCATTTACATTCAATGTTCTATGTTGTACTCCACAACGATAAACTATCAAGATTGTGTATTTGTAGGATGTATAATAGTATTTTAAAAAAATTGAAGATTACGAGACAAAGGGAAATTGTTTTTTTATCAAAGATGTGTTTCACTGGAGAAAATCTTGTTCTCTTTAGTGTCATCTGTTCAACTAAAAGAGGAAAGATGAAACTGTGTTAGGAGAGTGCCTTGGGATCTCCAAGGATAAGTTAGTCATCTTAAATCTTATATACTCTAGCTTATTTCCTGGCTAGACATTTAAAGGGTGTCTGTATGTCTCTGTGCTTGTTTGTTTTATTTATATCTGTTTCAGAGCTATATGGTATTGTAAGATTTTAATCTAGGGACTGTTTATTATTTTTGCATACACATATATACCTACATAGAACTATACATACTCACACACACACACACACACACTTTGGTCCTGGGCATGGTAGTAAACTGCATCCGGCAGCAAGGCCTCTGATTGGGAGGTTGTGAGGAGCATGGAACCACCTCTTAATTGCTGTTGCTCCCAGGTCCACACTGACCTAGAGTGGTAGCACCTGTTAGGGCCCCAGCTATGGGCAAATAGTTAACCCTCAAACTGGGGTCAAAACACTATGAAAGTATAAAAATACACTTTTATAGAAATATATACATAAATATAGACTTTTATAGAAAAATATACATTTTTGAAGGAAAAATATTACCAACAATACATTTTTGAAAAAAAAATTATAACCATAACACATTTTTGAAGAAAAAAAAATTATTCTCAGCAAAATATTTTTTGAATACTAAACTAGGAGAATTTTAGTTTTTTAAAATAAAAAATAACAAAAAATTTTCATTAAAACTTGACTAAATCAAATTATAACCAAACATTAAAAATAAAATACCTTAAAACCCCACCTTTCTGTCATTAAATATCCCACAGAGGCTGATATGCCATTAAACAAAACTCAAACTCGCACACATATATATGCATACACACATACATAACCTTTCTGATGTCATCAGTTCCAAAGTAAACATCTATGTTTTTTTACATATAACTTCAATATCATATATCAAATAATCATTTCAGTAAAATAAATTCACTTCATCAATGAATCAAATTTATTTTGCTGAAATGATCATTCAGTTTATGTAATTATTGAAGTATTATATGTGAGAAAAAATCTACATATTTAGCTCTGTAAATAAATTATTGTAATTACATTACTTTGAATAATTGATATTAATAGGATCTTCTTTGGGATTTTATCTACATGCCACTTTCTACAAGAATTCAATTCATATTGATAATAATTTTTAAAAATAAACATGAGCATAACACAAAGATGATATTATTCAGCCAAACATGTTTGAAAATTTCTTCCTGCCAAAATACACTATATATATATATATATATATATATATATATATATATATATATATATAGTGTGTGTGTGTGTATCGAGGCAGCAAATAATTTTCTAAACATATACTGTTAAATATAAGAGACAATGAATGTCTATTATGTTTAATCATGAGCCGTTCTAAATGTCGTATTTTGACTTTCATTTCAGTCGAAAATAAAGACAAAAATTCTCCAATATTTGGATAATTTTTTATTAATTTGGTTCTAAGCTTTCGGCTCACATATTTAACAGTATATGTTTAGAAAATATATATATATATATATATATATATTTGTGTATTTAGGCAGCAAATTTTCTTTTAGACATGTCAGATTAAATAAATTGCAAACATTGTGTCTGCTTATTTTTAATAAAATCCGTTCGTACTCACAGATAATCTTTCACGTATTATAATTGAAAGAGTCACAAATGAGCTTTGAGAGATGATGTTATTATTCATGTCTTGATATTCTCAAGTACTTTCAATCTCCTTCTGAGATCACCTTCAGGGGTGTGAATTGTGGTAACAAAAAATAACTGCAAAACTGTGTTGCTAGAGATTACTGTACATTTTCTTATTTCAAATATAATGGTTGACAAATTGCTTAGAGTTTATTAGAACAAAAAAAAATAGAATTTTTTTTTTTATGTTGTAATGTCAAGGTCATGCACATGAAAAAACTCTTCTTTCTATAAACATTTTAGAACATTACTACAGTATTCATGGCTGATTCTATTAATTGACGGCTTAAGTTTTTTAATGAATATTGCCTCAAGGATCATATTTGTGTTATTGCTTTTAACAGGCCATTTGAAATAGATGAATAGCATAAGGTCTTTTCATAAATACTTTAGTTAGAATTCTAACCTAATATTTTATATTTTGCTTGTTTTCAGTTTTTTGTTAACAGGAATTTATTTAATTTTGGTTTCTTATTTTAATATACTTCCACAAGAAGACTAAGATACTATGGTATTAATGTGACACTATTTTGTGTTAAAGGGTAAAAAAAAATAGACGGAAAGACATACAGATAAACTAAATCAAGGTTTTTTTTCTTCTGTTTTGTTAGAAAAAAGCAAAACCTCAAAAACTTATAGAAAGTTTCCACAGAGAGGCAGAGTGCAAAAGAGGCCATGTGGCAAATATAGACAATTGATTAATATCTTTTGGTACAAGTTATGAAAATACAAGGACGGATAAAGAGATTTTATACAAGCGAAAAGTTGAAATAATAAAAACTTCTTAGTAACCAGCCAAAGCTGACGAGGAACAAAACTGTACTATGAACAGAGTCGGAAATGGGGACTTTTTGTAGAGTTGAGAAATTAATGACCCTGATAAAAAAAATCAAGAGACATCTGGCAAGTTTTTGACCAGAAGCCAGAGTTTTCCTTGCTTTGGAGAAATTTTGAAATAATAAGAATTTAATTAATGACCACAAGTAAATGTGACCTGAAACCAATGAATCAAATCAGTTGAATGAGGACTGGTTGATGGTGAGCAGAGGTGGAAAACTAAGGAAGGTAGAGTATTCATACATGCCTTTGAAGTATATCAATGAAGAAAGGAAGGAGTTGATTTAGATGGATTGATGCCTGTGACTGCAGCTCATAGAGAGAAAAAAACCCAAATTGAAAAAGAAAATTTATTTTCAAAAGCCAGAGCACAAAGAGATCTTTATTGGAATTAAGTAATTCACTGAATTCCCCAGACCAAACATACTAACTTGAGTTTTGAATTGAAATCCACATAAGTGAGGAGAGCCTGAAGCAGCCAAAGGGAGTTGCAGAAAAGTTTTAACCAAAGAGATTTGCAGTTGAGACGAGAGACTTCACTGCCTGCCATGTGACTGCCTGCCTAAGAAGAACTCTAACCTAAAACCTGTGCCAAACTTAACAGAATCTGCCAAAGTTTCATTTCAATGTAGATGTGGGTTGGGTAGATAGCTGTCTGCATAATGTAGATAGTATTCAACTGCTGGAACGAATAAGCCTGTACCAAGAATCAAAGATAAAAAGGTTTTTTTTGTTATGAAGATATTTTTTTATTTTTGTGACTTCCCCAGCTCAAACGAATTCATTTGCAGCAGTTCCTGAAGGTTATTTGGTTTCACCCATCTTAGGATAAAATTAACGTGGGATAAGATTGGGTGTGGTTTGATATGAACGATCTATTGATCTAGCCCCAGGAATTGAGCAATTTGAAGACCAAAGAAGGTGGGGTAGGCTACATTAATAATATTTTCTTAATATGCAAATGTTTGTATTAATATAAATTTAGTTTGTTTTTTTTTCATTTCACTGCAAGCAAATCAAAAATGCCACTAAGACACAATGGGTTAATGAAAATAAAAGAAAATGGGAAGATATAAGTGACAGAAGAAAGGGAAATTGAAGAAGAAGTTTCAGGATGACAAAAAGGGTGATTGATGTTGCATTTAATTTTTTTTTTTTTTTTTACGATTGCATGGATGCTAATCTAATATCTATACCTTTAAAAGTGATTAGGGTGGACATTGTGTAAGTATTTGTTTGTTTGATAGATTCAACTTAGCATCTGCATTTTCTAGTCTAGCTTGACAGGAGTTGTGCTCAGATCTAGATCAAGTTTTTACAATGCTAACAACACCTTGAAATTTTTCAGAAAGCCAAAACTCGGGGTAGAAAAATATATATTATCACCCCATAAAGTCAGGGATCAGTTTATGTATTGATTATAATATAGAATCAATCACCCCACTTTATATTATCTATATCTATATATGTTGCTGCTCCCCATCCTACCCTAATTCAATAGTTACATTCTACATAGTTATTTATATCTATAAAAGTGACGAGGGTGGACGTTGTGTAAGTATTTGCTATGTAAATTCATCATATGTTTTTTATTCTTATTATTCCTTGAACTACCTGAGTGAAACCGGGCTAAACTCCTAGTATCCACTAAAAATAATGTTATTGTTAATTAATAAAAATCTATCATATTAATAAATAGTTAGAATAAATTTTTTGAAATTTATCTTTCTTAAGAAATTGTTTTGTTTACATCAGGAAACTGTGAAAATGTATTTACTTTGAAAGTCAGAAAAATATGTGTTCAGAAGACATTATTAAGGCTTAGTAGCTGAGAGGACAAAGCACATCTGATGATCGCCTAGGGAAATGCAAGTTTGAAACCTACCAGAAAGCACATATTTTTCTCATAAGATTTTTATATATATATATATATATATATATATATATATATGGTAGGTATGGATGCGAATAAAATTCCATATCCAAAAAAAAAACTATTCTTAAAAAAATGTGCTTAATACAAAGTAAAGTGAATAATATTTATTTAGAATTTATAGCATAAATATGTTACAAATTCTAAATAAATATATAATATATTAACACCTGAATAATAATACTACATATGTACTCCCTCCTCATATGTATATTTATTAATTTCTGTCACTATATATATATATATATATATATATATATATATATATATATATATAATAAATTTGTTTGAGCATTATTTTGAGGAGATACTGTTTTTTTTTTTTTTGTTTGTTTTTTTTATTAAACAGTATTCATCTATTGAACAGGTGTAGAGGCTCATCCCTTGTTCCCTGGTTAGGATGTGGTTTCTGGCTTTCTCTTTACCAATCTATTCACTCTTATGTAGCCCCCTGAACACCAGTGGCCTTACCGCCTTGCTTGGGGTGATGTGATTAAAAAAAAAAAAAAAATTTATATAGATCTACTGGCCTGAATATTCAAGAAATTTTGTTAGGAAAATGTGTCCTCTGGCAGATTTCTAACAAGAATTCTAAAATTAAGGCCAGTAGATACAATAAATAATGATTAATCATAAAAAGCACAGTATCTATTCAAATACGAGTATCCGTTAAAAGTAATGTTTAAACAAATAAATTAAAAATGTCAGAATTAATCCTTTTTGTAACAGATTTTGCTAATTTCATAAATAAATGGTCTTTATTCACATTAGGATACAAAAACATAGATATGCATATTACAAAAAAATCAGGAAAATGTGTTTAAAAAATCATTGTTTCAGGTTTTGTTTGTAATTCCTTCACAGTCAAGCATTTTAAGACATCAGATCAATTGACGGTTTCTCTTAAAAAATGTAGGTTAGAAGAATCCTGCCAGAGAACATATTTTACTAACAAGATTCCTCGATTATTCAGGCCAGGCTAGACATAATAAATATACTGTTTAATTATAATAAAAAAACAGAAAATCTACTCAAATATGAATATCCATTAAAAATAATGTTTAAACATATATATATTGTAATAAAAACATAGTTTTCCCCTAAATGAATATACTGTTTAATTATAAAAAGCACAGTATCTATTCAAATACAAGTATCCATTAAAAATAATGTTTAAACAAATATATATATGTATATGTGTGTGTGTGTGTGTGTGTGTGTGTGTGTGTTAATATTTTTATTGTAATAAAAACATAGTTTTCTCCAAAGCCAGTAGATATAAATGAATATACTGTTTAATTATAAAAAGCATAGTATCTATTCAAATACAAGTATCCATTAAAAATAATGTTTAAACAAATATATTAAAAATATGGCAGAGTTAATCAATTTTATAACATTTCATAAAAATAATATATATAAGAAATTATGTAAAATTTGTAAAACAAAGAGAATAATCCAAAAATATATCTAATTAATATAAAATATTAAATAGATAAAATAAACAGCTCAATGGATATTATTCAGAGCAATATAATATACAGAAAAGAAAACTTAACACATATTTAAAGCAATAATAAATCCTGATTTATTTCAATGGGCAGAGGCACCCATTTCCTCAGATCAAAATAAATCAGGATTTATAATCTCTTTACATGTCTTGAGTTTTCTTCTCTGTGTGTGTGTGTGTGTGTGTGTGTGTGTGTACATACACACACACAAATAAAGAATATTCAAAAGTGCTACAATATAATTGTATTGAACACTTTAATACAAATGTGCACTGGTCTAATTTTATTGTGACCCAAAACTAAGTAATTAAACAATCAATATGCTCTTGTCTTACAATTGAGCACTTTTATCAATACTGTATCTTAACAATAAACGATACAGATTTTACCAAACACATGGAAAAAACAAAAAACAAATAGTGTGTTTTAATAGAAAAGATACACTTTTTACTGAACACAAAAAAAAAATTTGTTTTAAAGGAAAAGAATTAAAAAAATATTACACTCACTAAAAGAATAATAACTCGTTTACAAATGGAAAATATTCAAAAGTTCTACAATATAATTGTATTGAACACTTTTTAATACAAATGTGCACTGGTTTAACCCTATTATGACCAAAAACTAAGTAATTAAACAAAAATCAATCAAAATATATATATATATATATATATATTTATCTATTTTTTTTATTTTTTTTTTATATTTTTGGTTCTATACTAGATTTTGTTCCATGCTATTAAGTGGAGTCTACAAGAGAAGTTGTGTGAGTAATATTAAAATAATTGTGTATTTACCAAAATACATGTGCAATGTCTGAATGGCAGAATGACTGTAGTGCATTTTACCTGGTATGTGCATTTATTCCTTCTACAAGAGAAAGTATTATTCATGCTTAGCCTTTTCCTGAATGCCTTGTGGTATCTCATTTCAAAAGGAATTGTTACAGCTCCCTATGCTTTCCACTTCTACCTTTGTCTTTAATGAGAGTATGAATCATTCTTACTCATAGTAAATGGTATTACATCTTTCTTCTTTTTTTTTTTTTTTTTTTTTTCTATCTTTGTATTTCATATTCTAACTTTGGAAATATTTGTCCATTTCTCTTTAAATTTTCTGTTTCTGTTAAAAAATAAAAATAGGATTTAGAATAAATAACTGAATGATTGTTTTAAAATGCCTTTTTTTTTCTTTTTTTTAATTGTATCACCCCAAGCAAGGCGGTAATGCCACTGGTGTGCCGGGGGCTATGTAATAGTGAAAAGATTGGAAAAGAGAAAGCCAGAAACCACATCCTAATCAGGGAACAAGGGATGAGCCTCTTAACCTGTTCAATAGACGTGGGTGATTTAGTCAAATTTTAATGAAAATTTTCTTGTTTTTTTTTATTTTAGAAAACTGAAAATGTCTTCAAGGTTTATATCAATGTTTTACATTATTATACTTTAGGATGTGTGTTGTGGTACAATGGATATCGGCTCGGAATGAGAAACCAGGGAGCCAAGTTCGTATTCACTTACATTGTATTCACTTACGCACAAATACCCTTGGGAAAGGTATTAATCCGTCTCCTCCTTCCAGTTATGGGTTAAATAGTAGGACAGATTGGGTTCTATAGCCTTGGTTGGCAACCAGTCTACCGCAGAAAGCAATGGCAACCTACTGCGGGATAATCTTCTGCCCAGTCAGTCATGTCTCTTTCGAGACATGATCGCCCAAGGTGTATCACGTATGCCACTTAACTGACTGACTGAATATAATAGTTGGAATAATGATTAAGGCTTCTACTGGTCATAAAGTGGGGGATCAGTTTATTACTTCATAACAATATGAAACCGATACCCCACTGATTACTACATAATAATATAATACATTTCTTTTCCTTCTAACTATGAGTCAAATAACAGAACAGATTGGGTTCTATAGACTTGGCTGGCAACCAGTCTACCGCAGAAAGCAATGGCAACCTACTGTGGGATAATCTTCTGCCTAGTCAGTCATGTCTCTTTCTAGACATGATCGCCCAAAGCGTGTATCGTGTATGGCACTTAATTGACTGACTGACTGACATTAATTCATTTTAGGTTTTTTGTTCCATAAACTGATTTTTACAGGAGATTTTTATCCCATTTGCCTCTAAAGATATAGCAGCCATGACTAGTAGACAGTTAATTAGACACAATGATGATGGAATGAAAAATGTTGACAAAATTTTCATTCAATGAAGACACAAGGAAAATTTGGCTTCTCTATAGTAAACTTAAAATACACGTAAATTATCTCTTTGTCGTTTACTTTTACTTCTCAATATATTTTACATTCTGCTCCTCTCTATTTATTCTTTCCTCAATATTTATTCTCCTCTCCACTTTTTTACACTTTCTCCACTTTTCTGCTTTCTTTCTCTCTCTCTCTCTCTTCTACCCCTTCCTCAATATTTTCTATCTTTTCTTTTTGCTTTACTCAACATTTTTCTCTCCTCTCGTTTACGCCTGCTTCAAAATTTTTCTCTTTCCTCTCTTTAACTCCTTTCTCAATATTTTCTCTCTTTTACTCTATCCTCAATATTTTCTCTCTTTACTCATCCTCCAATATTTTTCTCTCTTTTACTCTATCCTCAATATTTTTTCTCTCTTTTACTCTATCCTCAATATTTTTTTCTCTCTTTACTCCTATCCTCAATATTTTTCTCTCTTTTACTCTATCCTCAATATTTTCTCTCTTTTACTCTATCCTCAATATTTTCTCTCTTTTACTCTATCCTCAATATTTTTCTCTCTTTTACTCTATCCTCAATATTTTTCTCTCTTTTACTCTATCCTCAATATTTTTCTCTCTTTTACTCTATCCTCAATATTTTCTCTCTTTTACTCTATCCTCAATATTTTTCTCTCTTTTACTCTATCCTCAATATTTTTCTCTCTTTTACTCTATCCTCAATATTTTTCTCTCTTTTACTCTATCCTCAATATTTTTCTCTCTTTTACTCTATCCTCAATATTTTTCTCTCTTTTACTCTATCCTCAATATTTTTCTCTCTTTTTACTCTATCCTCAATATTTTTCTCTCTTTTACTCTAGCCTCAATATTTTTCTCTCTTTTACTCTATCCTCAATATTTTTCTCTCTTTTACTCTGCTCCTCAATATTTTTTCTCTCTTTTACTCCTATCCTCAATATTTTTTCTCTCTTTTACTCTATCCTCAATATTTTTTCTCTCTTTTACTCTATCCTCAATATTTTTCTCTCTTTTACTCTATCCTCAATATTTTTCTCTCTTTTACTCTATCCTCAATATTTTCTCTCTTTTACTCTATCCTCAATATTTTCTCTCTTTTACTCTATCCTCAATATTTTTCTCTCTTTTACTCTATCCTCAATATTTTTCTCTCTTTTACTCTATCCTCAATATTTTCTCTCTTTTACTCTATCCTCAATATTTTTCTCTCTTTACTCTATCCTCAATATTTTCTCTCTTTTACTCTATCCTCAATATTTTCTCTCTTTTACTCTATCCTCAATATTTTCTCTCTTTTACTCTATCCTCAATATTTTTCTCTCTTTTACTCTATCCTCAATATTTTTTCTCTCTCTTTTACTCTATCCTCAATATTTTCTCTCTTTACTCTATCCTCAATATTTTCTCTCTTTTACTCTATCCTCAATATTTTTCTCTCTTTACTCTATCCTCAATATTTTCTCTCTTTTACTCTATCCCCTCCAATATTTTCTCTCTTTTACTCTATCCTCAATATTTTCTCTCTTTTACTCTATCCTCAATATTTTTCTCTCTTTACTCTATCCTCAATATTTTTTTCTCTCTTTTACTCTATCCTCAATATTTTTCTCTCTTTTACTCTATCCTCAATATTTTTCTCTCTTTACTCTATCCTCAATATTTTCTCTCTTTTACTCTATCCTCAATATTTTCTCTCTTTTACTCTATCCTCAATATTTTTCTCTCTTTTACTCTATCCTCAATATTTTCTCTTTTCTTTTCTCCTCAATATTTTCTCTTTTCTTTTCTCCTCAATATTTTTCTCTTTTTCTTTTCTCCTCAATATTTTCTCTTTTTCTTTTTCTCCTCAATATTTTCTCTTTTCTTTTCTCCTCAATATTTTTCTCTTTTCTTTTCTCCTCAATATTTTTCTCTTTTCTTTTCTCCTCAATATTTTTCTCTTTTCTTTTCTCCTCAATATTTTTCTCTTTTCTTTTCTCTCAATATTTTTCTCTTTTCTTTTCTCCTCAATATTTTTTCTCTTTTCTTTTCTCCTCAATATTTTTTCTCTTTTCTTTTCTCCTCAATATTTTTTCTCTTTTCTTTTCTCCTCAATATTTTCTCTTTTCTTTTCTCCTCAATATTTTTCTCTTTTCTTTTCTCCTCAATATTTTCTCTTTTCTTTTCTCCTCAATATTTTTCTCTTTTCTTTTCTCCTCAATATTTTCTCTTTTCTTTTCTCCTCAATATTTTCTCTTTTCTTTTCTCCTCAATATTTTTTCTCTTTTCTTTTCTCCTCAATATTTTCTCTTTTCTTTCTCCTCATTTTTCTCTTTTCTTTTCTCCTCAATATTTTCTCTTTTCTTTTCTCCTCAATATTTTTCTCTTTTTCTTTTCTCCTCAATATTTTTTCTCTTTTCTTTCTCCTCAATATTTTCTCTTTTCTTTTCTCCTCAATATTTTCTCTTTTCTTTTCTCTCAATATTTTTCTCTTTTCTTTTCTCCTCAATATTTTTTTTCTCCTCGCCATTCTTTTGTTCTTTCCTCAATTTTTTATTTTTCTTCTCACACTCACTATATTGTTTCCTTCTTTACCTCACTCTATATTTTTTCCTTTTTACCTCACTCTATATTTTTTCCTTTTTACCTCATTCTATATTTTTTCCTTTTTACCTCATTCGATATTTTTTCCTTCTTTACCTCAATCGATATTTTTTTCCTTCTCTACCTCACTCAATATTTTTTCCTTCTTTACCTCACTCGATATTTTTTTCCTTCTTTTTTCTCGACAAAGACTTTTTCCTACTTTTTCTCGGCAAAGACTTTTTCCTTCTTTTTCTCGACAAAGACTTTTTTCCTTCTTTTTCTCGACAAAGACTTTTTTCCTTCTTTTTCTCGACAAAGACTTTTTTCCTTCTTTTTCTCGACAAAGACTTTTTTCCTTCTTTTTCTCGACAAAGACTTTTTTCCTTCTTTTTCTCGACAAAGACTTTTTTCCTTCTTTTTCTCGACAAAGACTTTTTCCTTCTTTTTCTCGACAAAGACTTTTTCCCTTCTTTTTCTCGACAGACTTTTTTCCTTCTTTTTCTCGACACTTTTTTCCTTCTTTTTTCTCGACAGACTTTTTTCCTTCTTTTTCTCGACAGACTTTTTTCCTTCTTTTTCTCGACAGACTTTTTCCCTTCTTTTTCTCGACAGACTTTTTTCCCTTCTTTTTCTCGACAAAGACTTTTTTCCTTCTTTTTCTCGACAAAGACTTTTTTCCTTCTTTTTCTCGACAAAGACTTTTTTCCTTCTTTTTTCTCGACAAAGACTTTTTTCCTTCTTTTTCTCGACAAAGACTTTTTTCCTTCTTTTTCTCGACAAAGATTTTTTTCCTTCTTTTTCTCGGCAAAGACTTTTTTCCTTCTTTTTCTTGGCAAAGACTTTTTTCCTCTCTCTCAATTTCTTACTCTCACTTAATATTTTCTCTTCTTTTTTACTCAATATTCTTTCCTCTAAATATTCTTCTCTTGCTTACTCTTTCTTAATATTTTTTGCATTCTCTCTCCTTGCTCTCTCTCTCTCGCTCCTTGCTCTCTCTCTCTCTCGCTTCTTGCTCTCTCTCTCGCTTCTTGCTCTCTCTCTCGCTCCTTGCTCTCTCTCTCTCCTTGCTCTCTCTCTCTCCTTGCTCTCTCTCTCTCTCTCTCCTTGCTCTCTCTCTCTCTCTCTCTCTCCTTGCTCTCTCTTTCTCTCTCTCTCCTTGCTCTCTCTTTCTCTCTCTCCTTGCTCTCTCTTTCTCTCTCTCCTTGCTCTCTCTTTCTCTCTCTCCTTGCTCTCTCTTTCTCTCCTTGCTCTCTCTTTCTCTCCTTGCTCTCTCTTTCTCTCTCTTCAATTTTGCTTTTTGTTTTTCTACATTCTGATGATACTACTTCAGTTTCTTTCTATTCTTTATTCAACTGTGTCATGACATTTTCTATTTTTCCTCATTTGCTGAATCTTTTCTTTCATTTTTTTATCTATTTCAATTGTTTGCTTTATTTTTCCATATTCCATTCAAATTTTTTAACTTTTTGAGTCTGCCAACTTCTTTGTCTTTTTTTACTTTGTAATGTTTGAATATTTTTATTCATTTGCTTCCTTAAATAACAAATATTTTTTTCAGTTTTCTGTTTTTATAGATTGTGACCTTAGAAATTATAAATTCTTTGCTCTTTGTGATTTCATGTTATGTCATTTGTATGTTTGCTTTTTTAATTAAAAAAATTAAATATGTTTTTAGGCACATTTTATAAACGATAGCTATCAAGTTTTTACTTGTGCAAATATGCCAATATTTTAAAAGTAGAGTACCTGATAAAAAAAATGAAAAGATTATTAATATATAGATCAACACTTCTACTTTGGATCAAAGTGTGGCTAGCTGACATGTTTGCTTAAGGTCAGTGTAGTATCTGGGCACTCTTTGAAGCATTATGATATATATATATATATATATATAAAAATTATTAACAAAAATACAATAAAAATTATTTATATTTGTATGAAGAATACAGAGAAAATGATAAACACAAAAAATATTAAACAAAATAACAGTAATTATGATAACACAAATCTACAAAATAGCAATAATATATGTAATTGTCAAAACAAAAACAACTGTCCACTTAATAAATATTAAGGATATAATATAATAGCAACCATATCAAATATCAACTCAGATGAAAAATTTACATAGGAGCTACTGAAGCAAATTTAAAGAAAGAATTAATAATCATAAAATGTCATTTAAAACAGATATTCAAATAGAACAGTTATCCAATATGGAGTCAAAAAGAAAATAATATGCCCGCTAAAATTAAATAAGAAATTATGAATAAAGTAACTCCCTATAAAATGAATAATCTTTTGTAAACACCCGGTTCACACTCTACCCACATCTCTTGTTCCCTGTTTAGGATGTGGTTTCCGGCTTTCTCTTTTCCAATCTTTTCACTTCTTTTTTGTTTATTTTTTTTTTCAATTGAAGTAGATAGACTAAACTATCGCCCATTTCACACTCCACACACATCTATTGAACAGGTGTAGAGTCTCATCCCCTGTTCCCTGTTTAGGACGTGGTTTCCAGCTTTCTCTTTTCCAATCTATTCACTCATATGTAACCCCCTGCACACCAGTGGCCTTACCGCCTTGCTCGGGGTGATATGATTTAAACAAAAAAAAAAAATGTTTAGAAGGAAAATTATCAATAATAACATTTTAATAATCAAAGTAAATTATTAAACAAGAAAAATGAGATTGTGTTGATGCCAAGACTTTGATAAATATTTACTTTGTTAATTAAATGCAAATATGACATAATACAACTTACATATAAATAAAAACTTAATAATTGAAAAAAAAAATTCATCAACATTCATCAATGAACACATAACCATGGGATACTGGTGAACTTATATGTTCATGTACATTGTGGGTTGCTAAATACCATTTTTTTTTAATGGCATCTTAGTCAGATAAATGATATATGAAGCATTTTCTCAAGGAAGGAGAAGTACAACCAATATAGCTAATTGATTTATGATAAGTACAGCCTTGTACTGGTCAGTTAAACTGATCTAAACTTATTTATAAGTGGAACTTTGTGTGTGTGTCCGTTACCTATAGACTCCGAAATGGCTGAACCGATTTTCTTGAAAATTTACACAGTTGTACTATAAGCATCTGCGAGTGTTCTTAGCTAGGTTTTGTGTTGAGGTACTCTCAATAAATATCAAAAATCAATAATCAATAAAATCAGGTTATAGAAGTTGTTTGATTTTAATCAAATTTGATACACTCATAGACAAAGACATAAGAAACAATATTAAGAAGTTTCAAGGTTGCAGTTCTATCCTTGGATGACTTATTTGACTCCGATATTGGAAATCAATACCCCGATATCCTACTGGGTCTGATCAAAATCAGTTTTTCAGCCCTTTTATTTTAGATTTTGCTTCAGGTTGGGCTCTAAGTAGGTATAATTGTAGTTCTTAGTCTCAGCCAGGATACCATTTACTTATTTAGCCTTCAAAATTCAGTTTACGACAAAAAAAAACTTATTTGATATTGATACCAGGAAATCAAAATTTGACTTACATCCATTCATTTTTCTTTCAGTCTACGGTTTCACTTTAACTGGAAACAACTATTGCTTTTTAGTCTTTTGTGCCAACGTCCAAAGAGTCTGACCATGGATTAGTTTTAAAGCTTTCATTGCACCTGATCAATGCTAGGCTATACTGCTAGTACACTATGTTGGTCATCATTAATTTAGATTTAATAGGTTTATTTTGATTAGTGACAATGAGGATGCCAGTTTTCCATTTTCTGTAACTTACCTGATTTTGGAATTTCAGTGGAATTTGTTGCATTCACTTAAGCACAAATACTCTTGGGAAAGATATTAATCCATCTCTTCTCTCCAGTTATTGGTTAAATAATAGGACAGATTGGATCTTATAGCCTTGATTTTTGTTTTTTAATCTTTTTAAAACTTTTTTTTTAATAAAGCCTTATTTTTATTTATGTATAATGTGACATTATTTTAGATTCACTATTTTATTGAGTTTTGTCATGTAAATGAATTTTTATATTTCTTCATTCTTTTCTAAATTTTAATTATTATTTAGTGTGAAGCTTAAACAGTGTCTACAGAACATTCATTTTATTTCTTAAGTTTAGTAGTTTATTTTTTATACTTCTGAATATATATAATTTTTCTTCTAAGCACAAAGAGCATGAGTCACTTAAAGACCTAGATATTTGTGATTTTTTTTTTTTTTTTAATATCTTTCATTTTACCATGTGGGTTTTATTAGGTTCCTTTAAATGCCAGAAATACCTAGCTAAAGAGGTCTGGTTTCTGTAATGGTTATTTTTAAAAGAATAAAGGTGCTGTTTCTACATTAGCTTGAATTTATTCTTTGTGCTACCTATGTAAATTTTTTTCATATATGCATTCTCTATTGATGAGATAGTGCAATGGTAAATTACAGACTCAGTAAAGTATTTATTATTTAATGGACAGTTTTCTGGAATAAAAAATGAAAAATTTAATGTAGTCACCCCAAGCAAGGGGATACTGGTAATGAAAGAGCATGAAATTTTTAATAGATACTCATATTTAAAGAAAATGCTCTGTTTTTTAAGCAGTGTTTATTTTGTCTATACATTCAAGAAAACTTAAATTTGAACTTGTAACCCCCCACCCCACTTGTAGGAGAAACCACTACCTGATCCAGAGTGTTTTATACCACTCAGATATGGAAAGTCTCACATCCAAGCAAGGTTTTATTTGTCAAAGCACATCTCATTTAGGGTTTTGATATTCCAATTTAATTAACCAAAATGTAAGTTTTCATAATATAATTTTCTAGCTCAAATAATACTTCTAGAAAATATTGAGATCTAAACTTATTTATAAATGGAACTTTGTGTGTCCATTACCTATAGACTCAAATGGCTGAACTGATTTTCTTGAAAAATTACACAGTTGTACTATAAGCGTCTGCAAGTATTCTTAGCTAGGTTTTGTGTCGAGGTACACCCTGATAATTGATAATCAAAAAAATTGGGCTATAGGAGTGATCCGATTTTAATCAAATTTGATTTACTCATAGACAAAGCCATAAGAAATGATATTCAAGGTTGCAGTTCTTAAAATAGTGGAAAAAATCAATAATATATATATACACACATACAAAAGGCAAGATGTTTGTGTGTCTGTTTATCTGCCTGTATGTCTGTATTTTTTTCAGCACTTTTATTTTAGTTTTTGCTTTGGGCTTGGCTCTAAGTAGGTATTAGTTCTTAGTCTCAGCCATGATACCATTTACTCAGAGGACTTATTTAGTCTTCAAAATTCAGTTTACCACAAAAAAAAATTATTTGATATTGATACAAGGAAATCAAAATTTGACTTCCATCCATTCATTTTTCTTTTAGTCTACGGTTTTGCTTTAACTGGAAACATCTATTGCTTTTTAGTCTTTTGTGCCAACGTCCAAAGTGTCTGAGCTCCAGGACCATGGATTAGTTTTAAAGCTTTCATTACACACGAGCAATGCTGGGCTATACTGCTAGTACACTTTAAACATATTTTTAAGATTTTAATTAAATCCTATACTTTTCTTATATAAAGATAAATATATAATGATTATCTTTTTGCAGATAAAGAAAAACTGCATAACAAAAAATAAGATTACTTTTCACTTTTGTTAAATAAAATTATTAGTATCAAATTTAAAAATAGTCAACTCAGGACATAACATATTTTTTAGAGATTCTAAGTTTGGATAGTTGGTTTGTATTTTGTACTTCCAGACATTTGACTTCTCTTTTTTTTTTTTTTTTTTTTTTTTTTTTTTGTTTTGTTTTGTTCAGAGCCATGTTGGTTAGTAGAAATGTATGAATGGGAAAATCACAAGAGTAATTGATAATCTAATGTGATTCAGATAGTGTCAATTCTTATTAAAGTATTAAATATTCAATTCTTATGAAAGTAGTCAATTAGAGTATTTGATCCTTATTAGAGTATTTGATCCTTATTAGAGTATTTGATTAATAGCAATTAGAATGAAAGCAGTGATGCCACTTACCCTGAATCTATCATAAAAATTTAAGATGTGGATGAATAAATTCTAAACCCTTTAAAATCCTTGGTGTATAGACAAGTTATAACAAATTTAGTATAGAGATGAGGAAAATGAAAATCAAATAAACTACACTAGGGATAGTTTCACCCTCCATCATAAACTGTTACAAAACCAAAACATTAAACTAAAAACTCAAATGATGTTCTTAAATAATCTTAGACAATGAATACTGAATGTTTCCTTATAAGGAAACAGTTAATATCACAATTAATACTATACTTTGATTCCAATCTGATGACCTGTAAATTGAAGACAAGTAGCATCAGCTACTCAGTCAGTGAATGTAGAATGTTTTTTTATTAGGATACAGCTAATATTGCTATTACAATATCTGTAGCACAACGCAGTATGTTAATATTGTAAGGTTCTTTTAATAAAGTTTATCAGACTCAGGTTTTATTTTACCATCAGAAGTAACAAAGTATCATTTTGTCAATGACTGAAAATCTACTTACAATAAAGAAGAGTGCTTAACAAATAATCAAAATCATCACAATTTACTTATCCAAAAGGAGTGAGCATGGTCAGTACTTAGATGGGTGACTGCTTGGGAATACCAGGTGCTGTAACCGTTTAGTGACGGATGTGCATTGGGGTGCAGTAGATATCAGCTCGAAAAGAGAAATCAGTGAGCCAAGTTTGAATTCCAGTTGAATACCCTGTATTCACTTAAGCACTGGTACCCTTGGGAAAGGTATTAATCCATCCCTTCCCTCCATAACTGGAGGGAAGGGATGGATTAATAAGGACTTGGGGACCTACCCTTAAAAACAAATCCCAATGAATCTTTATACTTGAAAAGAAAAAAGTATCACTAGACACAAAAAACTTATATAAAAACAACAATAAATTGTTGAAAGAAAAAGGTATTACCAGCAATAAATAAAATTTAGTTGGCAATAAATGACTCATCAAGGTTGATATGCCATAAAAACAAAACAACCAAACCAAACGGAGTTCATTATAGGAAAATTCTCTAACAATATTTGATGTGTATAATAATAATTAATTTCACATATTCCATGATCTGAAGATGCTACAAAAGATTTCACATATTCCATGATCTGAAGATGCTACAAAAGATTTCACATATTCCATGATCTGAAGATGCTACAAAAGATTTCACATATTCCATGATCTGAAGATGCTACAAAAGATTTCACATATTCCATGATCTGAAGATGCTACAAAAGATTTCACATATTCCATGATCTGAAGATGCTACAAAAGATTTCACATATTCCATGATCTGAAGATGCTACAAAAGATTTCACATATTCCATGATCTGAAGATGCTACAAAAGATTTCACATATTCCATGATCTGAAGATGCTACAAAAGATTTCACATATTCCATGATCTGAAGATGCTACAAAAGATTTCACATATTCCATGATCTGAAGATGCTACAAAAGATTTCACATATTCCATGATCTGAAGATGCTACAAAAGATTTCACATATTCCATGATCTGAAGATGCTACAAAAGATTTCACATATTCCATAATCTCAAAACGCTATAAAAAATCACATATTCTATATAATCTCATCTGTGTTTGTTCAACACTGCAAAGATGCTATAAAAAATATGAAATTAAAAACTTGAGTCATGTACTTAAATAGCCTCACCTTTCATATGGATATTATTCAAGACATAAAACTTTTTAGACTATCTAATACATGCACAGACACACACACACACACACACACACACACACACACACACACACATTTTATTAAATGCTATTTTAGGTAGATGCCCATACTTAAGATGCTCAGTTTATTTATTAAGCAGAATATTTATTTATTATTAAAGAAAAGGCACTATTCAACTTTGCATCACTAATGACACATTCCATCGCCAAGTGAATCTAAAAAATTTATTTTTTTATATTGAACTCGCAAGTCTTTGGGTCAAGTTACAGGAAATAACAAATGTCTATGTGCGTTCAAACCAGACAAGTAACTTGCAGGGTTAGAGGGAGATAACTCATAACTTTCAATTGTGGCATTATTACTATGCAAAGAATGAGAATGATATACCCCAGTGATTGTAATAAAGGGTTTGGTTCGAAATTCCTAGCACCTGAAGAAGGCCAGAGTGTACAACGTCAGAAACATCATACAAATGGTAACAAAGATGAGGACAATAGTCCAAATAATGTAATTAATGTTTAAACAGGGTTAGTGTCATGTATGATATCCACATAAAAGTCTTGATCAGATGAGGCTATTTAAGAACATGATTAGAAATTTTAAGCTAATGCTTTGGTTTTGTAGCAATTAGTGGTGTTGAGCAAAACTATACCTGATGTAGAGTATTTCATGTTCAATCTTCTTATCTCCTCTACTAAATGTGTTATAATTGATGTTGCACATAAAAATGATTAACAATGACCAATATAATGCAAATTATCTTTGAATATTTTATTTGGATATGTTGATAATATTCAGTATAATAAATGTCTAATCAAAATTGGTATCAGCTACAGCTGCCCTACACAATTATGGAGCATCATTTAAGGGGAAATCTTCAATTTTGACATACAAACTACACAAGTGTTTGTTACATTTTTTCTTTTTCTTTTCTTTTTTTTAATCAGAGAGCATAATATGCCAAAAACGTTGCTTATTTTATTCCAATGTCAATGTTAAAAAATACAACAGCTGTTTTTGTAATAAAAATACATCCATTATAGCAAAATATGACAGCTGTCACAATACAACGGTTATATTTTTTTAATGCAGTTAAAATCAAACACTCATAATTCATAAAACAGATTCAACATTTTTTTACTGTAAATATAAGGTGTGCAAAATTTCTGAGTGCTCATTAAAAAAAGTATAAAAGATCTAAACTTATTTATAAATAGAACTTTGTCTATTTGTGTGTCTGTGTGTGTGTCCGTTACCTATAGACTCCGAAACGGCTGAACTGATTTTCTTGAAAATTTACACATTTGTACTATAAGCGTCTGCAAGTGTTCTTAGCTAGGTTTTGTGTCAAGGTACCCCCAATAGATATCAAAAATCACTAATCGAAAAAAATCGGGATATAGAAGGATGGGTTCGATTTTAATCAGATTTAATACACTCATAGACAAAGACATAAGAAACGATGTTTAGAAGTTTCAAGGTTGTAGTTCTTACAATAGTGCAGAAAATCGATTTTATATATATATATATATATATATATATATGTATGTATATAAAGCAAGATGTTTGTGTGTCTGTTTATCTGTCTGTATGTCCTTTATACAAATCCACAATTTTTATCTGATTCTCACCAAACTTCAAAATTTGACTTACATCCATTCATTTTCCTTTCAGTCTACGGTTTTGCTTTAACTGGAAACAACTATTGCTTTTTAGTCTTTCATGCCAACATCCAAAGAGTCTGAGCTCCAGGACCATGGATTAATTTTAAAGCTTTCATTACACCCAAGCAATGAAATAGTTTTTGTTTGGAAACTTTAGCATACAGTTAACAGTTCATGTTTAGAAATAACTAACTGCATTTTTGAATACATGTTTTTTTAAAGTAGTATATAGAATCCTAACAAAGTTTTTTTGAAGTTTAAGAAATGGAAAAGGTTTAGTTGAAAATAGATTTGATTATACATTTCACCGTTGTAAGCTTCATCAGATCCAAAAAGGAAATAAAGAAGTTTTTTTTATCATTTCACCTCAAGCAAAGCAGTTTTTACTGCCACTGTTGCACAGGGGGTTAGTAGGGAGAAAGTGATAAGAAAAGGAGCATGTTATAGTGGGTGTCAGAAAGAGGGTAATGGAAGGATGAGAATATTGGTTGGATGAAGAGCATGAGAGAAAGGATGCAAGTCAGAGAGATAGATGACTATTGACTTTACATTTAAATTCTTGGAGATTGTAGCTGTTGAAGAAGCAAGTATATGGAAGGGAATTCCACAGGTGGGAAGTGCGAGAAAAGAAGCTGATAGAGTAGAAATTGTGGTTACATTTTATCCGTTTCACAGGGGCCTAGTTCCTAATCTTTTGTGGCTCTAGTAAATTCATATATAGGGGACAGGGCTGAGCTTAGGGCCCCTGCAGCCCCGCCAATTGCTGGGGCAAGTTCCCTAGGGGCCCTGAAAGGCACCTTGGCTCTGCAGATTTATTGTAATTAAAAAAAAGAATTAACAAAATAATTATTAGGATTAACTGGGAAATTATTATCATACTTGCATGTTGAAACAGACATCTATCAACCCTCTCTCTTCTCTCTCTTTATATATATATATATATATATATATATATATATATATAATATTTCATAGAAGCCTAAGAGGGGCAAATCATTTATAATTAAAACAAAAATGAACTTGAGAGAGAAATAGATTATAGATGTCCTTATTCAACATCCATAAAAAAAGTAGCTAAAAGTTGTGAAAACAATTGTAATGTATAGCAAAAAAATGCCAATTCCACTATTTTCAATTTTGTTTTAAGATAGAAAATAACAATTGACATTGCATTTAAATTTTTGAAGTTCAAAGTTGACTTGAAATTAGCAAGCCAAAAAAGGTTTCCACAATTAAGAAACTGTTAGCATAGAACTTACAGTTGCATGAAGCCTTTTCAACTGTAAAATGATGAGACCTTGCTGTGAATCAAGTACCGCACTTAAATTCATAAAATATATGTACCATAACCAAAAGTTCATCAGAATAATTATCACCAAAATCTTTATAGAAAGGGCACAAGGAAGCAACATTACAGTAGTTGGAAAGAGACTGAAGTAGAGATGCCAGGTCATGACCAGTAACATTACAGAATCTTCTTCAGAACTTATTAAGAATCTCTAAATGTAGCCGGTGCACCAAACTGGATGTGACAGCAATATTCAAAGCAAGTATGAATGGTAGACTTATAAATATTTAAGATAAGTTAGATTCTGTCAAGAAAAATTGTCTAGTATGAGTTAGTGAACCAACTTTCTTAGTTGTTTACTTAGCAATTAATTCAATATGGTCTTCATGTTAAAATATACTTAAATATATAAGCATTACCTTTTATTTAACAAAGCATGTTGCTTTGCATCTAATCAGTAGAAATGATAAGTAATAGTAATTAAAGTTTAATTATATACGTTGTTAACATTATATCTTTCCAAAATATAAGCATATATAAAGTGTTTATAAAAGAACATGTTTGTTGTGGACTGGACAACATGGTAGTAATTTGAAAGCGGAGTCACCATTATAAAGTAGACTGGTTGTCCAATCCACTACATTTATAATAAAAATAACTCAGAGCACAATGTAGCAAGAATAACAACAATGTATTAAACATTGTTACAGGATTGATTAATTTGTGCATGCAAGATTTAGTGTAAAAAGTTCTCTGTTGAAAGTTGAAGAAAATGTTTCAATGTTCATACTGGAAAGGTTCCTGAAATAAGGAAATATTATGTTTGTACTTATTAGTAGTTGAATATAATTATACATGTAGTGAAGTATGCTTGTAAGAGAGAGAGAAACATTTTTGGTGTAACTAATTACTGAATGCAATTAGCACAGTATGTGAGTTGGAAAGGAACTAACAGCATTCGGACTGTTAGCTCTGAAAAGCAGGATCCAACTGGCCTAAGCACGTGTGAACATCAGTTTATATATTTCTGAATAAAGCACTGGTGAAAAAAGAGGTTTCATGTGCGGCACTAATGTAAGAGTATGTGGGTATATGTGCGTATACATGCATATACGGCGATACATATATAAGTAGGTATATGCATGTAGAAGTGATTCTACATGTTCACTAAAAAGACCATTGCAGTATTTACAATGGAAAAAGAACATTAAATTTTAAAATTGTTGATTTTTCTGAAAATTTTTTTATTTAAACAAGAAATAAATTTAAAACAGAATAAATCTATATTTTCCAAACTTAAACCCTAGAATAATCAAGAAAATTGACCTGAATAAAAGTTTGTCTATGATATGGAAATAACATTGCAACACTATTTTTGAAATGCTGAGCTGAAAAAGAGAGAAGAAAGAAGAAAGAAAAAAAGAAATTATCAGGAGATTAGAAAATTACAAAAGACATAAATGCAACATTCTAAACTATTTACATTTTTCAGGCAGTTGTCCTCATTTTTGTTGCTATATTCACAATGTTTTGACCATTGTACACTCTAGCCTTATTCAAGTGATTGAAATTTTGAACTGTACCCTTTATTTCGTTCATTAGGGTAAATTGTTCTTGTTCCATGTACCATGCTGCTCCCAGATATTATCTCCATTTAACTCAACTCTTTAAATTTTTTGTTCACCTCTGTTATAGCCAAGCATTGAGTCAAGTCACCGGATCCAACCACTGGGCTGTGTGTCAGAACATATGGCCCAGTGGGTAAAAGTGTTAGAATGCAAGTAAAAAGAAAGTTGTGTCAGAACATATGGCCCAGTGGATAAGTGTTAGAATGCAAGCTGGTGACTTCCCTGTGTTCTTATCCTTCTTTCCTTCCTCTTCTTTCGATAGGTTAGTTGACTTCACTTTCTTTTCTACTTCAAATAAACTGAAATCAGTGTACGAATTACAGCAACTTCGTAACTATATTTTCTTTCGAAGTGTCAACATACAGACATTAACATAATTTTGTTTCGTCTTCGTTGTTATATATATATATATATATATATATATATATTTTTTTTTTTTTTTTTTTTTGACGAATAAGAATTTGCACCTTTGGTCTTGTTCTTATCCAGAGTTACTTGGGATGAAATGGGTTGATTCATGCTATCATCTCCCTTGGTTCAGACTCCACCCACATCTATTGAACAGGTGAAGAGGCTCATCCCTTGTTTCCTGTTTAGGATGTGGTTTCTGGCTTTCTCTTTTCCAATCTTTTCACTCTTTTCTCTCTTTATTTTTTTTTTCAATTAGAGTAGATAGACTAAACTATCACCCGGTTCACACTCCACCCACATCTATTGAACAGGTGAAGAGGCTCATCCCTTGTTCCCTGTTTAGGATGTGGTTTCTGGCTTTCTCTTTTCCAATCTTTTCACTCTTTTCTCTCTTTATTTTTTTTTTCAATTAGAGTAGATAGACTAAACTATCACCCAGTTCACACTCCACCCACATCTATTGAACAGGTGAAGAGGCTCATCCCTTGTTCCCTGTTTAGGATGTAGTTTCTGGCTTTCTCTTTTCCATTCTTTTTACCCTTACATAGCCCCCTGTGCATCAGTGGCATTATCGCCTTGCTCGGGGTGATATGATTAAAACAAAACAAAAAAAATTTGTGTCAGAACATATGGCCCAGTGGATAAAAGTATTAGAATGCAAGTAAAAAGAAAGTTGATGGGTACAAAAATTATACATCTAATCAGAAAGAGTTTAAACGGCTTAAAAAATTTGACACTCACACGACATATTGAAAGCAAAAAATATAGAGAGGGGAACCTAATGTGCTTGTGTAGATAGATGCCAGAACAAGAAGAGGGAAAAATAGTAAAAAGTTAACATTGCTAAAAGCTACAAAGTATAGGAAGTTGTGGAGAGGCATGATCACCCATATCTTGATCAGACATTGCACATAGTAGGGGCTGTTTCAATGTTTAAAAGAAAAATGTCTATTGAAGTATTAAACATAGCTTAATGCAATAATCAGAACATACCACAAAATATCATAAAATATTTTTTTTTCTTTTTAAAATCATTTCACCCCAAGCAAGGCAGGACTGCCATTGGTGTGCAGAGGGTTACAGTAAGAGAAAAAACAAGGTACGGCGGATGTCAAAGAAAGAATAAGAAATGTATAGAAATCAAAGAGATAGAAGAAGGCAATTGATATTGCATTTAAACTTTTGGAGATTGTAACTATTGGATATCGGCTTGGAACAAGAAATCAGGGAGCTGAATTCGAATTCCAGCTGAATTCATTGCATTCACTTATGCACAAATACCCTTGGGAAAGGTTTTCATCTGTCTATTCCCTCCAGTTATGGGTTAAATAAAAGGACAGATTGTGTTCTATAGCCTTGGCTGGCAACCAGTCTACTGCCAAAAGCAATGGCAACCTACTGCGGGATAATCTTCTGCCCAGTCAGTCATGTCTCTTTCGAGACATGATTGCCCAAGCGTGTTTCACTTATGGCACTTAACTGACTGACTGAATATAATAGTTAGAATAATGGTTAAGGCTTCTACTGGTCATAAGTGGGTGATCAGTTTATTACTTCATAACAATAGGAAACCGATCCCCCACTAATTACTACTTAATTATATAATACATCTCTTCCCCATCTAGCTATGAGTCAAATAACAACAGATTGGGTTCTATAGCCTTGGCTGACAACCAGTCTACCGCAGAAAGCAATGGCAACCTACTGCAGGATAATCTTCTGCCCAGTCAGTCATGTCTCTTTTGAGACATGATCATCCAAGTGTATCATATATGGCACTTAACTGACTGAACTATCAGGGAAGCAAGTAAACAGAAGGGAGTTCCACAGTGGGTTGTACAAGAAAAGAAACCGTTGGACTAGAAGAAAAAATTACCTTTAACTATTTCCATGAGAAAAGGGTGGGACCTTAATGCCAATCTAGTAGCATGTGTAAATACATATGGCTGGGGAACCAGGAAATAAATCTTGTCAGAGCAGTCACCATGAAAATATTTGTAGAAAAGACAGAGGGAAGCCACATCATGTCAGTGAGAAAGTAACAGAAAACAGGCTGCTGATTTTATTGCAAATCCTTCTTTGGATTTTGTTGAGAACCTCCAGGCAAATAGTAAGAGCACCCAACCAGATATGGCAACAGTATTCAATGCATGGACAAATCGTAGATTCATAAAATATTTATAAAATATATCATATATATACCCTACATGATACATATATGATAAATATATCATATATGTATCATTTATCATGTCATATCAAAATATCATCAAAGCAGCAGCTGCACCAATGTTTAACATGCAAATTAACAGAAATATCTATTGAACTATGAAATATAGTTTTATGCAATAATCAGAATATATCACTAACACAGTTTTAAGCTATAAATATGAAAGATTAGTTGATCAATCAGGACATCAATAGATGCTGATTACTCAACTAATTTTTTTTATTGTTTTTGGTTGTGGTATTGTTGTATTGTTCTTAGTTTATAATGAAACCATGGCATGCAGAATGAATGTGATCTTTCTTATTAATAACTCTTAATACTGCCATATAGTCAATAGGTTCTTATTGGAGCTGGGCTGAATCATAAATCAGGAGTGCTATTGATTTCCCCTTGGAATTATAAGAGATCTGCAAAAACATAAAATTACTCACTAAAGAGTACTTAAATTGGAAGAATTTTTCGTTGTTTTATTGTTTTGTTTTTTTGTTGTTTTTTCACTTGGTGTCCTTGATTGGTGGAGATATTTCTCCTTTTAAATAGTAAATTACAGATTATACTTTGTGTCAATATTTCAGAGCATATCTGTGAAAGGACAACTTATTTTAGCTGATGTGTTTCATTCTTTGAAAGCTTCTGCCTAGTCAAATTCTCTCAGAGAACAAAACACTTTAGCTAAGTTTTCCTTTTGTGTGTGTGTGTGTGTTTTTGGGGGGGGTTTTTTGGGGTTTTTTCAGATTATACTATATATCCTATTGCTTATAAGATTATATTAATCTTACTGCTATAACCAACCAAGAAATTTATTAAAACAACTGGTTGACATGTAATGCATAAACTATCACCCGGTTCACACTCCACCCACGTCTATTGAACAGGTGAAGAGGCTCATCCCTTGTTCCTTGTTTAGGATGTGGTTTCCGGCTTTCTCTTTTCCAATCTTTTCATTCCTACATAGCCCCCTGCACTTCAGTGGCGTTACTGCCTTGCTTGGGATGATATGATAAAAAAAAAATGTCTACTATCAACACTGTGTCATCTGAATATTTTACACTTTTAAGATTGTGGGTGCTAATAATGAACCTGATAGAATTTATAATTCTCTCAGAATCACTTCACTGTATAGGTCTAATAAATCCTGTGAGAAAGCACATCCTTTTCTTACACCCCTTTTTTTTTTTTTTTAAATAAATATATATTTAATAGCAGTTTTAATTATTCTTTTGTAAAGAAATTATATTTAGTTTCTTCCTTTTTAATTAGTGAATTGTATATTCTATGCCAAAAAATATTCATCTAATAAAAAAAATAGTTTTAGATTTTAAATGCAATAACCGTTTCATATATATTGAACACTAACAAAAAACCCGTGACATTTATATTTAACCTAAAATTTTCAAGGTTAATTCTGAAAGGCAAATAAATAAATTTAACATTTTAAGAAGACAGAAAAATGCTTTTATGCAATAAAAGCAAACATTTTGATACAGATATTTAAAAAAGAAAAAAATATAAGTTTCCTTGATATTTTTTATGAACACAAGTGCTTAGTTTCATTATTGTTATGTAAATTATCTCCCTTCCATAAATTTTTTTCTCCTTGACATGGCCAGATAACATTTTGCTTTGCAAGTTTTAAAATAAAATTTTGTAATTACCAATGCATGTAAAATTTTCAGAAAATATTTATGTACAACAAATGTTCTTATTAAAATATTGATAAAAACTTGTTTTAGCTGATATCAACTTTTTTATTCATAAATAAATTAAAAAAATAAAAGCCATAGAAAGTATGTTTGGTTTACATAATATTTCATATACCTGAATAAATTATTTTATTTTGCATATTATATATTCTTGGCAACTATAACTTTCATCAATCCTTTAACCATTGATTTTGCAAAGTATTCTATTATTCATAACTAACATGATTTTTATCAGTCCCTTTTTTTTTTTTTTTTTTTTTTTTTTAAAATCATCTCACCCCAACCAAAGCTGTTTTACTGCCACTGTTGCGCAGGGGATTACATAGGGGAAAAGTGATGAGAAAGATGAAGAGGTTAATAGAAGGACGAGAATACTGGTGAGATGGGGGTGAAGATGGATGGAGAAAAAAGCATGACAGAAAGGATGTGAGTCAGAGAGATAGATTTACATTTAAATTCTTGGAGATTGTAGCTGTTGAAGAAGCAAGTATACACAAGGGAATTCCACAGGTGGGAAGTGCGAGAGAAGACACTGATATAGTAGAAATTGTGGTTACATTTTATTGGTTTCACTGTAAAAGGGTGGTACCTAGTTGCTAGTCTCATAGCTTGAGTAAATTCATACATAGGGGGCACCAATGAGCTAAATTCTTTGGAGCAGAAGCTGTAAAAGTATTTGTAAAAGAGACACAGGGAAGCCATATCACACTGGTGGGAGAGCAACTGCAGCTAAGCTGCCAAGTCAGAATCAATCACATTACAGATTTTCTGTTGGATTTTGTCAAGAACCCCCAGGGGAATAGCAGGGACACCCGTTCAGATATGGCAGCAGTATTCAATGCACAGGCAGATGGCAGATTTATATATGTGCAAGATGGATTTAGAAAGAAAAATCTTCCTGGCCCTGCTGACCTTCGCAGCAGATTTAGCTATGGATTTGATATAGTCATTCCACTTGAGTCATTCTACTGAGAGTGTTAGGCCAAGGAAGCGTACTGTTTTGCTTTCAGGGAGGCTAGCCTGATCTATGCTAATGAGGAGTAGGAGCGATTGTCTATGATGGTTAACAGATATCAGCTTCGTTTTGGAAACATTAAAATTTACAAGCCAGTTTACCACAGATTGGAAGTCCTTTTCAAGCTTGGCGGTGAAGTTCGCTTTGTCAGCCTCAGCAGATTTTTGATTGAGACAAGAGTAAATGGTGGTGTCATCAGTGTATATGCCTATTTGGGAACTGATTACATCGGGGAGATCAAATTTTCATTGCTTGAATATTTTTTTCTAATCTCATATTCACTTTTAATTTGTGATTTTTAACAGTTTTTATTGCTTCCCAGAAATCTTTGTTTGAATATTGTTTTCCATTCTCAAATCCAACTTTTTTTGATAATGTTAAATTTTTTAAGATACATTCATATATGCATGTGAGTTTAAGCCTATATATCCTTATTGATAATTATTATTGATCGAAAAGACATGTTAATTAACATGTTTAATTAACACAATATTCCCATACCTGAATAGATTATTTTGATGTTAATATGGATGCTTTGATATTTGATATTCTATAGCATCAGTGACTTAATTTGTTGTTAAGATTCTTACTCTTTGGTCTTTGAGATTATTTGCAACAACTTTTATTGCTTTCCAAAATATTGTTTTCCATTCTAAAATTAATCTTTTTCTTTCATCTCTGTCTGGACCTGTTGGCATTGATTTTATTGGTTAAGAAATTTCATAAAACAATGATATTAACACAACCATGAACATCTAAAAATAATGTTTATAGTAACAATTATTTTTTGATTTCATTTTGTCTAAGAGTAATTTTCAGTATTTATTTTGAAGAATGATCACCTCATTTTGAAGAATGATCACCTCATTTTGAAGAATGATCACCTCATTTTGAAGAATGATCACCTCGAAATAATGTAATTTTACTGCTTTATTTTTTTTTAATTTTTTTTTTTTTAATCATATCACCCTAAGCAAGGCAGTCCACTGCCACTATAGCACAGGGAATTACATAGAGCGATTGGGTATAGGAAATATCAGAGGGATGGTGATAGATGAGTTAGGAGGTATATAGAGAGACTGTTGGAGAGAATGGGTGTGAGTTAGTATGTTAGGTGTCTATTGACCTTACATTTAAATTCCTGGAGGTTGTAGCTGTCGGGGAAGCAAGCATGCGGATGGGAATTAGCTAAAGAGATTTCATGTACTTCCTATTATCTTCTGAAATGGTTAAAGTTAAGTAACATTGAGCCTGGTCAGTATCTAGATGGGTAACTGCATCAGAATACCAGCTGCTATAAGCTTTGATATGCAGATGGTGTTGGGAATAGCAGTGGGGGTGGAGTTAGAAGTTCCAGTTTCAGTCATGATTGTTTTATTCATTTGCATGTGGGTGCCCTTCAGTCAGTTAAATGCCATATGTGATACACGCTTGGGCGATCATGTCTCGAAAGAGACATGACTGACTGGGCAGGAGATTATCCTGCAGTAGGTTGCCATTGCTTTCTGTGGTAGACTGGTTGCCAATTAAGGCTATAGAACCCAATCTGTCCTGTTATTTGACTCACAGCTAGAGGGGAAAGAAATGTAATATTATGTAGTAATTAGTGGGGGATCGGTTTCCTATTGTTATGAAGTAATAAACTGATCCACCACTTTATGACCAGTAGCAGCCTTAATCATTATTCCAACTATTATATTCAGTCAGTGAAGTGCCATACGTGATACATGCTTGGGTGATCATGAAAGAGACATGACTGACTGGGCAGGAGATTATCCTGTAGTAGGTTGCCATTACTTTCTGCGGTAGACTGGTTGCCGACCAAGGCTATGGAACCCAATCTGTCCTGTTATTTAACCCATAACTGGAAGGAAGAGATGAATTAATACCTTTCCCAAGGGTATTTGCATGTAAGTGAATGCAATGAATTCAGCTGGAATTCGAACTCGGCTCCCCGATTTCTCGTTCCGAGCCGATATCCAATGCACCACAACGCACATCCTTAAGAGGAGTATAAATCTATCTTTTCTCTCTGTCCAAACTAGGGGGTTGATTAGTAGAATCTCAGTAAATCATTACTTTTAGATTTTAAGAATTTGTTTGAGATAATATTTTCTGGCTTTAAACCACCTGAAAACAGTTAAGACATAAAAAAAAAATGACGTCATCAATCAAAACAAATCTAAATCTGAACGTATTTATAAATGAAACTTTGTGTGTGTGTGTGTGAGTCCATTACCTATAGACTCCGAAATGGCTGAACCGATTTTCTTTAAAATTTACACAGTTGTACTATAGGCATCTGTGAGTGTTCTTAGCTAGGTTTTGTGTCAAGGTACCCCCGACAAAAATCGATAATCGAAAAAATCGGGTTATAGAAGGAGTGGTCCGATTTTAATCAAATTTGATTCACTCATAGACAAAGACATAAGAAATGATATTCAGAAGTTTCAAGGTTGCAGTTCTTACAATAGTGCATAAAATCAATAATATATATATATATATATATATATATATATATAAAAAAGGCAAGATGTTTGTGTGTGTGTCTGTTTATCTGCCTGCATGTCTGTGTTTTTTCAGCCCTTTTATTTTAGTTTTTGCTTTGGGTTTGGCTCTAAGTGGGTATAATTGTAGTTCTTAGTCTCAGCCAGGATACCATTTACTCAGAGGACTTATTTAGCCTTCAAAATTCAGTTTACGATTAAAAAAACTTATTTGATATTGATACCAGGAAATCAAAATTTGACTTACATCCATTCATTTTTCTTTCAGTCTACGGTTTCACTTTAACTGGAAACAACTATTGCTTTTTAGTCTTTCTTGCCAACATCCAAAGAGTCTGAGCTCCAGGACCATGGATTAGTTTTAAAGCTTTCATGACACCTGAGCAATGCTGGGCTATACTGCTAGTCTATACATATATGAAAGACCCAGTCTCTAGTCTATCCAACAGGTTCATCCAATGTAGCTCTATATGCATCATTAAAGACTACTACTGAGAAATCAGTTTTCATGTACTTCACCAATTTTACACATTTCTCTTGGTGATGTTTACTTAAAGGTGTTAGTTTGTTAAGGTTCATATCTTCAATAAATGTTCTTAATATTCTTTATCATTTCTGTTTTCATTTGTCACACAAACTTGAAATATTTTCTTGTTATATTCACTCTTGCTTATAACCATTTTAATTTTTTACCAAATCTATTGGGGATATGCATGACACCATTTTTCTTCTATCATGCCAAACTTTTAAATTTCAAAATTTCTTTGTTTTATGATCTCTGTTCAGATTAGCATTTGAAATTTCACTGTTGTATTCTCATCATTCAATAACCTTGCAACATATTAGTTTACTTGAGAGATTATATCGTAAAAACATTTTTCTATATCTGAAATCAGAAAATAGCTATCAATGAGTGTATGAGTGTGTGTTTTTATAGAATCGCCGACTGACACCAATTCGGTAGGGTTTCAATCCTGGGTTAAAAAGCAATCAGTCTAACCGTACTGATGAGCTGTGATACAGCGAAACAGATCTGTCTGCGGATGACAATATATATATACACATGTGTGTATGTGTGTGTGTGTCTGAGTTATAACCCTAAAAGGTTACTGCATGAGTAATCACCAAATCGGAGGTTGGGAATAATAGTATATCAACAAGTACAAGACTCTCACATTGCATAAAATAGATACACTGCAAATAGGGCTGCTAGTCCATATAATCAGTCTCTTCTCTACCATTTACACCAATAGTGTCCATGTATTTAAGAGGATAGGAAATTACCTTTCCTGTATATAGGTAAGATATGAGAGAAGGATTTATAATTTTTTTTACAACTATCAAAACAATTTCAAAGGAAAAAAATCTAGCAAAGTGTTAAAAGATTTATGACACACATACAATTCTTTAGGTCTCCATCAGATTGTGTTTGTTTAATACATGTAAGCAAAAAGAAGTGTTAAGTATTTTGGATTTAAAAATTCATATTTTTATATATATGATAGGATAAGGAACAAATACGAAATACTTGTAAATTTAACATACTTGATATTTATTCAAAGTTCATATGAAAATAAAATATGGATGAGAAATGTAAATGGAGTAGATGCATATATGATAGGATAAGGAACAAATAGGAAATATTTATACATTTCCTGATGAAGCTTAAATAAAAGTGAAACCTGTTCAAATTTAATATGGATGAGAAATGTAAATGGAGTAGATGCATATATGATAGGATAAGGAACAAATAGGAAACATTTATAAATCTGAACAGGTTTCACTTTTATTTAAGCTTCATCAGGAAATGAAATATGGATGAGAAATGTAAATGGATTCGATGCATATATGATAGGATAAGGAACAAATAGGAAACATTTATAAATTTGAACAGGTTTCACTTTTATTTAAGCTTCATCAGGAAATGAAATATGGATGAGAAATGTAAATGGAGTAGATGCATATATGACAGGATAAGGAACAATTAGGAAACATTTATAAATTTGAACAGGTTTCACTTTTATTTAAGCTTCAGCAGGTAATGAAATATGGATGAGAAATGTAAATGGAGTAGATGCATATATGATAGGATAAGGAACAAATAGGAAACATTTATAAATTTGAACAGGTTTCACTTTTATTTAAGCTTCATCAGGAAATGAAATATGGATGAGAAATGTAAATGGACTAGATGCATATATGATAGGATAAGGAACAAATAGGAAACATTTATAAATTTGAACAGGTTTCACTTTTATTTAAGCTTCATCAGGAAATGAAATATGGATGAGAAATGTAAATGGACTAGATGCATATATGATAGGATAAGGAACAAATAGGAAACATTTATAAATTTGAACAGGTTTCACTTTTATTTAAGCTTCATCAGGAAATGAAATATGGATGAGAAATGTAAATGGAGTAGATGCATATATGACAGGATAAGGAACTAATAGGAAACATTTATAAATTTGAACAGGTTTCACTTTTATTTAAGCTTCAGCAGGTAATGAAATATGGATGAGAAATGTAAATGGAGTAGATGCATATATGATAGGATAAGGAACAAATAGGAAACATTTATAAATTTGAACAGGTTTCACTTTTATTTAAGCTTCATCAGGAAATGAAATATGGATGAGAAATGTAAATGGACTAGATGCATATATGATAGGATAAGGAACAAATAGGAAACATTTATAAATTTGAACAGGTTTCACTTTTATTTAAGCTTCATCAGGAAATGAAATATGGATGAGAAATGTAAATGGACTAGATGCATATATGATAGGATAAGGAACAAATAGGAAACATTTATAAATTTGAACAGGTTTCACTTTTATTTAAGCTTCATCAGGAAATGAAATATGGATGAGAAATGTAAATGGAGTAGATGCATATATGACAGGATAAGGAACTAATAGGAAACATTTATAAATTTGAACAGGTTTCACTTTTATTTAAGCTTTATCAGAAAATGAAATATGAAGGAGAAAAAATTTGTTTTTCTTTTTTTTTTCTTTCCTTGATACTCGATTATTTGATGAAGCTTAAATATAATCAAGACATGGCTTTTGACCACATCTTTTAGAAACACTCATTCCCATACAATGAATTCGTGTAATGGATAATTGGTAATTGGTAACCTGAGTTCCAATTCTAATTGTGTTCATTATATTCATTTACAGGTAAACACTTTTGAGAAAGGTATGACTCCACGTCTTCTCTCCTTTCTTTACTAAATCATTATTACCTTTAAAAAATATTGCAATGTAAAATATTTTCTGGCTTTAAAAAACCTGCAGTGGGTTGGTTAGCCATAAAAATGAATCAATCAATCAAAGCAAAATATCTTTGAAAACATTTGTTTCTCACCCTGTCAGATTCTTCAACTCATTTATTTATTTGAAATATGAACAAATCTCAAGTTGCATATTAAAATCATGCACCACTAAATGTGTGTGAGTCCGTTACCTATAGACTCTGAAATGGCTGAACCGATTTTCTTTAAAATTTACACAGTTGTACTATAAGCGTCTGTGAGTGTTCTTAGCTAGGTTTTGTGTCGAGGTACCCCCGATAAATATCGATAATCGAAAAAATCGGGTTATAGAAGGAGTGGTCCGATTTTAATCAAATTTGATACACTCATAGACAAAGACATAAGAAATGATATTCAGAAGTTTCAAAGCTGCAGTTCTTACAATAGTACAGAAAATTTGATATTGATACCAGGAAATCAAAATTTGACTTACATCTATTCATTTTTCTTTCAGTCTACGGTTTCGCTTTAACTAGAAACAACTATTGCTTTTTAGTCTTTCGTGCCAACATCCAAAGAGTCTGAGCTCCAGGACCATGGATTAGTTTTAAAGCTTTCATTACAACCAAGCAATGCCAGGTTGTACTGCTAGTTCATAAATATAACATACCTTAAAAATATACTTTTATTATATTATACACACATATGTATATATACATACACAGTGGTGTTATCCTACCGGTTTGAACTGGGCTTGAAAATTATAAACCTTAGTGAACTGGATGTCAGATTATCCAAAAATCATAGCTGATATATAAGCGCTAAGTATTAAATACCATTGCTATAAGTTCTGTGGAGGCTGAAAGAGGGTTTTCTGGAATAAACATAATTTATTCTGACAAAAGAATCATTTTGAAATTAAAAATTTAGCAAATCTTCTCATCATAAATTTGATAGTTTTTCATTGGATCTTTGGGACTGCAGTGATTCAGTACAAATGTAGCTAAGAAATCAAAACACAGCTGATGACACTAGAGTCAAAAAGCATATTTCTGAACAGAAATATCATGAAAACAGAATTTCAATCTGGAAATATTTTAATAAATGTTTCTTTATATAAAATTATCTAAATGGTTTTTTATACTAGAGAGTGATTTGTTTCTGTTCTCAGATTGTAAAGAAAGTAAGCATAATAGGATCATAAGTAAGCATAATTGGACCACTCCTTCTATAACATGATTTTTTTTAATTATCGATTTTCTATATTTATTGGGGGTAGCTCGACACAAAACCTAGCTAAGAACACTGACAGACACTTATTGTACAACCGTGTAAATTTTCAAGAAAACTGGTTCAGCCGTTTCAGAGTCTATAGGTAATGGACACACACACACACACACACACACACACACACACAAAGTTCCATTTATAAATAAGTTTAGATTAGATTTAGATAAAAGTGCACATATCAGGGATAGAATGTGTATAAATGTGAACACTGGTCAACATTAAGCAGTGAGAGTCTTTTTCAATCTGGAACGCAATCTTCATGTTATTGACTTCAGTGTCTATAATTTTTCATATAACATTTCAGGGTTTGATCAGACTAAAGGGATGTTTATACCAATGTTACAAATGAAAAACTTTTCTACTAGTAAAAGTTTGGTGCCACGGACAATAAACAAAGGGTTTCTCTTTGATATTAAGCTGTAAATTAATACTTATTGTTTCATTGAAGTAAATATTAGTAGTTATTTTAGCATATTGCTGTTAAGGCAGGTTGAGTTACTCCCAATATGAAGATGCTATAAAAATGAGAAAAAGTGAGAAAACAACATTTAGAAACATAGATGAAAGGAAAAAAAAAATTTTTTTTTTCACCTCTATCAAGGCATGACCACTTCTGGTCCACAAAAGGTTACAAAGGGGATGCCTAAGAAAGGATAAGAGGTGGATGGGATTTAGAGAAATAGAAGATGGCAGTTGATGTTGCTTTTAAAATTTTGGAGATTGTAGCTATCTAGGAAGCAAGTATACAGAAGAGAGTACCACAGGCAGGAAGTGCGAGAAAAGAAACATCTGGAGTAGAAGTGGAAGTTACATTTGAATATTTTGACAGAAAAAGTGGGGTCCTAGATGGCTGTTGTGATATGGCTCAATTACGGGACCAGGTTCATGTCTATATAAAGAGTGAGTCAGTTAAACTCAGCATTTAGTGTGAGCTGAAGGCTGCCCTTAACAACCGTGATTACTTGATAACTCAACCACTCATATTGTTGCGATCTAGTATGGAATATTTATATTGTATCTTTTATTTACTTATTTTTTTTTTTTTAATCATATCGCCCCAAGCAAGGCATTTTACTGCCACTGTTTTTCAGGGGGTTACATAGGAGAAAAGTTATTAGAAAAAGTAACAGGTTATAGGGGGTCTCAGGAAGTGGGTAAGAGAAGGATGAGAATAGATGAGAGTGGAGTGGATGGAGAAGGGAGCATGAGAGAATGCAGGTTAGTGAAATAGATGACTATTGACTTTACATTCAAATTCTTGGATATTGTAGCTGTCAGGAAAGCAAGTAAATGAAAGGGAATTCCACAGATGAAAAGTGCGAGAAAAGAAGCTGTCAGAGTAGAATTTGTGTTTACAATTTATTGGTTTCACAGTAAAAGGGTGGGACCTAGTTGTTAATTTTGTGGCTTAAGTAAATTTACATATAGGGAACACCAGTGAGCTAAGTTCATCGGAGCAGAAGCTGTGAATGTATTTGTAGAAGAGACACAGGGAAGCCACATTGCACCGGTAAGAAAGTGACTGTATCAGAGCTAAGTCGGGATCTATCACATTACAGATTCTCCTTTGGATTTTGTCAAGGACCCCTAGGTAGAGAGCAGGAGCACCTGACCAGATATGGCAGCAGTATTCAATGCTACCGAATAAAGATAAAGAATAAAATCTACTGGATAAAGATATTATTTCAACATCTGTGTATTGTTTTATCACTCAACAGTACAACAATGACAATCTAGTAGCATGCTTCAATTCATGTGGTCAGGGCACCAGGTAAAGAAAGCTCATCAGAGCAGAAGCCCTGAAAATATTTCTAGAAAGGACAAAGGGAAGGCACATCTCAATGGTGAGAAAGTGACCGAAGCTGGGCTACTAAATCAGGATTGATTACATTGCTGAACCTTCTTTGGATTTTGTTGGGAACCTTGAGATGAATCACTGGAGCACCTGACCAGATATGCCAGTAGTATTCAATGCACAGACAAATAGATTATAGTGTTACTAGCAGTACAGCCCGGCATTGCTCGGGTGTAATGAAAGCTTTAAAACTAATCCATGGTCCTGAAGCTCAGACTCTTTGGATATTGGCACAAAAGACTAAAAAGCAATAGTTGTTTCCAGTTAAAGTGAAACCGTAGACTGAAAGAAAAATGAATGGATGTAAGTCAAATTTTGATTTCTTGGTATTGATATCAAATAAGTTTTTTCGTCGTAAACTGAATTTTGAAAGCTAAATAAGTCCTTTGAGTAAATGGTATAATGGCTGAGATTAAGAACTACAATTATACCTACTTAGAGCCAAACCCAAAGCAAAAACTAAAATAAAAGGGCTGAAAAAAATACAGACATACAGGCAGATAAACAGACACACACACACAAACATCTTGCCTTTTATATATATTTATTATCAATTTTCTGCACTATTGTAAGAACTGCAATCTTGAAACATCTGAATATCATTTCTTATGTCTTTGTTTATGAGTGTATGAAATTTGATTAAAATCAGACCACTCCTTCTATAACACGATTTTTTTCAATTATCGATTTTCGATATTTATTGGAGGTACCTCAACATAAAACCTAGTTAAGAACACTCGCAGACTCTTATAGTACAACTGTGTAAATTTTCAAGAAAATCTGTTCAGCCGTTTTGGAGTCTATACGTAATGGACACATCCAGACAAAGTTCCATTTATAAATAAGTTTAGATTTAGATTAACTTGCGTTATATAGTTCTCTCAGTCCCAGAACCATGCTGACTATTGGCCAATACCCAACTCCATCAGCTAACACAAATTCTTGGTTAACAGCCATCAGTAGAACTAGACCCTTGAGAGGTGTGAGCTTCTCAGGGCATGATATGTGCCAGCCAGAATTCAATACTGTTCAGTCATACAGCTAGGGTTCCAAAGTGAATGTAGGTGCATTAGCTATTGGATTAACAAATGCCCAGACAGGAGAATTTAATAAACAAAATATATTCCAAGTATGCAAAGAAGGTATCTACAACCATATAACCCTATCCCAATTTGTTTATAGCAAGCCATATCATAACAAGTCATTAGTAGAAAAGTCAATTGTGGCATTTTAAACTGGTGCTACAAGTATCTTCATCTATGAGGACATTGTGCATCATTAATTGTCATATAGAAATAAGATATTATGCAGTTTAGTATTATTTTCTTTCTTTCTAATTCAATTTTTCTATTTCTTAGTAAATCACTTAGCTTCTCCTCTGTGCTATGTCACTTTAGAACATTGATGATCATAGCATTTCACAATTTCCTGTCTTTCATAGCTCTTGATAAAGTTTGTCTTTTTGCTATCGCTCTTAAACCTTGTTCCATTATTCATTTACTCAAACTCACGAAGTAGGTTGTGTTATTTTCCTGCTCTTCCTGCCTTCAATCTATCCTGTGAGTATCATATTTTCCAATCTCTCTTTTCTCATTAGTTTCAACTGTTTCTTCCTAACATTAAGTGTGCTTTTTGTTTCCATTTTTTAAAACTTAATCATTACTCATATTTAATGGTTTTCTCAGCATCCTTTTGTAGAAACACATTTCTTTTGCTTCAAGTCTCTTCTTTAACTGTGAGTAGATTGTCCAAACTTCACTGATATATAGGAGGACTAATATTGCATAACAGTTCAATACATTTTTCTTTGTTTCTGTTGATTCAAGTCTCTTCTTCATTTGTGAGGAGATTGCCCAGCATTCACTGACATATAGGACTTATATTACATAACAGTTCAGTACTCTTTTCTTTGTCTCTCTTGCTTCAAGTCTCTTCTTCATTTGTGAGGAGATTGTCTAGCATTCACTGCTATATAGAAAGACTGATATTACATAATAATTTAATACGTTTTTGTTGCTAATTACATTTTTTCTATTTATTGATGATTTATTTAGCTTTTGGAAGGCTTCTTTTTCTATCCCAAAGTACCTTCAGATTTTGGTGTCATGTTTTCTATTTTCTGTTAAAACATTTCCTATATATTTAAATTGTTGTTCTTGTTTGATTTTGTATAATCAATCTGTAATTTGTATGTTGGGCTGTTCCTTTTGTTAACAACCATGCATTTTGTTTTCTTGTAATTGATGTCCTTTCTTCTAGTTTTCCTTCCCTAACTTCTGTAATTAAACATTAGATATTCATTTTTATAAGTGACAGCTTTTCTGTTTATCTATGGTCCAAACTTTGAATAGAACACACTCATGCCACCCACCAACACTCACTCAAAAACAAAGAACCCCATTTGTATATGTGTAACCTGTCAGGAACCATACAAAATTGAGCAACAAACACAAGCTAAGTAGTTCAGAGAAGATCACCTAGATGAAATGTTCAAAAATACTGGACCTGGTGAGATTTTGCAATTTGTAAAAACAAATAGAATATAAGCTAACAATCTATTTCTGTTCAGTTTATACTTATAAAAGCCCTACAATCTATTTTGAATGGAATATCTATTCCAATCAATTTTTGTGCACGTTGAACCCAGAAAAATTGTTATATAATTTATTTATTTAGAGTGTTTCAGCCATTCTACACTCTGACCTTCTTCAGGTGATTACAATTTTGAATTGAACCTTTTATTTCAATCACTGGGGTATATTGTTCTCATTCCATCAGTCATGTGACTCCCAGATGTTTTAGTTATCTCCCTTTAACTCAACTCACTAAGATTTTGTTCACCAATGCTGTAGACAGGTATTGAACTCACAACATTTTGGCCAATTTACTGGATCCAAACAACACTTTTATCTACTGGGCCATATCTCCTTGTGGATCTATCCCAGTGATTGAAATAGAAGGTTCAATTCAAAATTACATTGATCTGAAGAAGGTCGGAGCATAGAACAGCTGAAACATTGTGAATATGGCAACAAAGATGAGGACAAAATCTGAAAAATGGAAATAATTACAATACCTCATCTCAGAAATATGGATGAATAATTTATATTTATCCGCAAATTTTTTAATACAGCATTTATTAGGACAAAATAATTATTCTTACAAAATTCAAAAAGCATTTAGATTTAAATAACCCACAAAGAATTAATCTAAATCTAAACTTTTTTATAAATGGAACTTTGTGTGTGTGTCTGTGTGTGTCTGTGTGTGTGTGTGTGTGTGTGTGTCTGTGTCCGTTACCTATAGACTCCGAAACAGCTGAACCGATTTTCTTCAAAATTTACACAGTTGTACTATAAGCATCTGCAAGTATTCTTAGCTAGGTTTTGTGTGAGGTACTCCCGATAAATATCGAAAATCGATAATCGAAAAAAATCGGGTTATAGAAGGAGTGGTCCGATTTTAATCAAATTTGATACACTCACAGACAAAAACATAAGAAACGATATTCAGAAGTTTCAAGGTTGCAGTTCTTACAATAGTGCAGAAAATTGATAGTATGATATCGATACCAGGAAATCAAAATTTGATTTACATCCATTCATTTTTCTTCAGTCTACGGTTTCGCTTTAACTGGAAATAACTATTGCATTTTAGTCTTTCATGCCAACGTCCAAAGAGTCTGAGCTCCAGGACCATGGATTAGTTTTAAAGCTTTCATTACACCTGAGCAACGCCGGGCTATACTGCTTATGAACCATAAAACAAACAAATCTATTTACCTGTTATAAATTTTTTTTTTTTTTTTTTTTTTTTTTAATAGAAAAATGATCTTAAAGATTTGATGTACTTGAGTAGAATTAAAAGTTGAATAAACAAATAGAACTACTTGTCTAGGTTTTCTTTCTAGATGCTCTTATGTGTCATTATAAAGATTTTGATTGAGTCTATACTGGAATACTCAAAGCATTCTGTGTTCCTGCATTTTTCCATCTGACTGAATAATTAGGTCTCATTCGTTGTCCAGTATGAAGGACCTTTCTGTATAACCCAATTAAAGTTCAATGTCTCCAATCTGGTGTTAGATACTGCTGTTGACCACAGCCAACATCCTGTTGCCAATATCTTCACTATAACTCTGACAGGGGTGGCTTCTATGTGCTACTTTTTCAAAGAACAATCCATGGTTTGGTTCCCAGGGTCACATACAATTTTGAATTTAAAGCTGTCCTTTTTCTGAACTGATTGCCAACAACGGCTAGTCTGTCCTGCTATTCAACCTATAGCTGAAAGGGGATCAGAGAGCTGGATTCATACTTATCCCAAGGGGATTTGCGTATGTGAATATAATCAACTCAATTGGGATTTAAACTTGGTTCCCAGGTTTCTTTCCAAGCTCTTATCCATTACACCACTTCAGTCTGTCAGTTAAGTACCATACGTGATACACACTTGGGTGATCATGTCTCAAAAGAGACATGACTGACTGGGCAGAAGATTATCCCACAGTAGGCTGCCATTGCTTTCTGCAGTAGACTAGTTGCCAACCAAGGCTATAGAACCCAATCTTTCCTGTTATTTAACTCATAACTGGAGAGAAGAGACTGATTGATATCTGCATGTAAGTGACTATAAGGAATTCAACTAGAACTAATTTTACTAAATTTTAGATAAATAACTAATATTACTAATTTTTAGATAATTTGCAGGTTATGATTAGATACAGTAGAATATATAAATTTTATATCATATCAATATGATAAATGTTTCTAAATTCTTGTATCACAATAATTAAAACATTGTTAGAAGTAACAACTTAATTAATAATATTATACTCTTAAGAATTAAATGTTCCAACAAAAATCTATATTTCAACATCTGTTTACCCATGCATAACCCAATGTTTAAAGACTGGTTTATTATTATAATAGTTTTATTTTTCATGAGTCCAGTAAATAAGATATATGAAGCCAAATTCAAAAGTGTTTAAACTAATGAATTTTAAAAATCAATAGAGAATGTTTATGTAAATTAGTATGAGAATTTACTTTCAGATTTTGCAAATTTAATTTTATAAAAAGAATATTTTTTTTTAATCTAATGATTTTGTGGAAGGCTGAGGTGGTGAATATGTGGCTTTGTAAAAATTTTCGGTAGATTTGAAGGAGATTACCACCACCTTAAATTTGTTATTTTTTTTTTTTTTTTTTTCATCACAGTCTAATCAGTTATTACATGAGGGTTCTGATTATCAAAAACAATTTTTGAAAAATTTCAATATTTAAACAATTTTTGGTGGGGCTCAATTTCTCATAAAACATAATAAATTGATCCTCCATTTTGGAATCAATCACGTTGGGGTCACTTTGTTTTGGTCTTTTGGGATGAGTTGCTGCTCTTGTTTTTGTCTTTTTTAAGTTTTCCTCAGTTCTTATGACATCTTCCTCAGAAACTCTAAGAATGGCTTAATTCAAAAATTTCGCAAAAGTTTCAGTAGTCAAATATGCACAAGCAATAAAGTTAATTGCACAGGCTCGATTTACTATAAGGTTGTATGAAAAACTGAGTCCCCCCAACCAATTGTTAAAATATTGAAATTTTTCTAAATTTTCTTTGTCAATTGGAAAGTTTAGGGGTTAATCAATAAGATTGCACTGAAAAAAGTAAAAAAAAAAAATTGATAATCCACAAATTTAAAGGTGGCAATAATGTTGTACTGGTAAGTGATTCCAAAATGGAGGATCGATTTACTATAAGGTTGTATGAAAAACTGAGCCCCCACCAAAATTGTTTAAATATTGAAATTTGTCTAAATTTTTTTTGTCAATCGGAGAGTTTAGGGTGTGATTGATAATATTGTATTGAAACAAAGCAAAAAAAAAAAAATGAAAAACAACAAATTTAAAGGTGGTGGTAGTCTCCTTCATGTCCGCCAAATTTTCAACTCATTCATAAAGAAAAAGAAAGAAAAAAGAATGAATAAATAAATAAAGCATTTAAATCCAAAATTTTATATTCTACAAACTGTTGAGGTGTTTGAACATAATGGTTTCTCTCTTTTTTTTTTCTTTTAGTCTATTTTCTTCTTATGCAGACAATCAGTAAGCATAATAAATTAGTCTGACTTTTTCATATGTTGTCTTTTTATTTATTTATTTTTGGCATGTGAACGTAGTAACAGACACAAAATGTGCACAAATATTCAAAATGCTTGGCTCTATTTGAATGTATGTTAGTTGAAGAGTAGTAAATTGAGTAGTAAATTTTCTAACTTAATTATTATACTTAACTAAAAGACAAAATTAATGACTAAAAAATGTAGATTAATAATTTGATATTTGTTGTAAGTACTTTACTCTTTCTCTGTAAATTATAATTAAATTTTGAATTGATATCCCCTCTGTAGGGATATTATACCTTAATAATTTTAATAAAATGTTTTTTTTATTTGAAAATGATTATTAATAGATATTTTATTATTTGAATGTCTAATTTGTTTGTTTTAAATCTTAATTTATATATATTTTTAAAGTCTTTTATTTTATGTGACAATTTCTAGAGAATTCATTTTCTTAGTCTTATTAATAAGACTTAATTTAAAATTATTATTGATATGTAAAAACAGTGTTTCCCAAACTATGGGTCTCGACCCACTGGTGGGTTGCAGGTGGAATGTTAGTGAATTGTAAAACGTTTTTAGAATTACACCTTCTTAGATTCAATTAAACACTATCTTTTGAGATAGTTCAAGAATCACACTTTCATTGCAAGGCTGTTGTATCAAGTAGTATGTGTTTTGAAGAACTTAACAAATTAGTATTGGTCTTGCTTTCTTAATCTAATCATTCATCATCATAAAAAAGAAATCAATTCTCACCTATTCATAAAGTACTTTAACTATAGTATCGGTTTTATCAGTTGATTGCTGAATTTTAACTTTTTGATTATAGATGTTTTTTTTTTTTATATTTCTAGGTATCTTTCAATTATTTGTAGATATAATGCACCCTCAGCTCCTATGCATCTGCTATTTCAATCAAAAGTTAAAATTCTGTGACCAAAGGTTAGATATCTACTTACAAAGAATATCTAGAAATAAAAAAAAAATCTATAGATATCAATAAAAAGTGGATTGCTATAAACTGTGGTCATGAATAGTGGGTCGCGATTCTAAAAAGTTTGGGAATCCCTGTATCAAAATATTAGATGAATTATTAACATAATTAATAATCCATCCATACTATTGTTTAGATATTGGTATTTCTTTCTTTGTTTCTATTCAATCTTGTCATTGTGTGTGTGTGTGTGTGAATAGAGTAATTTTTATCTGTTATACATAAAAATAGAATGAAAAATGTAGTTACTTTCAAATTTTATTTATAATTATCACAGAATATTTCTACACTGTAAAAATAAATAATCATCAAAATTTTAAGGATTATTATTTAAACAGTTTATGCATTGGTATTAATCTTTTGTTGTGTGTGTACAGTTTTATAAAAATTCTTCTTTCAACCTGTTCTGTTTATTCATGGTTTCTATTGGTGACTGTATTCTTTTGTTTGAAAGTTATTCATTTAGGTCTTTCTATTGAATCTGCTAAATTGTTTAATTTGCTTTATTCTGCAAGTATTTAGCACAGAGTGGTTTGGCAACAGTATTCTACCTTTGCTATAAAATTATTTTGTACTTTACGAAGGAAATTGTTCTCTTTTACATCTGTGCCTTTACGAACATTCCCTCACAATATTTACACTTCAAACAATAGATAAAACATGATACAGTCAGTGGTAATATAGTGTGTGTGTGTTTTTTTTTGTTTTCTTTTTTTTTCTTTTTTTTTAGTATTTATGGGTGCTTGTAGGATGTTTAATAGTATCTGAAACAAAAGTAGCGATAATGAAACAAATCTAAACTTATTTATAAATGGAACTTTGTCTGTGTGTGTGTCTGTTACCTATAGACTCTGAAACGGCTGAACCGATTTTCTTGAAAATTTACACAGTTGTACTATAAGCGTCTGCGAGTATTCTTAGCTAGGTTTTGGGTCAAGGTACTCTCGATAAATATTGAAAATCAATAATCGAAAAAATCGGGTTATAGAAGGAGTGATCCAATTTTAATCAAATTTCATACACTCACAGACAAAGACATAAGTAACGACATTCAGAAGTTTCAAGATTACAGTTCTTACAATCGTGCAGAAAATTTGATATTGATACCAGGAAATCAAAATTTGACTTACATCCATTCATTTTTCTTTCAGTCTATGGTTTCGCTTTAACTGGAAACAACTATTGCTTTTTAGTCTTTTGTGCCAACGTCCAAAGAGTCTGAGCTCCAGGACCATGGATTAGTTTTAAAGCTTTCATTACACCCGAACAACGACAGGCTATACTGCTAGTATATATATATATATATATATATATATATATATATATAAGGTGCGATTTGTAAATTGTCGCAATTATATTATTATTTCAAATATTCTTTAAGTTGAGTCTGAGCCCCAGGACCATGGATTAGTTTTAAAGCTTTCATTACACCCAAGCAATGCCAGGCTATACTGCTAGTAAACAATACTTTTTTCTTACATGACATTTTGGGTTCAGCATTTTTAGAAGGGAATTTAATAATAAAAGTTAAAAGTAAAACTGTGTGTAACAAAAATGTGTTAGAATTTTTGAGGATAAGAGTGGCAGTAAATTAAATTAAATTAAATTACCTTATCAGATATAATTCCCAAAGACTAGCTGACATACTACATTGTGCTATTATTGTTTTGCTATGATTACTGATATTGTGTATGGTCTAACTTTTATTTTTTCAGGCAAGAATTATGAAATCAGAGCACACTCAATGCCTTTTAATGGGTCCTTTTCTCTCTTGATAAGACTGATAATTTCTTCTATGTGCCTTGTCCCTTCAGGGCGTAGGTGATCATGGCCTTCCACGTTTCCCTATTCCTGGTGGCTCTGAGCACACCTTCTCCTGTTGTGCCATGCAATCCTCGTTCCGTCATCCACCTGATTAGGTCCTTCAAATATGTTATCCGTTGCTTTCCCCTGTCTCTTTTTCCCATCTATCTGGCCTGTTAGTATCAGATTCTCCAAGGCCTCCTTCCTCATTGCATGTCCCAGGAACTTCAGTTGTCTCTTTCTGATGCTCAGTATTAATTTCCTTTTTGTTTCCATCATTTCCAAGACCTAATCATTGCTTACATGCTCGATCCATGAGATTCGCAGCATCCTTCTGTAGAACCACATTTCAGTTGCTTCAAGTTTTTCCTTCATCTTTGATGGTATTGTCCAGCATTCACTACCATATTGAAGGACGAATAGATTCAGTTCAAATTGTTGGTGGATGTCTTTCTATGAACTACCAATGTGTTTTAAGTGCTGCTATGCAGCATATCTTTGTATAGTTTTTGTTTTGTTTTGTTTTCTTTTCTTTTCTTTTTTAGTTTCTGGATGTTTTATCATTACCAGATGATATACATTGGCATGACATCCAAAAATCTAAAAAAAGACTATATGAGCCTTACAGAGGTTATTATAGGTCTCCGTTGGTCAAAGTTGACTATGGTTGGCTGAAGCATTGGCATCTGTGACTACAGAAGCTGATGCAGGAATGACAGTCCCTGTTGCAGAGGTAGCATTTATGTTTTGTTTCTGGTCTGTTGGAGCTGTCATTTTGCTTCCTGCAAACCCACTTCTCCATGGTGGACTGTGTTAGCTGCTCCTACCCTGATTTGAGTTGTTTGGCCAGGGTTCATCTCCACATAGACCAGTTGACTGCCACACTCTCCCATGACTCTGTCTTGATGCCCACAACATTTATGTCACATTTAACAATGTCACTATACTGCAGCTGTGGCTGCCCGGTGGGTTTTCTTCCTGTTGAGTTGTGCAGGTAATAACAACGAAACAACAGAAATATAAATATAATAAAATATATTACGGAAGAAAGGTATTTACAAAGTTGGTTAGTACAATACAGGAAAACAAGGTATTAATGTGTACGTCTCTGTACGTGGTAGAGTGCAATTAATCACTTCCGGGTTACAACTGGAAATACACAACTGACTCATAATCTTTGAACTGTCCTGAAAGTCGACCACCAAAGTCCTCCCGGCACTACCACCATATATAGTGCCTGGAACAGTTCATTATACTTCAAAAGTGGAGAGCGCCCTAACACTTTCAGAGGCCAGCTCTCCATACAGGAGTTCTTTTGGGATGTGGCCATCTGCCATGCATTGGACATAGCCTAGGTAGTTGAGTTCATGCTGTTTAAGGAGTGTGAACATGGTGAGCAGACCCCACATGAGACAGGAACTCAGTATCAGACACCTTGTCTTGCTATGATATTCCCAATATGTGGCAGATACTTCTCATGTGGAAGATATTCAGATGCCTCTCTTGCCTGGCATACATGGTTCATGTCTCGTTGCTCTATAGCAGTGTGCTGATAACACTGGCATTGTACACTGCCATCTTTGATGTCAGCTTGGAGTTGGTCCAAACACATGTTGTGAGGTGTGCAACAGCTGTGGCTGCCTTCCCAATTTTCTTGTCGAGCACTGCCCAGGGAGAAGTGGTCAGTGATAATGGAGACAAGGAAAGGAAAGTGATGGGCTACATCCAGCTCATAGTTATTGATAGTGATGATGGTGGTGCTGGGTATCTTGACTCAGGATGATTGTCTTTTGCAAGCTAATGGTCAGCCCAATACTCTCTGCAGACCTGAGAGAAATGATCCTTCAGTGACTGAAGTTCACACTGGTTGTGGGATGCTAATGCCATATCATCAGCAAACAACATGTTTCTGATAAGAACTTTTCGTACTTTAGTCCTGGTTTTGAGATGGGTGAGATTGAAAAGCCTACTATCTGATCTCATATGCAGGTAAATCTCTTCCCATGATGTGCCAAATGCATGCTTCAGATGCAGTGTGAAGAAAATTCCAAAGAGAGTGGGAGTGAGGATACAACCCTGTTTGGTGCCACTGTTAATGTTTAAGGACTCTGTTTAATGTTTAAGATGCTGCTGTTGAGCTGTACAGTCCCCCCACCACCATCACCACATGTCATTATAGAAGAACTCAATCAAGCTCTGCAGCTTGGGTGAGCAGCCAATCATGGACAGAATTCTGAAGAGGCTCTCCCTGTTAACAAGATCAAATGCCTTGGTCAGATCGATGAAAGCAGTGTACAGGGGCATTTGCAGTTCTCTGTACTTCTCCTGTAGCTGACAAAGTAAGAAGACCGTGTCTGCTGTTGATTGTTCAGCTTGGAAGCTGTGACATCCACAAATCTAAAAACAATAGACTATCTGAGCATCACAGAGTTATGCTACTGAATATGTGTGGTACTCTGAACAAACTTCTTGCTTTCTGGTCAACTTTGATCTTTGAAAATTGAAATGAAATATCAGTCGCTATTTTGGCTTTATGATTTCCATTCTTTTATTATTCTCTTGTCAGATTCTTAAAATCTGATTGCATGCAAAATCAACAAGTTTATACACATCTACTCTTTTCATGAGCCAATTGAAAAAGCATATATATTTATTAATGAGCCAATAAAAAATCTCTTTTCATGAAACAGTTGACTTTACAAGTTTTACCATAAGCAGAAGTCTTAGAAAAAAATAGGATACAATTTCTCATTTATTAACTAATCAGGATTTTGAAAAAGAATCTAGGAGTTGGTCAATTCTATCTTTCAAAAACATAAATAGTGTGAATTTTCATTTGTCATTTAGAAAGCAGACTTGGATGCCTCATCCACGCAACATGTTTTTTTTTAACCACCCACTTTCTCTTTCACACTACATTCATTGATTCTCCTCCTTCTACTCATTTATTGTCAGTAACAAAAGAAAGAAGATCAAATACACCATTTCCTATTCTTTCTCACTCAGGACACAGCTTAGCTTTTCACTTACTGCTGATGCACTTGGCTTGCAGCACACACACATACACAGCAAAACAGTCATGTTTTTTCTTCCACAAATCCATTTCGCATCATTCAACCAGTAAAAGGAACTCTAAAAACAACCTCACAAGGAAGAGAGACTTATGTTGACTTTCAACACAAATATAATTTTAAAACAACAAATTAATGCCAATTTTTCTCATTAAATAAATCTTACATTTATTAATACAAATGAGGCCATTTTTAATTCTTTGTTCATGAATGTATGTTCCACATTAATATTTTCTTTTAATGTCAGTGGGCTTGGTTATGTTTGGCACAAGGTCATTCACAAGCATAGCCAAAGCACGCCATACTCTCTCCTTAATCATGTTTTTTCCCCTCATAATTTCTCACTTCTTGCGACTCAGTAGCTTTATTGCCTTGCTAGTCATGAAATGATTAAAAATAAAACTTAAAACACTGGTAGTTGACAATAATACATCTGCTTTTTCATCTTGTCTCATCACCTCTGCATACACACACACACACACATATATATATATATATATGGTCCATGATTAATAAGGTGATTAGTGTTCTCACAAAAGAATACTAAATATTAGAATATCATTTCATTTAATTTAAAAACCTGAAAAATTATCATTGCAGAGATCAAATATTTCAGATTTTATGTTCTGAAAATGGAAAATGTATAAGGCACGTGCCATGTCAGGGTAGGCAGCTTGTGACCTTTATGCAGTAAATCTGTAAAAAAAGTAAAATATTTTAATTTTATGCTTAATAATCAAATTGTCCTTCAAAATTTTGTGGGACTAGGTATATATTATGCTCTACAAGGAAAAAAGTAGCCACTGATCTATTTTATTCAAGATAGGCACTGTGCCTACCTTGCCTGCCTAGATGGTATGTCATTGATATATATCAGGCACATCCTTGAAAAAAAAAAAAATATATATATATATATAAATAAAACAGACATGTGCCATCAGTAATTGCTCAGGGTAGGCAGCTTGTGACCTTTATGCAGTAAATCTATAAAAAAGGTTAAATATTTTCATTTTATGCTTAATAATCAGATTGTCCTTCAAAATTTTGTTGAATTAGGCACACATTGTACCATAGAAGAAAAATGTATCTGATGATCTATTTTATTCAGAGTTGGCACTGTGCCTATCTTGCCTACCCAAATGGCATGCCCCATATATATATATATATATATATATATATATATATATATATATTGTCATCCGCAGACAGATCTGTTTTGCTGTATCACAGCTCATCAGCACAGTTAAACTCTGATTGCTTTTTAACCCAGGATTGAAACCCAACCAAATTGGCATCATTCTGCGATTCTACCTCTGGGCTATGGTTGTTCGGTAGAAGAAGGCAGACTTTTTAGCACGCACGCACGCACACACACACACACACACACACACATATATATATATATATATATATATATACACACACATGTGAACTAAACTTCAATAAATGTTATTTATACTAAAGTATATTTTCCTACAGACAACTGTTTTTAATAATAACTCCATACCACCTACTAAAGTAAGAAGTTGTAATCACATTTGACTTTTCTTCCCCCCCCCCCCCCCCAGTGAAAATTAATTACTTGTTATAGATGTCCTGGAAATTGATATCTTTGATTTTAAGATAATGACTAGAATGTGCATAATCTTGTGAATATGGCAAATTAATGAAAACTTCTATAAAAATGTAGCAATTTCTATGAGAAATATTTTTTCCTCCTTTTCATTTTACCCCAAACAAGGCAGTACTGCTACTGGTGCACAAGGGGGTTACATAAGAGAAGATTGAAGAAAAAGAGAAACAGGTCACAGGGGTTATCGGAGAGTGGGTAAAAGAAGGAGGGGAACACTGGTGTGAAGAGAGCTGCATAAGAGTAGAGCAGAAAGAGAGAACAAGATACAGCAGGTTGTGGGGTCAGGGAAAGGATGGGAGTCAAGGAGATAAGAGATGGCAATTGATGTTGCATTTAAACTCTTGGAGATTGTAGCTAGCAGAGAAGTAAATATACAGAAGAGAGTTCCACAGGTGGGAAGTGTGAGAAAAGAAGCTGATAGAGTAGAAGAGTGGAAGACAATGAAAAACAATGCATTTATTCTCTACACAATCATCATTTTTGTGAGGATAGTTTTTTTTTTCAATGGCGAATGTTAATCATATAGACTGAACATAAATTCAAGGAAAATTTTCAGTTTGCCTATTGACCAGTTCACACTCCTCCCCAAACCTTTAAACAAGAGTGGAGGTTTATTTCTTGTTGCTTGCTCAGGATTGAATTTCCAGTTCCTTTTAAAGTATACTTCAACTCTATATTTCTAATGTTACCACCTGAATTGTTCCTCACTAATTATTTATTTTTTTTCTCCTTCCCCAATAAAAGTAAATATGTTTGCCTTTTGTCCAGTTCATACATCTTCATTTTGTGAACAGGAGTATAGCCCATGTTTCCAGTTTAGGATTAGGTTTCCTTCTAAAATCTTTTTCACCTCTATTCTTCTCATGACTCAAACTAAGCTCTGAAATTTAATTCACTAATTACATTTTTTCTTCTCTCTCAGTTGGAGTAAATAGGTTCACACTGTTCCTTGATGAACAGGAGTAAAGGTTTCCATTTCCTTCTAAAATCATTTTCAACTTCATTCTTCTAATGTCTCCTACTCCTCCTCAGTCTTTTGCACAGGAGTACAAGTTTCTGGTTACTTTTAATGTCTTTTCATTTTCTTTCACTCACAGTAACCCCTTGCATTTTAGTGTTGTTGTTGCCTTGCTTGGAATGAACTGATTTTCAAAAAAATTACTTAAGTCTATGGACTTAATAATCTACCTTCTTCAATAAACATGTGAATCATATGAAATTAATGTTATGCACCCACACACTGTCTACCATTAAATTTAAGATTGAGAAAAGGGAGTTTGTTTTTGTCATTTTTTTTTAAAATACAGGTTCTCTTAAAAAGTAGTTATGTCACTCCACAACTTTCTTTTCCTCTTTTATTATCTGTATACCACCATTCCATGAGTGATCTTGACAGTGGAATGTTTTTGAATTCAGAGTTGACCTTCTAGATTATTTAGCAATCATGGCTAGACAGCCTATCCTACTCTACAATTTTACCCATAGCTGGTGAGTGAAAAAGACCAACCAGCAATATGTTTGATGATATATATGTACACATATACAAGTTAGCTGGTTTTTATTTTATGTAATTTCATCGTTATTGCAAATTTATAAGTAGTACTGGGTATGACAATAAACTACATCTGGAAGCAAGGCCTATGATCAGGAGATTGCAGTTTTTGAGGAGCATGGAACCACCCCTTAATTGCTGTTGTCTCCAGGTCAACCCTGGCCTGTGATAGTAGCACCAGTTAGAATCCCAGCTATGGCCAAGTAGTGAACCTCCAAACAAAAGCAAAACACTATGAAAGTATAAAAATATTTTTTAAAGTAAAATGATCGGTAATACACTCTATAGTAAAATGACCAACAATACATTTTATAGTAAAATGACCAACAATACATTTTATAACAAAATGACCAACAGTACATTTGATAGCAAAATGACCAACAATACATTTGATAGCAAAATGACCAACAGTACATTTGATAGCAAAATGACCAACAGTACATTTGATAGCAAAATGACCAACAGTACATTTGATAGCAAAATGACCAACAGTACATTTGATAGCAAAATGACCAACAGTACATTTGATAGCAAAATGACCAACAGTACATTTGATAGCAAAATGACCAACAGTACATTTGATAGCAAAATGACCAACAGTACATTTGATAGCAAAATGACCAACAGTACATTTGATAGCAAAATGACCAACAGTACATTTGATAGCAAAATGACCAACAGTACATTTGATAGCAAAATGACCAACAGTACATTTGATAGCAAAATGACCAACAGTACATTTGATAGCAAAATGACCAACAGTACATTTGATAGCAAAATGACCAACAGTACATTTGATAGCAAAATGACCAACAGTACATTTGATAGCAAAATGACCAACAGTACATTTGATAGCAAAATGACCAACAGTACATTTGATAACAAAATGACCAACAGTACATTTGATAGCAAAATGACCAACAGTACATTTGATAGCAAAATGACCAACAGTACATTTGATAGCAAAATGACCAACAGTACATTTGATAGCAAAATGACCAACAGTACATTTGATAGCAAAATGACCAACAGTACATTTGATAGCAAAATGACCAACAGTACATTTGATAGCAAAATGACCAACAGTACATTTGATAGCAAAATGACCAAAATGATTTTATCTGTAGTTGAAGTCATACAAATGCATTCAAAATATTTAAGTTTTGGCATTAAATAACCTATAAAGATTAATAAGCTGCTAAACAAAATCAACCAAACAAACTTTTATTCATTAAAAACTTAAGCCATCAAATGACAGAATCAGCTATGAATACTGTAGTAATGTTCTAAAAATGTTTATAAAAAGAAGTTTTTTTCATGCTTTAACACATACATGGCCATGACCTGATAACATAATTTTCACTTTCTAATGAATGCTAAGCAATTTGTTAACATGTAGATTTGAAGCAAGAAGAAAATTCACACATTTTAGCAACACAGTTTTGTGGTTGTTTTTTTTTTTTTTTTTTCTTTTTGTTACCACAACTTACACTCCTGAATATGATCTTGGAAGGAGATTGAAAGTACTTGGGAACATCATGAAATGAATAATAAAACCATCTGTCAAAGTTACAGTTCATTTCTTACATCTTTCAATTATAATATCTGAAAGATTGTCTGTGATGATGATTGGATTTTATCAAAAATAAGCAGACACAATGTTTGCAATTTATTTAATCTGACATGTCTAAAAAAAATTTGTTGCCTAAATACACAAACACATGTGTCATCATAGAAATAAATATAAATTGCAATAATTATCTTATTCTTCCATTTAGTCACAATAAGGTTTTTTGTTTTTTTTAATTTAGCTAAGCAGTTACCTTTCCCACCTACCTACCACTATTAACCCAATGGTCAAGCCACATACCTCCCACTACCATAGAAGAAATTACTACTAAGATTCTGCTAGCTTAACCCTATAAAAACCAATATTCCCCAACCCCTTTCTTTACTAGACCAAGCCTCTGGCATTCAAATTTTTCCTCATTCCTTGTTTAAACTGGGTTGACAATGCATGTCTTAAAATGACATGTTGAAAACAGCTATTTCTCCTCTAAATTTGATCTGAATTTACAGATTTTATATATATATATATATATATATATATATATATATATATATATAATTATACAAATAAAATTCCAGAGTTTTGCAGACAAACATTTTATTCATTCACTTAACATGGATGTAATTTTCACCTATTAACTCGGAATAACAAATCAGGCTGCCTAGTTTGAATTCCAGTTGAATTCCTTGCATTCACTTATGCACAAATACCCATGGGAAAGGTATTAATCCATCTCTTCCCTCCAGTCATGGGTTAAATAATAGGACAGATTGGGTTTTATAGCCTTGGCTGGCAACCAATCTACTGCAGAAAGCAATGGCAACCTACTATGAGATAATCTTCTGCCCAGTCAGTTATGTCTCTTTTGAGACATGATCGCCCAAAGCGTTTATCACATATGCCACTACACTGACTGACTATACTTACTGCTTATTCATAATATTATATAATTTATTTTATTATAAATTTATTATAAATTATTTTTTACCTGCAGTCAATTGATGAAGCCTGACAAATTGAGTGAATCATTACAAAATATTTCTGTCTATGAAACTCTGGAGTTGAGGGGCTTAATAAAACATCAATTAGCCAAATGATAAATTTTATTTGTATTAATCTTATTAATTCTCTGTCTCAGATATCAAGCACTTTATTACAAAAACTGCTTGCCTTACATGCCTTTCTTTTAGACTTTCACTGACTGACACCATTTCTGTTTTTACAATATCTTTTGTTTTTATATATATATATATATATATATATATATATATATGTGTGTGTGTGTGTGTGTGTGTGTGTGATTTTTTTATTACAATGGTTTATAAAAGCCTTATATTACTGCACAAAAATTTCATGTTTCAGAACATTATTATTCTTTGGGTAATATTTAAAAAAAAATTTTTTTTTTTTAATCATTTCACCCCAAGTAAGGCAGTACCATTAGGGGCTGCATAAGTGAAAATTTAAGCAGGAGAGCAAAGAGAAAGACAAACTAGATACAGGGATGTCAGAGAAAGGGCAAGAAAGGGAGAGAAAGGAAAAGAACAAGATACACAGGGTGATGGTCAAAGGACAAGAGAAGAACTGGAGTTAAGTGGATAAAAGATGGGAACTGACATTGCATTTAAATTCTTGGAGATTGTAGATGTCAGGTAAGCAAGTATATGGAAGGGAGTTCCGCAGGTGGGAAGTGTGAGAAAAGAAGCTGAGTGAGTAGAAGTGGAGCTGCATTTGGTTGTTTTGACTGTAAAAGAGTGGGATCTTGTTGCCAGTCTGATTGCTTGAGTAAATTTTCGTGGAGGGGGCATCAGTTAGCTAAGCTTGTTGGAGCAGAAGCCATGAAAATATTTGAAGAGTCAGAGGGAAGCCAGATCCTGTTGGTGAGAAAGTGGCTGGAGTCAAGTTGCCAGGTCAGGATCAATCACAATACAGATTCTCCTTTGGAACTTGTTGAGAACCCTGAGATGAATAGCAGGAGTGCCTGACCAGATATGACATTAATATTTAATGCATAGTCAGATGGTTGATTTGTATATATACAAGATGGACTCAGGTAAAAAAGACTTCCTGGCTCAACACTGACTCAAGATCACCAGTGAGGCTGTTTGGCTGCCTTGCTAGATTTTTTACTGCGATGGGGAGTAAATGGCAGTATCATCAGCATAGATGCCTACTTAGAATTTGATCATGTCAGGGAGGTCATTTATGAAGATAGACTGTTGAGCCGAGGATAAAGCCTTGGGGGACACCAGTGTTCTTGTGGTAGGCTGTGGGGGCATGCCCATTTAAGACGACCTTCATTATATGGTTTGATAGGAAACATTAGATGAAACTAAACAAGTGTCTAGTAATACCATAAACCCTTTAGTTTGGGCAGAAGACCAGTGTGCCAGACTGTATTAAATGCTTTATCCAGGGCAACAGCTCGAGCTTTGCCAGACTTATCGAGGGCCTGTTATATATATATATATATATATATATATATATATATATATATATATACTTGATGTTGGTTTTTAGTATATAGGTAGTAGACCTAACAAAAAAGAACAATAATGTTCTGAAACATGAAATTTTTGTGTAGTGGTATAAGGCTTTTATAAATGAAGCAGTGACTTGCCTTGGCAACCCATATGGGCCAGAGTCAGGTGTATGTTTTGTAAGGGAGTATGGAGACTAGGACAGCATGTGGTAAACAGAATTGGTGTTGCTTGTAGCCATCTATTGTGCTGAGTGCTCATTGGCTAAGTGGTAGCCAGAGGTCCAGTGCATGTGGTATGCTCATTTGAAGGTGTCATTGTTATTATTTGTTATTGTTGGAGCCATTGCCTGAGAATAGCATTTCAGAGATTAAGACAAGACGTGTGAATTTGGTTGAATTTGGTTTGCATGTTTGGAATACTTTCCTGTGGTTGCTTCCGACCAACACATTTTTTTTTTCTTTTTGAAACAAAAATGTAATTTTGTCATTGTAATGACAAAATAATATTGGGCACTAATTATAAAAGTAGATGCAACAAACAGTAAGTTTTTTAATTTATCTGTATTTTCACTTCCTTATATATTATTATAAATAATATATATATATATATATATATATATATTATTTATATAAATAATATATATTATAAATATATATTTATAATTATTATTATTTTCTAATTTTTGAATGTTCAAACGTTGAAAAATATATGGTAACACTTAAATTTGGAAAAATTGCACTTTTCATTTTTTAAAAGAAAGGAAAATTGAAAATAAAAACAAATATGTTTATGATAAACATGAGTTTTTCATTCCTTTGTTTCTGTGTAAAATGAAAACAAAAATTTTGTTTTTGAGCAAAAATTTCCTCCTTTTTTCTTTGATTTTTTTTTTGAGAGCTTAAGAAAAAAAAGATTTGAGGAATTTATTACATTCAAATTCCTTTAAATGATTTTTTTCAACTACCTCTTGGTAAAACACCTGTTTATTGCATATAATGAAAAGATTCTTGACCTTCAATGGTTAAGAGTAAGACTCACCTTTATATTAAGAATCTAAGAAGTATCCCTAAAAAAAAAAGTGATAATAATTAAAAATGCTTTAGACTTGAATAAAATTAATTTATTATATAAAGATTATATTATCTATCAGTTGTATTAATTTCTATAGATTGTTGGACTAATAAAATACACTCTGATAATTCACAAAAAAAAAATCAAAATTTAAATTTGTTTGTGATATTATTTAAAGTTATTCAAAAATGTTTTGTCTATAATAAGGCTTCTGGGTTTGCTGTAAAAGCTGTCATATTGATATTTCACCTAAAATCTGCTGTCTTTAGAGAAATCACATTTCTGATATGCTGCATTGTTTCTGAGGATATGTCACCTTTGTGGGTCAAAGTTAAATGTCATTAAGTTAAATGTTGAAAGGCTACTTTTCCTATTTTTGAAACAAACAGGAGGTATTACTTTTACCAGTTACTTAATCCTTAAATTTACTAATTTGAAAAAAATCTTTAGGAGAAATACAGTGTAACCCTGATTTAAGAGAGTTGTCAGGACCTGATAAACGGTATCTTATATCCGGGGTTTCTCTTATACCCGTCTATTTTATATACATTACCATATGCTCTAATTTGGGAACATAGAATCTTTCTTATATCCGGGTTTTCTTATATCCGGGTTAATATTATTTTTATTTTATTCCCATTTTTTGCCCATAATGGTTGTTCTATAGAATTGTGTTAATGTTTTTAGAGCTGTTTAAAACTTTATTTACATATTTTTTCCAAATTATTTCTTTTTTTTTTCTTTTTAATCATGTCACCCCAAGCAAGGCTTGAAGCTGTGCTGGAAGTTACAATGAAAGAAAACACTGGGTACATGGGGCATTGAAAAAAGAATAAAGGGGTTCATTGAGATGATGTCAATTGGCATTGCATTTAAATTTTTGGATATTGTAACTATCAGGGAAGTTAGTAAATGGAAAGGAGTTCCACAGGCAGGAAGTGCAAGGAAACCGTTGGAATAGAAGTGGCAGTTGCATTTAACTACTTCAAACACTAAAAAGGTGCAACCTAAATGCCAATCTTGTTGCAAAAATGCTTGAATAAAAAGCTAGAGAAGAAAAAGATACTGTAGACAGAGATAAACAAAACAAACATTACAACTCTAAATGGTTTTCCTACAATTTCAAGTTACACATCTTTGTTAATAAAAAAAAAGTTACACTTTAATATAAAATAGATTAGAATTACAATGTATCTGTAATTTAACAAACATAGGTTATTGAATGTTCTTAATAATTTTTAGTGAGACACACATAATAAATAAACCTTATTTTGAAAATAAAAGTCAAAGAAATAAATAAATTTCAATGGATACCACAACTTATTTAAAAAAAATAATAATTGAAGTTTATAAATAAAAAATAATAATTGAAGTTTATAAATACATAATATAAAAAATATTATCACATAATAAACAATGATACTATAGACAGAAATAAACAAAAATAACATTACAACCCTAAATGGTTTTCCTACAATTTCAAAAGTTACATCCTTGTTAATAAAAAGAAATGTTACACTTTAAAAAAAAAAAAAAAAAGACAACCAGTTACAGGAGGTGTCAGAGAAAGAGCAAAAGAAGGCTGGAGATACTGGTGTGAAGGAAGGACTGGAGTCAAGTGGATAAGAGATGGGAACTGACATTGCATTTAAATTCATGGAGGTTGAAGCTGTCAGGAAAGTAAGTATATGGAAGGGAGTTCCACAGGTGGGAAATGCAAGAAAAGAAGCTGCTGGAGAATTGTCGTCAACATTTGGTAGATTTGACTGTAAAATGGTGGAACTTTGTTACCAGTATGGTTGCTTGAGTAAATTCTTGTGGAGGAGGCAGCAGTGACCTAAGTTCGTTGGAGCAAAAACCATAAAAATATTTATAGAAGAGACAAAGGGAAGCCATATACTGCAGGTGAGGAAGTGGCTGGCAGGCCTGCACCAATCATATTACAGATTCTCCTTTAGAGTGTCAAGAACCCTGAGATGAACAGCAGGGGTTTCTTTCTTTTCACTCTTCTCCTGCTTAAACTTTTGCTCTCTTATGTAACTCCCTGTGCATCAGTAGCAGTACCACCTTGCTTGGGGTAAAACAATTAAAAAAAAAAAATAAAATAGATTAGAATTATTCATGCCAATGTATCAGTAATTTAACAAACACAGGTTATTGAATGTTCTTAATAATTCTTAATGAGACACATATAATAAATTAAACTTATTTTTGAAATAAAAGTAAGACAATAAATTTCAATGGATGCCACAACTTATTTTAAAAAATAAACAAATTTATAAATGCATAATAATATAAAAAATATTATTACATAATAAACAAAGATACTATAGTGTAGAGACAAACAAAACAAACATTACAACTCTAAATCATTTTCCTACAATTTCAAAAGTTACATCATTGTTAAATGTTACATTTAAATATAAAATAGATTAGAATTATTCATGCCAATGTAATGTATCAGTAACTTAACAAACTTAGGTTATTGAATATTCTTAATAATTTTTAGTGAGACACACATAATAAATCAAACTTATTTTGAAAATAAAAGTAAAAACAATAGATTTCAGTGAATACCACAACTTATTTTTAAAAAGTAAACATGTATTTGATAATAATTAAAGCCTATAAATGTATAATAATATTAAAAAAATTGTCACATAATAAACAATGAAAACTGTAAGAATAAATGGATAATTAAAAATTCAAAAATTCCTTCTCAGAATACAATATTGCTTTCTTTGAGCAATGAAAAAATAAGTACATTCACAACAACATAAATTTATTTTGCTCTGTTTAGATATTAGCACTGAAATAAAACCAAAATTTAAAATCAAAGATATTTAAATTATTTGAAAGGAATTTCTTTTTTATCAGATACTTGCAGTAAAGCCAGCGTTGCTCAGGTGTAATGAAAGCTTTAAAAACTAATCCATGGTCCTGGAACTCAGACTCTTTGGACGTTGGCACTAAAGACTAAAAAGCAATAGTTGTTTCCAGTTAAAGCAAAACCGTAGACTGAAAGGAAAAATGAATGGATGTAAGTCAAATTTTGATTTCCTGGTATCGATATCAAATTTTCTGCACTATTGTAAAAACTGCAATCTTGAAACTTCTGAATATCGTTTCTTATGTCTTTGTCTATGAGTGTATTAAATTTGATTAAAATTAGACCACTCCTTCTATAACCCGATTTTTTTCAATTATTGATTTTCGATATTTATCGGGGGTGGGGGGGGGTACCTTGACACAAAACCTAGCTAAGAATACTTGCAGACTCTTAAAGTACAACTGTGTAAATTTTTAAGAAAATCAGTTCAGCCATTTCGGAGTCTATAGGTAACACACACACACACACACACACACACACACACACACACACACAGAGACAAAGTTTAATTTATAAATAAGTTTAGATGATAAACCTGTCTGGAAGGACAATTGCTCCCTATTTAATATTAATTAAATTTAAATCAACATCATGCAGTTCTCAGTGATATTACATGTGTAAAATTTCAACATCAGTCAGTCTAGTGCCATATGTGATACACACTTGGGCAATCATGTCTCGAAAGAGTCATGACTGACTGGGCAGAAGATTATCCCACAGTAGGTCGCCATTACTTTCTGTGGTAGACTGGTTGCCAGCCAAGGCTATAGAACCCAATCTGTCTTGTAATTTAATCCAGAACTGAAGGGAATGAATATTCTCCCATAACAGGTGTAGAGGCTCAGCCCTTGTTCCCTGTTTAGGATGTGGTTTCTGGTTTTCTCTTTTCCAATCTTCTTACTCTTATGTAGCCCCCTGCGCATCAGTGGCATTACTGCCTTGCTTGGGGTGATATGAATAAAAAGAAAAAAAAAAAGATTGCCATTACTTTCTGCAGTAGACTGATTGCCAACCAGGGCTATAGAACCCAATTTGTCCTGTTATTTAACCCATAACTTGAGGGAAGAGATGGTTTAATACCTTTCTCAAGGGTATTTGCGCATAAGTGAATGCAACAAATTTGACCGGAATTTGAACACGGTACTCCGATTTCTTGTTCCAAGTCAATATCCACTGCACCACAACGCACATCTGAAAAATTTCAACATAATCTTCTTAAAAAGAAGATCCTTGGCTTTAATGATGATTAAAGATGCTTCTGCTGAAAATAGTAAAATCTAAGAAAATTTAAAGCCTTCAACAATCACTGATCAATATCATAAGTCAAAACTACATTTTTACACAAAACAAAGATAAAATGCATAGACATCCTAAAGAATTAAATTTCTTATATAACAAAAAATTAGTTACCCACTAACAAAACATGGGATAAACTTTTCAATTTATTGAACACCCAACAAAATGCTGATCCTTTTTTAATCTTGTATTTGACACCTACAAGGCAAATATGGTATCATAACAGATCAAAAGAAAAAATGAAATTGAAATGCTATATCTCAATATTTTAGATTTAAAATATGAAAAACTAGCAGTATAGCCCTGCTTTGGTTGCAGGTGTAATGAAAGCTTTAAAACTAATCCATGGTCCTGGAGCTCAGACTCTTTGAACGTTGTTGCCACAAAAGACTAAAAAGCAATAGTTGTTTTCAGTTAAAGCATAACCATAAACTGAAAGAAAAATAAATGGATGTAAGTCAAATTTTGATTTCCTGGTATCCATATCAAATTTTCTGCACTATTGTAAGAACTGCAACCTTGAAACTTCTGAATATCGTTTCTTATGTCTTTGTCTATGAGTCCAATCAAATTTGATTAAAATTGGACCACTCCTTCTATAACCCAATGTTTTCGATTTTTGATATTTATCGGGGGGGGGGGGGGGGTACCTGACACAAAACCTAGCTAAGAACACTTGCAGATGCTTATAGTACAACTGTGTAAATTTTCAAGAAAATCAGTTCAGCCATTTCAGAATCTATAGGTAATGGATACACAGACACACACACACACACACACACACACACACACACACACACACACAAAAGTTTCATTTATAAATAAGTTTAGATGATTATGATAGTTATTTGATTTAAAAACTTATTAAACCAATCAAATGAAATCAATCAAAAATGACTGGAAAACACTTTTTCTCAACCTGAAAAATGCTTTAACCCAGAGAAAAACTAATCATAATTAGAAAATTTGAAAATAAAATCTCATAAAAATACAATAAATTTCATAAAAATCTAATAAAATCTGATAATTCTATTAAAAATAATAAATATTAATAGAATATGATAAATATGATATTTAACATATAAAGATGAATGAATCTTACACTAAATTAGAATGTATTCTTAATGATTAAATTTACAAAACTAATGAAAACATTTCTCCGTTGAAAGTAAGGGAAATATAACATACATCTTTGAATGATGCAAATATATGATCATTTAAACTTAAAGAAACTTATGCATGCATATTATGGTAATGTTTAAAAATATTTATAAACCAAATAGTCCATTATTATATCTAAGTTATTACACCTATATACCAAGAAGCTAAAACTAAATCAATCATACTACATTTGGCTCTTTAATTAATTCTGCTAATTAATTCTTAAAAGTTCTCCAGTTTTATATACCACAGAATATTAGCGTTGTTGTGTTATTGTTGGATAATGACTTCATATCTGAAGGAGCTTCTAAATTTATATAAATTTGAGGTACCAAGAGAAATAAAGAGGTGTGCAAAAGAACATTTACCATTTTATTGAGGCAAAGAAATATAAAAATTACAGTATTTGTCTATATTTCTGAAAGGAGGTAGTATTTACACTATTTACATTACTCGGACTATTGTCCTCATCTTTGTCATGTGTATGACATTTATGCTCCAGCCTTCTTCAGGTGCTAGGAATTTCGAACTACAATCACTGGGGTATATCATTCTCATTCTTTGCACGAGTGCCAGAGAAAGTCATTAATATCAAAATTGCAATACGAATTCTGATAAAAAAAATACTAGAGAAAACCATTAACATCAAAAATTGCAATATGAACTCTGGTAAAAATGGTTACTGAACATTTATAAGTACAATAAATTCATTTTTTCTTGTCCTTAAAGACACATAGCCCAATGGATATAGATGTTGATTAGTTCTAGTGACTTGACCCAAAGAGTTGCTTGTTGAGTGAAATTTTCAATATGCATATTGTTTGGAATAAACATTCATGTTGGACAATCTTGGAAAGTGGAAAGAATGACTTTTAGACTTAAGGTGAAAAGGATTCTTTGGGCAAAATAATTGAGAACCATGTGATAGAAGTATACCCATTGAAAGAATAAAACTTTTAAAATATGAAATTATAAAATCAATAGATATTATTTTTAAACTTATCCAAAAACTTATTACATTTTACATAACATTTTCTCAACTAGCACTTCACAATTAAGGCTATAAAACTAAAGTACATAAAATTTAATAAAATATTAAATTGCTTAAAATATTTTCTTAATTTTTTATGATTATGGGGTAGTTCAAATATTATATATAAAAAGGTGTTTCAATTGTAGGCAAGTAATTTTTCAATTATTTCCTCTTAATTAAATTTTCCAAATATTTTTTAACATGTAGCTTAATTTTTTTTTTGTTACTAGTGTTGATTTTATTAATCTGATTTTATAATCGTTTTAATTTAAAAAAAATCTTTTTTATTCTATTTAAGGAAACCTTTTTTTTCTTTTTTTTTTCTTTTTTTTTCTTTTTTTTTTCTTTTTTCACATTTATAACTTTTATTTTATTCTTACCAATATCTTTAACCAGTTAAAGAATAGACTCTCTAAACAGCTAAATTGTCTTTGAATGCGTGTTATTTTTTATTTTATTTTTAATTGGAGTAAATAGACTAAACTATTGCCCGGTTCACACTCCACCCACGTCTATTGAACAGGTGAAGAAGCTCATCCCTTGTTTCCTGTTTAGGATGTGGTTTCCGGCTTTCTCTTTTCCAATCTTTTCACTCCTATGTAGCCCCCTGCACATCAGTGGTGTTACTGCCTTGCTCGGGGTGATATGATTAAAAAAAAAAAAAAAATTTAGTCTGTCAATAAATCATTGAGCATGCCATGAAAACACTCACCTACATGTTAAATAATTTTCTGCAATATTTTAAACTAAAAATAATATTTGTTTCAAATCAGATTAATTAAACTTTAACTCAATTAATTTTCTTCAAATAAAGTTTCAGTAAAACTATTTTATTTTTGAAAGATTTTTTTTTTAAAAGAATCATGTTGACAGATCAGTCAATATGAATGAATTTATAAATTCTGTTGGAAAGATTCTATTTGATTTAAATTCATTTTCAAATCCACCAAAAGTATTTTGCTTATTGGGAATATTAGATTTAATCCCTTAGCTTGGAATTAAAAGTAAAATTAAAGCTTCAAGCAAATATTTTCATTATTTTAAAATGCATTTAAATTCAGATATATTTTGTTTTTGTTTTCTGCATTATTTTGTTTCTAACTTTTTGTTTTAAGTTTTTTTTTTTATGTATCTAAATAAAATGAGTTCTCAAAACCTATTTTCTTGAATGTCTATTAAAAATAAGGTCATTACAAGTAATTGATACATTTTTCCATTACCACTTTGTTTTTGGTTCTATTAGATTCAACTGCAAACAAGATATGACACTTTTAAAACAATCCACTGTTTAAGATAATTTGATTTTCTTTCTCTTTTTTTTTCACATCCCTGAAGATGATTCATGAGAGTCGAAAGATTGTACATAACATTAATTTGGAATATTTTTTACGCCTGCAGCAGTCAAGTTTGCAAAAAGGGATTCGCAATTTAGAAAAGACTATGAATAAATTCAGTAGACATAGGATGTCTATTCTTATATAAACACACACACATTTTGTATAGTGGGTGATTGCATATGTCTGAACCTAAATCAGATAAAGAACTTTAAGTAATTCATAATATACAAGTTCTGGTTGGTTACTATGGCATTATTTATTGCAGCTATCTTTTGATAAAAAGAGCAAAGGAAATTTCACTTCATATCTCTTATGTTGAGCCAAGCATAGTTGTCTTTCATTATATACCAAAACTAATTTTAGTTGGCTCCTCACTGACACTAATGGCTTTCATTGTATTTTATTTTATTTTATTTTATTTTATTTTTATTTTTTCTTTCTCTTTTTTACTTTCTCTTCCTCTTTTCTTTTTCATTATTTTATTTCACTTCCCTTTTTCTTTTCTTTCTTTTTTTCTATTCCTTTTTATTTCTCTTCTCTTCCTTTTCCTTTCTTTTCTTTTTTTTCTCTGTCCAATTGATTTTCTGCATATAATTATATGTGCATATTTATAGTGACTTGATGAAAGGAATTTATCTCTAATTTTTACTTTTAATATTTTTCCTAATATCACTAATAAATGTTAGCTTTTCAGTTGAAGTTAAAATGAATGCAACATACATTGATACATTTTGGTATTTGTTAAGTATGAGTAAATTCTTTCAAATATTTTTTATATTATCCAATTTTAATCAACAATAAAATAAATATCTAAATTCATCCCATTTATTTATAAGAATATTCAGATTTGAAAAATAGTTTTTCACAAATTCAGTGGTAAATAACTATATAAAAAGGGGGAAAATAGATCCTTGTTTACTACAATGTTCTTTGTGGTCAAATGGTAAAGCACACTAGATCAAATATTGGTTTCCCCTACAAAGAGGAAACCGGTTTTAATCCCTGCTGAAGAAACACATTTTTTTAAAGATTTCTCAAATGTATTGCTGCATTATTCATTGTGGACAACTGGTAAAGCATACTAGATCAAATGTTGGTTTTTCCCTATAAACAGAAAAGCAGGTTTGATCCTTACTGAGGGAATACATTTTTCCTTAAAATTTCTCAAATGTATTAGCTGATAGATAGAATACACTATTTAATAAATAAAAAATGGGCATCTATTTCAAATTTGAAGTATTAACTATAATAATGTTTAATATGTTTGAAGGACTAAAAATATATTTTAAATAATCAAAATCTCTGGTTCTTTTTTGGCTAAAAATATAACACATCACTCAATAAATCCTGGGCCTAACTAATAAAACAACAACTTTTAGGCAAAATTTGACTTTATTCATCAACATAGTCTCCTTCTAGGGTGATACACTGATTCCAACACTTCTCTAACAATTCGATACCTTTTTTTGTAAAACTATTTATCTTTGGCCTCAAAATATGCCTCAGTTTCTGATATCTCTTTCCCTGGAGCATTCTTTTGAGGTCTGAAAACAGCTAGTAGTTGCAGGTGCACAGATCTGGAGAATAGGGTGGATGTAGATACAATTTGAAGTGTAATTCATGTAGTTTTTCCATTATTGCGATCAACTTGTGACACGGTGCTTTATCTTGGTGAAAGATCACTTTTTTCTTCTTCATTTGTGGCTACATTTTAGTGATTTCTTCCTTCAAATGTACCAATAATGCTATATAATATTTGCTATTTGTGGTTTTTTGTTTTTCAAGGTAATCTATGAATAAAATACTTTGCAAATCCAGAAATATGGAGGCCAAAACCTTACCTGCTAATGTTTACATTTTTGGTTGCTGTGGACAGTTTTCACCTACTGCTGTCTACTCAGCTGACTGCCAACTTGACTGGAATGAAGTGGTGGATCCATGTTTCATCAATTGTCATATATTTATACAAAACTCCTTGTTGCATTAAAACAGTTGAAAACAAACGTGCGAGCAAACATGGCATCTATTTTGAGCACAGCTTTCTCATTGACAAATGTTCATGCAAAATGGTGAATACACTGCCTTCTGATATGTTCAACTTCTCTGCTATCTCCCACAATATCAATTTACAATTGGCCAAAATGAATTTGTGCATTTTTTGGTGTTTTCCAGAACAACTGCCAATTCAGCATTATTTGTGTCTGTATGACTGAGTTTAAAGTTAGCATACCACCTCTTAACCATTGTTTCCAATGGAACAGAATCTGAATAACACTAATCAAGTCACTGCTTTGCTTGAACAGTATTTTTCCCATTAGAAAGCAATGCTTTATCAACACACAAAATTCAGATTTTGACATTGTTTTGAAAATTTGCAATAATAGCTTCACTTAAATAACTGCAATTTGTAAATTAATAACCTGATTGGGCCCAAATTTTGTCATGTGCCATTTAAAGGTTAGTATTTCATGAAAATTTTATAGGTTTTTTTTTACTAGTGGTGTCATATGTCAAGCATGGAACGTATTGAGTGATGTGTTAATAGGACATTAAAAAAGTAATAAGTGATGAGAAATTCATATTTATTTAAGAATGATCAAAGCAAATAAACAAAACGTGAACAAAAAATGTATAAAAAATGCTGACTTCTGATGAGGATATAAAAGTTTTGTTAAATTACCTTAAGATAACTAAGATTCCCAAATTTTATACAATATTATTAACAACTAATTATTTTTAAGCTTTTTTGTTCTTTTGAGAAAATTTTTTTCACACTATTGTGTCAAGGAAATAATCTAAGCCGAATGTTTCATTATAAAAAATATTTTGTTATTTTAAAGTGCAAATATCATTAGAAACTTGGATTAAAAAATAACTTAATTACCTTTTCTTTTTATTAAGAAAAGACTAGTAAGTTACTTTTTAATCCAAATTACTATATTTTAATGTGTGTATGTGTAAGGTATATGAATGTTTGTGTGTGTATATATATAAATATATATATATATATATATACATATATATACAAGTATTGTTGTAATAATGTTCCTTGTCAAAAGAAACTATTTTTAAGAATGTGCTCAATACAAAAGTAGAGCTAATAATATTATTTATTCATAAATTATAACATGGATATGTTACAATATCACTACAAAAGTAGCCATTTTGTTTCAACACCTTTGAGTCTTGTCAAGTGATGTGATGGTTCTTAAACGGAAAGAACGGATTTAAGAACCATCACATCACTTGAAAAGACACAAAAGTGTTGAAACAAAATGGCTACTTTTGTAGTGATATTGTAACATATCCATGTTATAATTTATGAATAAATAATATTATATATATATATATATATATATATATATATATATATAAGAAGTGCATGTATAAGTGCACATATATGTGCATGTATTTGTGTGTTTGTGTGTGTGTGTATATATATATATATATATATACATGCACTATTTTTAATCATTTAATTTTTAATCCAAATTTCTATGTTTGTATGTACATGTATGTCTGCATATGTGTGCATATATGCAAATGCAAGCTTGTGTGCATGTATATATATTTAGAGGTGCATGTATAAGTGCACATATATGCACAAGTATTTGTGTGTGTATATATGTGTGTGTGTGTGCATTACCTTTAATTTTTGATCTAACTTTCTATATTTTAGTTTTTGCGTCTATGTATGTGTGTGAATGTATATGCATGTGTGTGTGTGTGTGTGTATATATATATATGTACATACATATGTGGGTGTGTGTTTGTGTGTTTTAAAGATATAGTATTATGGCTACTGTTAGTTTTTCATTCTTCCCCTTTGACAAGCACTGATATTTTCTCAGGTTCAAATGTCATCATAACTGACATTAGAACAGTAAGTAAACTCCCTGACCTGTTATTGCCAGCTTCAAATTGTTTATAGTTATAAGCAGAAAACATCTGTGGAACATTTCCTTTCACCTGTGGTAAACTATTATGTTAGTAAAAATTTATAATGCTTGCAGAGACTGTTTTTTGTTGTATGTTTTGTTTTTTTTTTCTCTTTTGCATTTAGAAGCATCAAATTATTAATAAAAGCATATTAGTCTGTTTAAAAATTAATTTATTGTAATTGGTAGATATACTTTTTTTTTTTTTTTTTTGGTTTTCTGTTTTTATTTCTGGGATGAAGAATGATCATTTTTTTATAGTGAGACCATTTTCTTCATCTTTCTTATCATAATGTTTCAGCCATAGTGACTTCTGGCCTTCATCAGGTGCTTGGTAGTCCAAGTAATAATAATGAATTTTTAACATTGTTTATTCTAGTGGGGGTTAAATTGTTTTTATTCCACTATCTGTGTCTACGGATATATTGTTTTGTTCTTATTTAGCTTTGCACAAAAACTACTCACCTTGTTCCCACTGAGTCTAAGTCAGTAATACCCAGCCAACGATTTGACCTCACAATTAATTCTTTAGAACTGCTAAGTTATTGCTTGCCCTGTTACCACTGAGTCTGAATCTGTACTATCCAGGCCCAGGATTAAACTCACAATTATTATGTGGCCAAATTCATAACCCAATGCTTTAATTCAAGATAATAATTTAGTAGATTAAAGCACTGATTCATGAGTTTGATCACATAGCAATTGTAAGTTCAGTCCCTGACAAGGACAAATTTAGGCCTTAAGATGCCCCTAGTCTAATTTGGGACCTACCATCATTACATATGTTCACCCTCCATGTCTATAAAATATATATATATATATTAAGATTATGCTTTTTTTTTCTTTTTTTTTTTTGTGTAAAACATGAAACATTTTAATTAAAATATCAGTTTCCAATTTTATTTTATCATCAACTTCATATTTTTATCCAAACTGTACATAGGATGTGCATTGTGATGCAGGTGATATTGACTCAGAACGACAAATTGGGTAGCCAAGTTTGAATTCCAATTGAATTTCTTGCATTCACTTACACACAAATACCCTTAGGAAGAGTATTAATCCGTCTCTTCCCTTCAGTTATGGGTTAAATAACAGAACAGTTTGGGTTCTATAGCCTTGGCTGGCAACCAGTCTATGGCAAAAAGCAATGGCAACCTGTTGCAGTATAATCTTCTGCCCAGTCAGTCATGTCTCTTTCAAGACATGATTGTCCGAAGCATGTATCATGTGTAGCCCTTAACTAACTGACATACTATAGAAATGTAACTATAATGAATGGCTTGTATTATACTGAATTTTTTAGGATTCAAATTCAGTAGCAAAGTATTTTAAAAAAACAAAAATGATAGAGAAGAAATAATTTTTTTCTCAAAATTCTTTTTTATATTACTATAAATAAGGCCATTTAGATCTTGAATATAAAAAATAATTTTTTTCCCCAAAATTCTCAGTAACCCCTTGTGTCTTAGAAGCTTCATCATGACCAGTCCCATGATTTGGTGAAGCTGTATAGTCATTGCACAGTTATACAGGTGTAGAGGCTCATCCCTTGTTCCCTGTTTAGGATGTGGTTTCCGGCTTTCTCTTTTCCAATCTTTTCACTTTTCGTTTTTTTTTGTTTTTCGTTTTTTTTTTTTTCTATTGGAGTAGATAGTCTAAACTATCGCTGGTTCACACTCTACCCAGTCTATTGAACAGGTGTAGAGGCTCATCCCTTGTTCCCTGTTTAGGGTGTGGTTTCCGGCTTTCTCTCTTCTAGTCTTTTCACTCTTATGTAGTCCCCTGCACATTAGTGGCATTGCCGCCTTGCTCGGGGTGATATGATTAAAAAAAAAAAAAGTTACTAGTAATACTATTAAATTATAAACATGATATAAGGAATCAGAAAAATGTTGTTGACTCATCTAATTTGATTAGATTAAGTAGAGTCTGATTAATTTATATAACTTTCTGGGATTAATATTTATACAAGGGCTCTAAAATTAGGTATACAGTAAATAATATTAATGAATTTATATGATTGTATTGTCAATACAAAGTTTTGTGTGCACACATTTTGTTAGTGTATACCTATTTTTGTAGAATGAATACATTGAATCAGGGCTTACGGCCTATCATGTTGAATACAAAGTTAAGCAATGTTGAGTCTAGTCAGTACTTAGGTGACCACTTGGGAATACCTGGCGCTGTAAGCATATAGTGATGGATGTGCATTGTGGTGCAGTGGATATCGGCTCGAAAGAGAAATCGGTGAGCTGAGTTTAAATTCCAGTTGAATACCCTGCATTCACTTAAGCACTGGTACCCTTGGGAAAAGTATTAATCCATCCCTTCCCTCCAGTTATGGGTTAAATAACAAGGGTAGGACTTGGGGACTCTGCCCTTAAAAAAAAACAAATCCCAATGAATCTTGATATTTGAAAAGAAAAATGTATTACTAGACACAAAACTTATATAAAAAAACAGTAATAAATTGCTGAAAGAAAAAGGTATTACCAGCAATAAAAAAAAAAATAAAATTTAGTTGGCAATAAATGACCTGCCGAGGTTGATTTACCATAAAAACAAAACAACCAACCAACATTGAATCCATAGCTACATCTGTTGCTAAGAAGGTTGGGTCACTGTGCCAAACCAGGAAGTTTTTCTTATCAGAATCCATCTTGCACTCTTAGAAATTTACCATTCATCTATGCATGGAGTACTGTTGCCATATCTGGTTAGCTGCTCCACTGTTCATCTTAGGGATCTCAACAAAATTCAAAGTGTGATGTAGTGTAATTGGTCTCAATTTAGCTGTTTGGTTTCAGGCACTTCCTCACCATTGGAATGTGGCTTCCTTTTGTCTTTTCTACAAGTATTTTCACAGCTTTTGCTCTGATGAGTTTTATTCCCTGGTGCCCTACCCTCAAAAGTTTACCCATGCAACTAGATTGGCAGATAGGCCCCACCCATTTACTGTCAAAATAGGTAAATGCAACCGCCAATTCTACTTTAGCATTTTCTTTCCTCACACTTCCTGCTCGTGGTATACTCTTCCTCATGCTTGCTTCCCTGATAGCTACAATCTCCAAAAGTTTAAATGTAATGTCACTTACCAACTTCTATCTCCATGACTCCTACCTCTCTCTTACCCCTTCTACATTATTACCTGTACTATTTTCTTTTCTGTCTTTCCTCACCTCTCATTGTAACCCCCTGCACACCAGTGGCAGTACTGCCTTGTTTGGGATGAAAGGGTTATAAAAAAAAAAATTTAAAAAGCACAATCATTTACTTTTACCTGTTTTCAGTGACAGGTCTACTATGAAACTAATGAAGTTTCAGGGCTTCTATTCCCAGAAAGGCCTCTGAAGCCTTAGAATATGCTCTAATACCCATTTCATATGGCCTTAAATCTCCCTTTTAATTGGTCAAATTTTAAAATTTTCTTAGGGACTTGCAATATATGATTCCCACTGAGCTTGCAAGAATCTATTAATAGTCTACATTTTGGCTATTTGATCCTTATCTCGTGTTGCTGGTTGTGAAGGGGCATAATTAAGGCTTCAAAATCTTCAAAATACAGGTTTATCACCACTTTTTTTTTCCAGTACTAAACTAAGCTAACATATATTTTACTTAGTCTATCATTAAACCAAATTGAATTTACAGTACTAAAATATTACAAATAGGAGATGATTTTACTTATTGTGCTTTTGATAATTAGAATGACCATGACTTTCTGTCAATGCCTCATAAATAATGGATTATTCTGGATTTTGATCAAATGGAAAGAGTGGAAAAAGATATTACTTAGTTTCAGAGAGAAAATGAAAAAAAGAAGGAATGATAGAAGTGGAGAGAGAGAGAAAGAAAATAAAATTAAACTGTTGAAAACAGATACTACACTTCGCCTGGTTCCCCCCCCCGTCTATTGAATAGGTGTAGAGGCTCATCCCTTGTTCCCTGTTTAGGATGTGGTTTCCGGCTTTCTCTCTTCTAGTCTTTTCACTCTTATGTAGCCCCCTGCACATCAGTGGCATTGCCACCTTGCTCGCTCGGGGTGATATGATTAAAAAAAAAAAAAAGCAAAAAGAATGAGATTGTCATAAAAGAGGCTAAAAAACACTTTTTGGCTTCAAAAAAGAAGAAAGGCTTAAAGTGGAGAGAGAGAATCAGATTAATCTAACAAAAACAGATACTACACTTTGTGCATAGCCAAAAGACTGGCTACAAGACATTTTTTGGTTTCAAGAAAGAAGAAAGGCTTGAAGTAAAGAGAATCAAATTAAGCTGATAAAAACAGATACTTCACTTTGATCTTAGCCAAAAGACTGTGACTACCATAAAAGATGCTAAAAGACTCTTTTTGGTTTCAAAAAAGTAGAAATGCTTGAAGTTGAGAGAGAGAGAGAAAATCAGATTAAGCAGATAACAGATACAACACTTTGATCTTGTGACTGTCATAAAAGAGGCTAAAAGATACTTTTTGGTTTCAGGAAAGAAGAAAGGATAGAATTGGAGAGAGAGTATCAGATTAAGTTGATAAGATCTGATACTACACATTGATCTTAGCCAAAAGGCCAAAATGATGGTGACTAAGATAAAATCAACTTTTTTCTTAAACACAACATCTTGAACAACAGAACCAAGTAAGATGAGTCAATTATCATAAATAAATTGTCTGCTGAATTATTTGAAAGTTATTATTAAAATAAATGTTCACATGGATTTGACTAGAAAGAAATTAAAGAAATAAGGGAAGATAAGTGTTTAATTGCAGTACCTCATAAATAATGGATTATTCTGTTTTGATTGTGGAAAGAAGAGAAAAAAAGCACTAATTGGCTTCAGTGAGAAAATGAAAAAAAGAAGGAAAACAGTGTTTAACACTTGTTGGGTGGGGAGATGCAAAAGTTGTCAATTTCAAAGTTTTTATTTGTATCCTACATTTTTAAAATAGGGAATCAGCATTTCTAAAACTAAAATAGGTAAGTTCAAACATTTAGAAATGTGACAGGGAAATTTCTATGGATATTTTATGGATTTAAGACTTTCTTTGAGCATATTCAATTAAGAGTTAACTATTCATTAGAAAATTTTAAAGGCAAAAACATGACATTTTTTTTTTTAGAACTCTTTTTGAGTAATGATTTTTTTCTTTTTTGTTTGAACTTTTTAGATAATGTATGCTTTGCTCTTCAGATTAATGTTTTCATTTTTCCTTGTTTCTTTTTATATCATTTTATTCACTTAATTCTTTTTGTAATATATACTAGCTGCTAGCCTACATTGGGATCAGTAGGGTTATATATCTCAAGAGTTAGGTATCTCCACTTTGCTAAAAACACAGCATAGTATGAATAAAAAAGGCCATAACTTAATAAAAATGAACTTTTTCCATCAAAACATTTATATTATTATTAAGAGAAAAGATCAAAGTATTTTTAATTATTTTTTAAAAAATTTTTAATTCCTTCTGAAATGTTCAGAATTTTGGTAAAAAATCTTGTTTTGATTTTAGTTGGTGGGTAACCAAATTGTTACAAGAGTTTACAGTGGAAAACATATTACAACTCATTTTTTTCCGGTGACAAACACATTGATTTTTGCAAGAATTTCAAAATTAAATAACTGTCAGATTTTAATGAAAATTTCAGGACTTATTAAAAAATGAATGAAATTATTTTTAGAATTACTATTTTTTTTAATAGTTTTTTTACAACTGTTACCCCCACCCCTCACATAAATTCATGAAATTTTATGAAATTAAATTTTGTTGTAATAAATGATTTTATTAGTTAAACGCAAGACTCATTGGGGAATATAAATCATCTATTTTTTTTTTTAAATATTTTGCCTCTTTTCAGAAAATCTGCTCCCAATAGTAAAATAAAAATGCAATATAACTGACATTATTTAATTTAATAAGCTTCTAATTGCTTGAATAATAAAAATTAAGGACATAATAGTCTGAAAAAAAATTTTTTTCAATTAATAATGAAATTTTAAAAGAATTGTTTTCTTTTTTTTTTTTAATTATAATAATTTAAAGTTTCAAAAATATTTTTAAAATATTTAAGACTTGTTGGAGTTAGTTTCAAAACTTATTAAGCAAATATTATGTTGAAATTGAAATTTAAAGTTTAATACAAATCATCCTGCCTCCCTATTTTTTAAATTTTAGTTTCTTTTGTGTATTTGAATTTTTTTTTGTATCGCAATTTCTATCTATAAATTAAAAGGTCATGTTATTCAGAGTTTCCTTACCCCCACCCAAAAAAAAAATTTGTACAATCATGTCACTTGTGATCACCATAGTTATCTTATCTATAAACTGATAACCTGTCAACACGTTTGATATACGGTGGACAGGTTAAAATGTTCAACTCTGTGATTTAGAAATAGTTTTATTCTAAATTTCATGCTATAAATAAGTAATACTTGTCTAAATCAGATTAATTTAGCATAAAATTTGCTAATTCTCCAAAAATAATATGACACAGATGTATATTTTATTTTTGCAAGATTTTTAAAAGCAAGAATTATCTTCTGTTTACAAATGTGTCAATTGCTCAAAAATGGCTGAAAAATTGAAAGATTTTTTTAAAAAATTGAAAATTTAAGATTCCAATCAATATAATTTCTGTTTGAAATACATCAGAGTATTTTACCTACTGGAATTAATAAATTCAATCATTTAGCTTTCAATTAAAACTAAAATAAAATTTTAAAGAAAACTTATTTATTTTTCTAAATTCAATTTAAAATTTAGATATCAAAAATGAGTGGAAGTACCTACTCAAGAGAAATAATAAAATGATTATCTCTGAATTCTATTCCTTGAAAATTACATTTTTTTTGTTGTTATTTTTTGTTTATATTTGATAAAATTTTTTAGATAAATTATTATTATTCTCATATGCTTTGCTCTTGAGACCAAAATGTTCCTCTTTTTTGTTATACTTGTCACACCATTTTAGTTATTGTATACTCCAGTCTTCACACTCAGTAATCTTCTGGGAATTTAAAACCAAACACTTTATTCAATGTTCTCATTCTACTTTCCATGTTTAGGGGAGATAACTTGTAACAGTGCTCACCTGTTTTATTTAATTTTATGCCATTGTCTTTCATCTGCTCTATCCCTGTAAGACATAGGCAATCATGGCCTACAATATATCCCTATTTTTGTAGCTCTTAACACCTCTTCAGTTGTTAATCCTCCCAAACCCTGCCCCACCATCTGTTCAAGTCCAAGTATGTCACCTATTGCTTTCCTATCTCTCTTTCCCTCTATTCATCCTGTGAGTATCAGATTCTACAAACTTTCTTTCCTCATTACATACATATCACAGAAACTTCAGTTCTCTTTTTCTGATGTTAAGTATCAGTTTTCTTTTTGTGTCCATCCTCTCTAAAACCTCATCATTGCTCACATGTTCAGTCTATGGTATCCTCAGCATCCTTCTGTAGAACCACATTTCAGTTGCTTCAAGTCTTTCCTTTATCTCTGATGAGACTGTCCAGAATTTACTGCCATATTAAAGAACAGGCATCATATAGCAGTCCAGTACTCTTGTCTGTGTTTCTAGCAAGATTCTTTTGTCTCTCAATACTCCACTCAGCATCTGGAATGCATTCTTGACCATGCCAATACACCTTCAGATCTCAGTGTCACACTTACTGTTCTCTGTTAGAACACTTCACAGGTATTTAAATTTCTATATTTGCTTGATTTTAGTATCCCTGACATGCAGTTGGCATTTTGGGCTCCTCTTTTTACTGATGACCATGCATTCAGTTTTCTTGTAGTTTATATGTAGTCCTTTCTTTCTGCTTTTTTTAACTACTTCTTGTAGGAGGTTTGTTGTTTCCTTTATGAACATATTCTAAAAATCTTGTCAGCATTAAACAATCCATTGAGGTTGATATGCCATAAGACAAAACAAACCAATCGAAACCCAATAAGAAAAAAACAATGATTGACAATGTTTAATGATATTTCAACATGATGTCTGTTTTAAGTTATATTTAAAATATTTCTCTTAATTGTTGAAAAATATTGTATGAGTCAAGTCCACTATTTTGTTTGATAATTATTATTAATTTATCATTTTTCTATTATTTTTATTAAAAGTAAATGTTTAACATTGTCTTTTTACATGTTATTTGATCTGCTCATTGTGGAGCATTGGATATCAGTTCGGAATGAGAAATCAGAGGTCTGAGTTCGAATTCCAGACGAATTCATTGCATTCACTTATGCACAAATACCCTTGGGAAAAGTATTAATCCATCTCTTCCTTCCAGTTATGGGTCAAATAACAGGACAGATTGGGTTCTATAGCCTTGGTTGACAACCAGTCTACCGCAGAAAGCAATGGCAACCTACTGCGGGATAATCTTCTGCCTAGTCAGTCATGTCTCTTTGGAGACATGATAGCCCAAGCGTGTATCACGTATGGCACTTAATTGATTGACTCTGACATCTAGTGTAAAATATATATGTGTGCTTATACATGGATGTTTCTATGTGCATACTTTTGATGTTTGCTCCTTGTCATGGTGGTAAGCCTTACATGGTCCAATGACTCTGAGAGAAATGCCATTGGGAGTTCTAAACTTCTGGTTAGGATACTGTTGGTGTGAAGGTCAAAACAAGAACTCAGACTAAGCATGACCAACCCTAAAGACTCTAATAGTTTAAAAACCAGATGATGATTGTAACAGATCTAAACTGCTGAACCAGCAGTTAAGGAGAGCTACGCATGACAGACATGCTACAGAAGGCGCTCTTCTTAATTATAATAGTCAGTGGCAGTTTGTTTCATTTCATAACTTGATTGTGCATGTCTCCTCGTATCAAGTATGTGGGTCACTTCCTGGCAAGTTGAGGTTCACCTTAAATGACTTCATGCCTTCAGCACCTTTTACTCTGGTTTTCTTTCACCGTCAACTAATTCTGACAAAACTAAATAGTGATAGAGTATGGATGAAAGGAGCAGGTTTTGGTGAAACTAGAAGCTTGTAGTTATTAACCTGCATATTGGCAGTGAATTTAGTCATCAATGCCATTATCATAAAAGTTATCAGCAATGAAGAAATTAAATTCTTGGATATGAGATAAAGCGGCCAGCAATATATCATACCAGCAGCCCCCACTCTCATCTTCAATCTGGTGTCGTTTTTTTTACCCTTGCCATTCATTTATAAACCTGCATATTGGCAGTGAATTTAGTCATCAATGCTATCCTCAGAAAGGAACTGATCAGCAAAGAAGAAATTAAATTCTTGAATACGAGATAAAGCGGCCAGCAATATATCATACTAGCAGCCCCCACTCTCATCTTCAATCTGGTGTCGTTTTTTTTACCCTTGCCATTCATTTATAAACCTGCATATTGGCAGTGAATTTAGTCATCAATGCTATCCTCAGAAAGGAACTGATCAGCAAAGAAGAAATTAAATTCTTGAATACGAGATAAAGCAGCCAGCAATATATCATACTAGCAGCCCCCACTCTCATCTTCAATCTGGTGTCGTTTTTTTTACCCTTGCCATTCATTTATAAACCTGCATATTGGCAGTGAATTTAGTCATCAATGCTATCCTCAGAAAGGAACTGATCAGCAAAGAAGAAATTAAATTCTTGAATACGAGATAAAGCGGCCAGCAATATATCATACTAGCAGCCCCCACTCTCATCTTCAATCTGGTGTCGTTTTTTTTACCCTTGTCATTCATTTATAAACCTGCATATTGGCAGTGAATTTAGTCATCAATGCTATCCTCAGAAAGGAACTGATCAGCAAAGAAGAAATTAAATTCTTGAATACGAGATAAAGCGGCCAGCAATATATCATACTAGCAGCCCCCCTCTCATCTTCAATCTGGTGTCGTTTTTTTTACCCTTGCCATTCATTTATAAACCTGCATATTGGCAGTGAATTTAGTCATCAATGCTATCCTCAGAAAGGAACTGATCAGCAAAGAAGAAATTAAATTCTTGGATATGTGATAAAGCCACCAACCGCTCACTCCCCCCATCTCATCTTCAATCTGGGGTTTTTTGGGGTTTTTTTGCCATTTGCTTATGAAACTGTATATTGGCAGTGAATTTAGTCATCAATGCCATCAGCATAAAGAAAGTGATCAGCTAAAAAGAAATTAAATTCTTGAATACGAGATAAAGCGGCCAGCAATATATTATAAGTGCTACTATAGCATGAGGTCTACCTCAATATATCATCTACCCAGATGCAGTGCAGAGGTCGACTGTGCCCCTTCCCTCACGTGGCCTCAGCTCAGGTGAAGTCTAACATGGATATTTATATCTGTTTCACATTTGAGTAATCATGGCTGGATGATTCTCAAGAAAATGCAAGGTGTTGGTAGTCAGCTGTTCCAGTCGCATCTTGATCATTTTTGCTGGAAGATGATGATAAAAAATTCCAATGATCTATTCGTGCCATTTCTAGAAAATATATGAAGCATTTATTGCTAAAATAAATACATGTATTGTATTTGATAGTAAAACTATTTTTACCTCTCGACCTTTTAATATTAAAAGTATATAGATATATAAATATTAATATAAGCATTAAATAAATATGCATGCACATACAATATTATATTATGGTTTGATGCTGTGGTAGATTTTATGTTATTGTAGCACCATATTATCTATATACACCTTTTAACATTTGAAATAGATTGAATAGTAATGTTTTAATAATGATTTAATTACAATCATTCTTCCACTTTTCTCTCTCTGGGGTCAAACAGTCTTTCATGATTGAAGCATCATTACTACAAATCCAAAGTGTACCACAACTACCTTGCAATACCGTTAGGCTGTGTTAATTTTCCATTATAGTGTGAGAATGCCAAATGAAATCTTTTGCAGAATTATATTTTTCTTGTATCCAGATATTGACATATTTTAAAATAATCCAGAATCAGTAGTGGCAGAAAACTGTCTGCATATGAACATGAAATGAATCTAGTAAATATACAAAAAATAGAAAAAGGTCTAAGACAAGGATGTGTCTTCTTACTGGACTTATTCAATGTGTACTTTGATGTGATTCTGAGAGAATTAGAAGTCCTACCAGGATTCATTATTGAAGGCCACAATCTTCACAGCACAAGATATGCAAATGACAGTGTTTATAGCAGATATAGAAAGGAAACTACTGGAACTCTTACAAAAGGATGTGAAGGGAAATGAAAAGAAATCTACTAAAAGATTAAATGCTTGGTTATTAGCACATGGAACAGCTCATGTAAATTAAAAATTGGAGATAGAAAAATCAAACAAGTACAACAATTGGGAATTGTTTTAACAGAGGACAGAAAGTGCATCACTGAAATCCAAAAGTGCATTGGGATAGCTCAAGATGCCTTCCTAAAGCTAAGTAAAGTATTAAAAAATAAGAAAATTTTTTAGAAACAAAGAAAAGAATACTGAACTGTTATATAGTATCAATCCTCCTATATGGCAGTGAATGCTGGACAATCTCCTCACAGATGAAGAAGAGACTGGAAGCAATAGAAACAAAGAAAAGAGTACTGATTACTGATCTGTTACATAATATCAGTCCTCTTATATGGCAGTGAATGCTGGACAATTTCCTCACAGATGAAAAAAAGACTTGAGGCAGTCAAAATGTGGTTCGACTGAATGATGCTGAAGATATCATGGAACAAATATGTGTGCAACAACAAAGTTTTCGAGAAAATAGAAACAAAAAGGACACTTATACTTAATGTCAGGATGAGACATGAAATGAATAATGAGAAAAGAGAGCTTGGAAAATATGATGCTCACAGGATGGATTGAAAGTAAGAGGGACAGGAAAATAGCACATAAGCTACTTAGTAAATGGATGGCAGTCAATATATAAACTGATCCCTCACTTTATAGCCGCATTCATCCTTCTCTTACCCACTTCCTGACACCCCAATAACCTGTCACTCTTTCTCATAACTTTCCTTCTATGTAACCTTCTGCACACTAGTGGCAGTAAACTTGGGCAATATTATTGTAAAAAATATGAGCAGGAGCTGCTCTATCTTTTCTAATATTGACAATCAAAAAGTGTCTCCTTGTCCTTGTGAGTGATGAATTATTTTCTATCTTATAACCCCTTTCTCAATTACAAAATGTTGCAAGCCTATCATTATTTCCATAAAAAGTATTTAGATGAATTACATTCCTTAGTTTCATCAGTTCTAACCTTTATGGCTAAGACCTGCCATGCCGCACACATTGTAGCAAACCTTCCTTATTCACTTTGTATCTCAGTCGTTGAGATGTGAGTTCCACTCAAGCTGCTGCTTCTTGCAAAGCACTGCTTTGTGGAAGCAACTCCCAAGAGGATGCTTCTCTGATCACTACAATCTTCAGTCAGTTAAGTGCCATACGTGATACACACTTTGGGTGATCATGTCTCAAAAGAGACATGACTGACTGGGCAGAAGGTTATCCTGCAGTAGATTGCCATTGCTTTCTGTGGTAAACTGGTTGTCAGCCAAGGCTATAGAACCCAATCTGTCCTGTTATTTGACTCATAGCTAGATGGGGAAGAGATGTATTATATTATTAAGTAGTAATTAGTGGGGGGTCAGTTTATTACTTCATAACAATAGAAAACCGATCCCTCACTTTTTGACTGGTAGAATCCTTAATCATGATTCCAACTATTATATTCAGTCAGTCAGTTAAGTGCCATATGTGATACATGCTTTGGGCGATCATGTCTCGAAAGAGACATGACTGACTGGGCAGAAGATTATCCCACGGTAGGTTGCCATGGCTTTCCATGGTAGACTGGTTGCCAGGCAAGGCTATAGAACCCAATCTATCCTATTATTTAACCCATAACTGGAGAGAAGAGATGGATTAATACCGTTCCCAAGTGTATTTGTGTGTAAGTGAATGCAAGGAATTCAACTGGAATTCAAACTCAGCTCCTCGATTTGTCATTCCAAGTTCATATCCACTGCATCCCAGTGCACATCCAATCTTAACCTACTCAATTCTAGGGTTAACGAATATCTTCCCCACATATCTGCATAAACTGTCCCTCTTACTCTGTAATTCTTGAGCCTTATTGTGAAATGAAAATGTTAGACTTGTTATTTGATCAAGGCCTAGCCTCTTCATCTTGCCATATATTCAATTCCACCAGATTTCACTTCTTTTTCTCTTTTTTTTTTCTTTTTTACTACAGTTGTGTTGATTCTGTCAACCCCCTATAACCTGTCACTCTTTCTCATAACTTTCCTCTTATGTAACCTTCTGCAAAACAGGGGCAGTAAAATGCCTTGCTTGGGGCAATATGATTATAAAAAATAAAATGTAATATTTCTGATAAATTTCCTTTAAAAATTTCAGAAAATTTACAAAAGTGTATTTCTCTTTTATTTTATTTATTATTACTTACACTTATTATTTCTTAAAAACATATATAGGTTATATCTAATTAGCAGAAAAAAAAACTTTTAATGGGCTCTTTTTAAAATAAGTTTTAATTTAGGAAAATATAGAAAATCACTTTTTCTTGGTTAAAAAAATAAGTTATATAAATTTATTAATTTTTTTTTTTTGCATTATTTTTTTAAATTTATAGGTGCACATGTTTTTTTTTTGTTTTTGTTTTTCTTTTTTTTTTGTTTTTTGTTAAATGTGGTAACAAAAACATTTTTCATGAAAAAACTGAATAGATTTGATCCAATCAGCGTTTTGCTATTCTGAGTTTGTTATGACATGTCATTGTTCTTGTCTGGCATGATCATACCTATATAATAAGAGGGAGAGACGAGCAGGCCACGCCACACAACACCAAGTGAATATTCACGCTGTTGATGCTGCTACTGCTGCTGATACTTTTAATACGAAACTAGCCTTACTGTCTTGAAAATTGTTAGTAGTAAAGTAAAATAATACTTAATCTAGCTATCAGAAATTCTGTTTGAAAATATAATCTACTATATTTAATAACTTTCTGAGTGAGACTGTTTCATACGAATCTGTGGATTGGATTCGTTTACTTTGAATCAACTAGCCGATATTTTGGATGGGTCTTCCCTGTGGGATGGACAAGGTCGATGAAGACGTGTTTCCCGAAACTTCAACTAACTTAGAACAGTTTCTTAACGACCCCTTACTTTTGGAAACTGCATATACTCCATATAATCCACCTTATACCGTCTTTACAACAACTTTAACGACTTTTACTGACACCAGTACGAATGTTTCTTCTTCTCCCCTTGTTAGTACAACTTCCAGCACTGCCTCGGGTTCCGCTGATTGTCATGTTGACGAAGTTCTTCTGGAGTAAGCCACAAGTTTTTGTTTTGTTTTGTTTTGTGTTCTATTTCGTATTTAATATTATTGATAGAATTGTATTTCTATTAAGAATAAGTTCCCCAGACTTATTCAGTCTACTAATAGACTTTGTTTTTATAGATTTAATTTTGAAAGTTTGTTTGTTTATGTCTAGAAAAAAATCAACTAATCAGTTTAAAGTTTAGATTCCTCGCAACATGGAATTACTACTTTTCTCATATTGTGCTTTTTCCCGTAAAAAGTTACTGAAATTGACTATATACGAAAATGCTCATAATAGTGCATTTCATTTAGTAAATAAATATCGATTTCTCTTACTTATTGACTAATAACGCGATTCATAAATAATTTTAGTGTTAAATTCTGTAGAACCAGAAAGCCGACTTTTTATTTTATTTACTTATTTATTTTTTTTAGCTGAAGTTAAAAAAAACGGTATTGTTCATCATAGCAATGCGAGTTATTCTAGCTTTTTAAGGTTATTCTTGTTAATGTTTTGGAAAGCGTTTAGTTAAAACTTTTCATTTGTTTTTCAAATAAAATGTAACTTTTTTTTATTTTTATCTTTTTTTTTTTGCCAATTTTATCCGAAAATCTTCGTGTAGCAAAGTTTTGTTGTTTGTAATTTATTTAAAACCCTGTCTTTTTGTTTGTTTTTTCTTTTGCCTCTTGTTTTGTAATTGTTACGTCTGCTATAAAAATATTAGAAATTGTTTCTTTGTGAAACTATTTATTACCGCGCACATTTTTTTGCAAAGAGAACGTCCGTTTTTTCGACTTAAATTTAAAAAAAAACATTTTTTTATTTTATTCTGCAATTTTTCTTTTATTTTATCGTTATTGTTTTATTTTTTTAAGTACTAAAATTATGAAAGTGACTGCAAATAATTTTTGTTAAATGAAGAAACATTTGTTTAAAAAGACAATGAATAGAATAAATTTGTTTGCATCATATGAGAAAAATAAAACAGTAAAATTAAATGATTATAAAATGATTATATTGTGCGGGTAATTGAGAATACAGACTTTTTCAGTTACAAGTCTGAAATTAACAAAATTAACAAAACAAAGTGTAAAAAATGAGATTAAGTTACTAATTTCCTAAAGCGGGTAGCTATCATTTCGAATTTACGTTATTTAGTAACTAACTAACCAAATAAAAAGTCAAAACTGTCTAATTATTGTATTCAATTCTCCGGTCGGTGTTTTTTAATGTTGATGTTATTTAAGATATGTCGGCTCATCATTAAAATATCTTTATTGCTTCAATTTTCATTAACATTCGATAGAAAAAAAAATGACATTAAGGAGAAAAAAAAGTAAAACTAAAAGAATTTAAACAAAACTTTTTAATGAATGAAATTGAAATTAAATATTTCAGTTTCTCTTTTTATTCTTTTTTGCATCTCTCGCACGAGGGCTCACACTGCTTGACTTTCTCTTTCTGTTTTTTTTTTTTTCTTTTCTTTTTTTATACTTTTCTTTTGTAGTTTCCAATTCTGGTCTACTTTTCCTCTTTTGTTTATTCTTTCTTGTTTTCTTCTCCCTCTCTTTTCCTGCTATATTCCGGTTTTTAGGGTTTTTTGCTGATGTTTATTATTATTATTATTATTGTTTTCTACCGCTGTTTTATTTTCTGTCTATAGTTTTTCTCAAAATAACTCTGTCCATACGTGATACACGCTTGGGCGATCATGTCTCGAAAGAGACTTGTGACTGACTGGGCAGAAGATTATCCCGCAATAGGTTGCCATTGCTTTCTGCGGTAGACTGGTTGCCAGCCAAGGCTGTAGAACCCCATCTGTCCTGTTATTTAACCCAGAACTGGAGGGAGAAGAAATGGCATATTGTTATGTAGTAATTAGTGGCGAATAGGTTTCATATTGTTATAAAGTAATAAACTGTTCCCCTACTTTATGACCAGTAAAAGTTTCCGTTTTTATTTTATCATCTATTTTGTTTTCCGTTTCTTCCTCCGACCTCCGTTTTTTTTTTTTTTTTTTTTTTTTTTTCGTTTTTGGCCCTCATTATTTTAACTACCTTATTGCGTTTTTGTCGGCGGAATTTTCTCTTCCCCGTTCTCACTATGTGCTCAACTCATTATCATCTTTTCTCTCTCTACTTTCTTACTATCATCTTTTTCCTCTTCCTGCTTGCTCATCTTTCTTCCTCTCAGTGCTCTTTCGCTATCATCTTTTATCTTCTCGGTGTTTTTTGTCATCTTTTTCCTCTCCGTGCTCACTCACCATTATCCTTTTTTTTCCTCTCCGTGCTCTTCTGCTATCATCTTGATTTTTTTTCCCCTCTCTGTGTATCATCTTTTTCCCCTCCGTGCTCTCTCACCTGCTATTATGTTTTGTTTTTTTTTTGTTTTGTTTTGTTTTCCTCCATGCTCTGCCGCAGTCATATTTTTGTTTCCCTCCATGCTCTCCTGCTATAATTTTTCCCCCTCTCAGGGCTCTCCCGCTGTAATTTTTTCTCCTACCCATGCTCACACACCATTATATTTTTCCTCTGCGTGCTCTCCAGCTATCATTTTTCTTTTCATTTTTCTCCGTGCTCTCCGGCTATCATTTTTCTTTTCATTTTTCTCCGTGCTCTCCGGCTATCATTTTTCTTTTCATTTTTCTCCGTGCTCTCCGGCTATCATTTTTCTTTTCATTTTTCTCCGTGCTCTCCGGCTATCATTTTTCTTTTCATTTTTCTCCGTGCTCTCCGGCTATCATTTTTCTTTTCATTTTTCTCCGTGCTCTCCGGCTATCATTTTTCTTTTCATTTTTGCTCCGTGCTCTCCGGCTATCATTTTTCTTTTCATTTTGCTCCGTGCTCTCCGGCTATCATTTTTCTTTTCATTTTTCTCCGTGCTCTCCGGCTATCATTTTTCTTTTCATTTTTCTCCGTGCTCTCCGGCTATCATTTTTCTTTTCATTTTTCTCCGTGCTCTCCGGCTATCATTTTTCTTTTCATTTTTCTCCGTGCTCTCCGGCTATCATTTTTCTTTTTATTTTTCTACGTGCTCTCCGGCTATCATTTTTATTTTTCTCCGTGCTCTCCGGCTATCATTTTTATTTTTCTCCGTGCTCTCCGGCTATCATTTTTATTTTTCTCCGTGCTCTCCGGCTATCATTTTTATTTTTCTCCGTGCTCTCCGGCTATCATTTTTATTTTTATTTTTCTCCGTGCTCTCCGGCTATCATTTTTATTTTTATTTTTCTCCGTGCTCTCCGGCTATCATTTTTATTTTTATTTTTCTCCGTGCTCTCCGGCTATCATTTTTATTTTTATTTTTCTCCGTGCTCTCCGGCTATCATTTTTATTTTTATTTTTCTCCGTGCTCTCCGGCTATCATTTTTATTTTTATTTTTCTCCGTGCTCTCCGGCTATCATTTTTATTTTTATTTTTCTCCGTGCTCTCCGGCTATCATTTTTATTTTTATTTTTCTCCGTGCTCTCCGGCTATCATTTTTATTTTTATTTTTCTCCGTGCTCTCCGGCTATCATTTTTATTTTTATTTTTCTCCGTGCTCTCCGGCTATCATTTTTATTTTTCTCCGTGCTCTCCGGCTATCATTTTTATTTTTCTCCGTGCTCTCCGGCTATCATTTTTATTTTTCTCCGTGCTCTCCGGCTATCATTTTTATTTTTCTCCGTGCTCTCCGGCTATCATTTTCATTTTCCTCCGTGCTCTCCGGCTATCATTTTCATTTTCCTCCGTGCTCTCCGGCTATCATTTTTATTTTTTCTCCGTGCTCTCCGGCTATCATTTTTATTTTTATTTTTCTCCGTGCTCTCCGGCTATCATTTTTATTTTTATTTTTCTCCGTGCTCTCCGGCTATCATTTTTATTTTTCTCCGTGCTCTCCGGCTATCATTTTTATTTTTATTTTTCTCCGTGCTCTCCGGCTATCATTTTTATTTTTATTTTTCTCCGTGCTCTCCGGCTATCATTTTTATTTTTATTTTTCTCCGTGCTCTCCGGCTATCATTTTTATTTTTATTTTTCTCCGTGCTCTCCGGCTATCATTTTTATTTTTATTTTTCTCCGTGCTCTCCGGCTATCATTTTTATTTTTATTTTTCTCCGTGCTCTCCGGCTATCATTTTTATTTTTATTTTTCTCCGTGCTCTCCGGCTATCATTTTTATTTTTATTTTTCTCCGTGCTCTCCGGCTATCATTTTTATTTTTATTTTTCTCCGTGCTCTCCGGCTATCATTTTTATTTTTATTTTTCTCCGTGCTCTCCGGCTATCATTTTTCTTTTCATTTTTCTCCGTGCTCTCCGGCTATCATTTTTCTTTTTATTTTTCTACGTGCTCTCCGGCTATCATTTTTATTTTTCTCCGTGCTCTCCGGCTATCATTTTTATTTTTCTCCGTGCTCTCCGGCTATCATTTTTATTTTTCTCCGTGCTCTCCGGCTATCATTTTTATTTTTCTCCGTGCTCTCCGGCTATCATTTTTATTTTTCTCCGTGCTCTCCGGCTATCATTTTTATTTTTATTTTTCTCCGTGCTCTCCGGCTATCATTTTTATTTTTATTTTTCTCCGTGCTCTCCGGCTATCATTTTTATTTTTATTTTTCTCCGTGCTCTCCGGCTATCATTTTTATTTTTATTTTTCTCCGTGCTCTCCGGCTATCATTTTTATTTTTATTTTTCTCCGTGCTCTCCGGCTATCATTTTTATTTTTATTTTTCTCCGTGCTCTCCGGCTATCATTTTTATTTTTATTTTTCTCCGTGCTCTCCGGCTATCATTTTTATTTTTCTCCGTGCTCTCCGGCTATCATTTTTATTTTTCTCCGTGCTCTCCGGCTATCATTTTTATTTTTCTCCGTGCTCTCCGGCTATCATTTTTATTTTTCTTTTTCTCCGTGCTCTCCGGCTATCATTTTCATTTTCCTCCGTGCTCTCCGGCTATCATTTTTATTTTTCTCCGTGCTCTCCGGCCATCATTTTTATTTTTATTTTTTCTCCGTGCTCTCCGGCTATCATTTTTATTTTTATTTTTCTCCGTGCTCTCCGGCTATCATTTTTATTTTTATTTTTCTCCGTGCTTTTCCGGGCTATCATTTTTTATTTTATTTTTTTCCGCTTCCGGCTATCATTTTTATTTTTATTTTTTCTCTGTGCTCAAGCATATCATTTTTATTTTTTTATTTTTCTCCGTGCTCTCCGGCCATCATTTTTATTTTATTTTTTTCTCAGGTTTCCTCCGGCTACTTTTTCATTTTTATTTTTATTTTTCTCCGTGCTCTCCGGCTATCATTTTTATTTTTATTTTTCTCTCGTAGTTTCCGGCTATCATTTTTATTTTTATTTTTCTCCGTGCTCTCCGCTATCATTTTATTTTTATTTTTCTCCGTGCTCTCCGGCTATCATTTTTATTTTTATTTTTCTCCGCCTCCCGGTCATCATTTTTATTTTTATCTTTCTCTCCGTGCTCTCCGGCTATCATTTTTATTTTTATTTTTCTCCTGTGCTCTCCGGCTATCATTTTTATTTCTTATTTCTTCTCCGCGTTCTCGGCTATCATTTTTTATTTTTATTTTTCTCCGTGCTCTCCGGCTACTGCTCTTTTTATTTATTTTTCTCCGTGCTCTCCGGCTATCATTTTTATTTTTATTTTTCTCCGTGCTCTCCGGCTATCATTTTTATTTTTATTTTTCTCCGTGCTCTGGCTATCATTTTTTATTTTTATTTTTCTCCGTGCTCTCCGCTATCATTTTTATTTTTATTTTTCTCCGTGCTTTCCGGCTATCATTTTTATTTTTATTTTTCTCCGTTTCCCGGCTATCATTTTTATTTTTATTTTTCTCCGTGCTCTCCGGCTACTTATTTATTTTTATTTTTCTCCGTGTTCTCCGGCTGGTTATCATTTTTATTTTATTTTTCTCCGTGCTCTCCGGCTATCATTTTTTATTTTTATTTTTCTCCAGGCTTCCGGCTATCATTTTTATTTTTATTTTTCTCCGTGCTCTCCGGCTATCATTTTTATTTTTATTTTTCTCCGTGCTCTCCGGCTATCATTTTTATTTTTATTTTTCTCCGCTCTCCGCTATCATTTTATTTTTTATTTTTCTCCAGTTTCCGGCTATCATTTTTATTTTTATTTTTCTCCGCTGTGCTCGGGCTATCATTTTTATTTTATTTTCTCCGTGCTCTCCGGCTATCATTTTTATTTTTATTTTCCTCTCCGTGCTCTCGGCTATCATTTTTATTTTTATTTTCCTCCGTGCTCTCTCCGGCTATCATTTTTATTTTTATTTTCTCCGCTTCCGGCTATCATTTTTATTTTTATTTTTCTCCGTGCTCTCCTGGCTATCATTTTTATTTTTATTTTCCTCCGTGCTCTCCGGCCGTCATCATTTTTATTTTTATTTTCCTCCGTGCTCTCCGGCTATCATTTTTATTTTTATTTTCCGTGCTCTCCGGCTATCATTTTTATTTTTATTTTCCTCCGTGCTCTCCGGCTATCATTTTTATTTTTTATTTTCCTCCGTGCCTCCGGCTATCATTTTTATTTTTATTTTCCTCCGTGCTCTCCGGCTATCATTTTTATTTTTATTTTCCTCCGTGTCTCCGGCTATCATTTTTATTTTTATTTTCTCCGTGCTCTCCGGCTATCATTTTTATTTTTATTTTCTCCGTGCTCTCCGGCTATCATTTTTATTTTTATTTTTCCTGTGCTTCCGGCTATCATTTTATTTTCGTTTATTTTCCTGGCTTTCCGGCTATCATTTTTTATTTTTTATTTCTTCTTCCAGGTTTCCGGCTATCATTTTTATTTTTATTTTCCTCCGTGCTCTCCGGCTATCATTTTTATTTTTATTTTCCTCCGTGCTGCCTCCGGCTATCATTTTATTTTTATTTTCCTCCGTGCCCCCCGGCTATCATTTTATTTTATTTTTCCTCTCGTGCTCTGGCTATCAGCTCTATTTATTTTCCTCCGTGCTCTCCGGCTATCATTTTTATTTTTATTTTCCTCCGTGCTCTCCGGCTATCATTTTTATTTTTATTTTCCTCCGTGCTTTCCGGCTATCATTTTTATTTTATTTTCCTCCGTTTCCAGCGCGGGCTATCATTTTTTATTTTTATTTTCCTCCGTGGCTTCCGGCTATCATTTTTATTTTTATTTTCCTCCGTGCTCTCCGGCTATCATTTTATTTTTATTCTCTCTCCGTGCTCGGCTATCATTTTTTATTTTTATTTTCCGTGCTCTGCTATCATTTTTATTTTTATTTTCCTCCGTGCTCTCCGGCTATCATTTTTATTTTTATTTTCCTCCGTGCTCTCCGGCTATCATTTTTATTTTTATTTTCCTCCGTGCTCTCCGGCTAGTCATTTTTATTTTTATTTCCTTCCGTGCTCTCGGCTATCATTTTTATTTTTATTTTCCTCCGTGCTCTCCGGCTATCATTTTTTATTTTTATTTTCCTCACCAGGCTTCGGCTATCATTTTTATTTTTATTTTCCTCCGTGTCTTCCGGGCTATCATTTTATTTTTATTTTCCTCCTGTGCCTCCGGCTATCATTTTTATTTTTATTTTCCTCCGTGCTCTCCGGCTATCATTTTTATTTTTATTTTCCTCCGTGCTCTCCGGCTATCATTTTTTATTTTTATTTTCTCCAGTTTCCGGGCTATCATTTTTTATTTTTATCTTGCCTCTGCTATCATTTTTATTTATTTTCCTCTCCGTGCTCTGTCATCATTTTTATTTTTATTTTTCTCTGTGTTTCCGGCTGTCATTTTTATTTTTATTTTCCAGGCTTCCGGCTATCATTTTTATTTTTATTTTCCTCCGTGCTCTGGCTATCATTTTTATTTTTATTTTCCTCCGCTTCAGCATATCATTTTTATTTATTTTCTCCTCCGTGCTCTTGCTATTATCATTTTTATTTTATTTTTCCTCCTGAAGCCTCCGCTATCATTTTTATTTTTATTTCTCCTCCGTGGTTTTGGCTATCATTTTTATTTTTATTTTCCTCCGTGCCTCCGGCTATCATTTCTATTTTTATTTTTATTTTCTCCGTGCTCTCCGGGCTATCATTTTTTATTTTTTTATTTTCCTCCGTGCTCTCCGGCTATCATTTTTATTTTTATTTTCCTCCGCTCTCCGGCTATCATTTTTATTTTTATTTTCCTCCGTGTTTCCGGCTACTGTTTTTATTTTTATTTTCCTCCGTGCTCTCCGGCTATCATTTTTATTTGGCTTTTCCAGGCTTCCGGCTATCATTTTTATTTTTATTTTCCTCCGTGCTCTCCGGCTATCATTTTTATTTTTATTTTCCCCCTCCGTGCTCTCCGGCTATCATTTTTATTTTTATTTTCCTCCGTGCTCTCCGGCTATCATTTTTATTTTTTTATTTTCCCTCCGTGCTCTCCGGCTATCATTTTTATTTTTTATTTTCCTCCAGGTTTCCGGCTATCATTTTTATTTTTATTTTCCCGTGCTCTCCGGCTGATTATTTTTATTTTTATTTTCTCCGTGCTCTCCGGCTATCATTTTTATTTTATTTTCCTGCGTCTCGGCTATCATTTTTATTTTTATTTCTTCTCCGTGCTTCCGGCTATCATTTTTATTTTTATTTTCTCCGTGTTTCCGGCTATCATTTTTTTATTTTTATTTTCCTCCGTGCTCTCCGGGCTTATCATTTTTATTTTTATTTTCTCCAGGCTTCCGGCTATCATTTTTATTTTTATTTTCCTCCGTGCTCTCCGGCTATCATTTTTTATTTTTATTTCTCCGTGCTCTCCGCTATCATTTTATTTTTATTTTCCTCCGTGCTCTCCGGCTATCATTTTTATTTTTATTTTCCTCCGTGCTCTCCGCTATCATTTTTATTTTTATTTTCTCCGTGCCTTTTCGGCTATCATTTTTATTTTTTATTTTCCTCCGTGCTCTCCGGCTATCATTTTGCTTTTTTTATTTTCCTCCGTGCTCTCCGGCTATCATTTTTATTTTTATTTTCCTCCGTGCTCGGCTATCATTTTTATTTTTACTTTCCTCCGTGCCTTCCGGCTATCATTTTTATTTTTATTTTCTCCGTGCTCTCCGGCTATCATTTTTTATTTTTCTTATTTTCCTCCAAAATTTCCGGCTATTTATTTTTATTTTTATTTTTCTCCAGTCTTCCCGGTTATCATTTTTATTTTTATTTTCCTCCGTGCTCTCCGGCTATCATTTTTATTTTTTATTTTCCTCCGTGCTCTCCGGCTAGTCATTTTTATTTTTATTTTCCTCCGTGCTCTCCCGGCTACTTTCCATTTTTGTTTTTATTTTCCTCCGTGCTCTCCGGCTATCATTTTTATTTTTATTTTCCTCCGTGCCTCCGGCCATCATTTTTATTTTTATTTTCCTCTCGTGCTCTCCGGCTATCATTTTTATTTTTATTTTCCTCCGTGCTCTCCGGCTATCATTTTCGCTTTATTTTCCTCCGTGCCTCCGGCTATCATTTTATTTTTATTTTCCTCCGTGCTCTCCGGCTATCATTTTTATTTTCATTTTCCTCCGTGCTTTCCGGCTATCATTTTCATTTTTCCGTGCTCTCCACTATCCTCTTTTATTCCTTTTTTCTTTCCCACTACCATATTTTTCCTCTCCGAGCTCTACTGCTAAATATCATTTTTCCTTCACTCTATAATCTTCTCCATTCTTTTTGCTCTCTCTCTCTTCACTCTCTATTATTTTATTCCTCTTGTGCTGTCTTTCCCTCTCTTTGTCTTCTCTCTGTTCTTTCCCTCTCTTTGTCTTCTCTCTGTTCTTTCCCTCTCTTTGTCTTCTCTCTGTTCTTTCCCTCTCTTTGTCTTCTCTCTGTTCTTTCCCTCTCTTTGTCTTCCCTCTGTTATTTCCCTCTCTTTGTCTTCCCTCTGTTCTTTCCCTCTCTTTGTCTTCTCTCTGTTCTTTCCCTCTCTTTGTCTTCTCTCTGTTCTTTCCCTCTCTTTGTCTTCTCTCTGTTCTTTCCCTCTCTTTGTCTTCCCTCTGTTCTTTCCCTCTCTTTGTCTTCCCTCTGTTCTTTCCCTCTCTTTGTCTTCCCTCTGTTCTTTCCCTCTCTTTGTCTTCCCTCTGTTCTTTCCCTCTCTTTGTCTTCCCTCTGTTCTTTCCCTCTCTTTGTCTTCCCTCTGTTCTTTCCCTCTCTTTGTCTTCCCTCTGTTCTTTCCCTCTCTTTGTCTTCCCTCTGTTCTTTCCCTCTCTTTGTCTTCCCTCTGTTCTTTCCCTCTCTTTGTCTTCCCTCTGTTCTTTCCCTCCCTCTTTGTCTTCTCTCTGTTCTTTCCCTCTCTTTGTCTTCTCTCTGTTCTTTCCCTCTCTTTGTCTTCCCTCTGTTCTTTCCCTCTCTTTGTCTTCCCTCTGTTCTTTCCCTCTCTTTGTCTTCCCTCTGTTCTTTCCCTCTCTTTGTCTTCCCTCTGTTCTTTCCCTCTCTTTGTCTTCCCTCTGTTCTTTCCCTCTCTTTGTCTTCCCTCTGTTCTTTCCCTCTCTTTGTCTTCCCTCTGTTCTTTCCCTCTCTTTGTCTTCCCTCTGTTCTTTCCCTCTCTTTGTCTTCCCTCTGTTCTTTCCCTCTCTTTGTCTTCCCTCTGTTCTTTCCCTCTCTTTGTCTTCCCTCTGTTCTTTCCCTCTCTTTGTCTTCTCTCTGTTCTTTCCCTCTCTTTGTCTTCTCTCTGTTCTTTCCCTCTCTTTGTCTTCCCTCTGTTCTTTCCCTCTCTTTGTCTTCCCTCTGTTCTTTCCCTCTCTTTGTCTTCCCTCTGTTCTTTCCCTCTCTTTGTCTTCCCTCTGTTCTTTCCCTCTCTTTGTCTTCCCTCTGTTCTTTCCCTCTCTTTGTCTTCCCTCTGTTCTTTCCCTCTCTTTGTCTTCTCTCTGTTCTTTCCCTCTCTTTGTCTTCTCTCTGTTCTTTCCCTCTCTTTGTCTTCTCTCTGTTCTTTCCCTCTCTTTGTCTTCTCTCTGTTCTTTCCCTCTCTTTGTCTTCTCTCTGTTCTTTCCCTCTCTTTGTCTTCTCTCTGTTCTTTCCCTCTCTTTGTCTTCTCTCTGTTCTTTCCCTCTCTTTGTCTTCTCTCTGTTCTTTCTTTTTCTCTCTTCAGGCTCTCTCTATCTTTTTGTTATTTGTTTATTTTTTTTTACTTTTTTTTTTTTTTGCTGTGTGAACTTCTAAACATTGCTTGCAAATACACTTACTGCATAAATTTTTATTAACGTTTAATAAGAAATGGTGACATTAAATAATTTGACAAAAGTTTACTAAAACTAAAATCTCAGAATCCCATTCTCTTTTGTCACTCCTTCCCCCATTCTCTTTTGTCACTCCTTCCCCCATTCCTCTTTTGTCACTCCTTCCCCCCATTCTCTTTTGTCACTCCTTCCCCCCATTCTCTTTTGTCACTCCTTCCCCCCATTCTCTTTTGTCACTCCTTCCCCCCATTCTCTTTGTCACTCCTTCCCCCCATTCTCTTTGTCACTCCTTACCCCCCATTCTCTTTGTCACTCCTTCCCCCCATTCTCTTTGTCACTCCTTACCCCCATTCTCTTTGTCACTCCTTACCCCCATTCTCTTTGTCATTCCCTTCCCCCATTCTCCTTATTTTGTCCCCCTTTCTCTTTTTCTCTCTTTCTCACTCTCTGCTTCCTTGTGCTTTTCTCTCACTCTCTCTCTTTCATTTTCTCCCTCTATTATTTGGATTTTCAATCTACTTGATCAGTTTTTTTCCTTTAGTCAAGTTACTTTTTCTTTATCATCATTTATTCTCATCTTTATGTGTTTCCCCTCCTTGCACTCTCACTCTTCATTGACTCTCCTTGCACTCTCACTCTTCATTGACTCTCCTTGCACTCTCACTCTTCATTGACTCTCCTTGCACTCTCACTCTTCATTGACTCTCCTTGCACTCTCCATTGACTCTCCTTGCACTCTCACTCTTCATTGACTCTCCTTGCACTCTCACTCTTCATTGACTCTCCTTGCGCTCTCACTCTTCATTGACTCTCCTTGCGCTCTCACTCTTCATTGACTCTCCTTGCGCTCTCACTCTTCATTGACTCTCCTTGCGCTCTCACTCTTCATTGACTCTCCTTGCGCTCTCACTCTTCATTGACTCTCCTTGCGCTCTCACTCTTCATTGACTCTCCTTACGCTCTCACTCTTCATTGACTCTCTTTGCACAAACACTCTTCATTGCCATTTTTTGCACTCCATGCCTGTCTCTAGTCCTTTCCATTTGCTCTCTTTTGTCTTTCCCTGCTTTTCCTTTCTTTCTTTTGTTTTTACATTCAATTTCCTTTCTTTCGTTGTTTCCATCCATTTTCCCATTTTTGTTTTCATTCATTCATTTTGCCCTCTTTCTTTCATTTTTCCTTCCTTTTGATTTCTTTTTCCCTCCTTTTCACCTCTTTCTTTTTCTAGTCCTTCCTTTTAACCACTTTTGTTTTCATTCATTTTGCCCTCTTTCTCTCGTGCTTCCATTCATTCTCCTTCTTTCTTTGGCTTTTCTTTTCTTTCCACCTCTCTACTTCGATTTTTTTTTCTTTTTGACTCTCTCCATCGTTTTTGCCTTATTTCGCGCACTCTCTTTCGTTTTTTTTTTTTCTCCCACACTTTTTCCTTCTTTCTCCCACACTCTTTTTCCTTCTTTCTCCCACACTCTCGGTTTTGCCGACTCTTTCGGTTTTTCCTTCTTTCGCCCACTCGCTTTCGTTTTTGCCTTTCGCTTACTCGTTTTCGTTTTTGTTCTTCCTCTTTTTTGCCCCTTTTTCTTTTCATTTTTTGCCCTCTTTTGTTTTTTTCTGTCTCTTTTTGCCTATTTTCTTTGTTTTTTTTTGTTTTTTTTCCTCTGCTTTTGCTGTCTTTTTTGTTTTATTTTACGTTCTTTTGTCCTTTCTTTTTTTTCTTGCCTAGTGATCTCTTTCTTTTCTCTCTTTTTAACCCCTTTCTTTCTTTTTTCACTCTTTTTGACCTTTGTTGTTTTCCATCTTTTTCACCTTTTTCTTCTCTTTCTTTCTTTATTCTTTTCCTCCTTTTCTTGTTTTTTCCTCCTTTTCTTCTCTTTTTTCCTCCTTTTCTTCTCTTTCTGCCCTCTTTCTTTTTTCCACCTTTTTGTCCACTTTTTATTTTTTTACCACCTTTTGACTATTTTCTTCTATTTTATATTCTTTTTGTCTTTCTTTTGTTTTCCTCTCTTTCTTTTCATTTTTCCTTGCTTTTGCTTTCTTTTTTGTCTATGTTTCTGAGATGAGGTAATTATTTACACTATTCACAACTGTTCAGATATTGTACTCTCTGAATTTCTTCACATGATTGGACTTTTAAACAAAACACTTCATTTTGTTCACTGGAGTAGACTGTTCTAGTTCCACAAGTCATGCCTCTTCCAGATAGCTCAACATCCGTTATCTCCCTTTAACTCCTCTCAAATTTTTGTTCACCTCTGCTGTAGCCAGGTATTGAACTCACAACTCTTTGGGTCAAGTCACTGGATCCAGCCAATGCTTTTATCCACTGTGTCATATGTCCTTAAAATAAAGGGTTCAGTTTAAAATTTCAATCTCCTGACAATGTAAATAGTGTAAATTCTTTCTTTTTGTTTTAACATTTGATATCCTTTTTTTTTTTCTTTTTTTTTTTTTCATTTTCCATATACTTGCTTAATTTTTTTTCTTCTGTTTTTAGCACTTTTTTTCCTTTCTCATCATTTACTCCCATTGCCTCTTTATATTTCTTCCTGGTCCTGGTAGATATTTTGAATGTAATTATTGATTAACTATAGAAATCTTTACAATACACAACCTAAATAATTTTTTCTTTTGATTATGATTTCAGATCAAGCCGGAACGAGTCACAGCAGTTGAGTGTAGTTAGCAATTTACCAAATCTTCTCCAGTCTAACAACGCAGAATGTTTGGAAAAAGTTGTCCCTCATGTCCAGGTAATATTTGCTATCCTATTTATGTTAATTGAAAATGTTATGGTTTATTAACAAAGGTATCTTTTTTATTAAATTTCTTTGTTATAAAATTTATTTTTAAATTTCAGTTTTACATTTTGAGTGCCTGATTATTTATTGACTGTAGTAATACATTTACATTGTTCAGACTGTTGTTTTTGTCTTCATTGCCTTATTCATATTCATGACATTTTGATCGTTCTACACTTCAATTGCTTTAAGGTGACTGGGATTTTGACTCTTTATTTCTGTCACTGGGACATATTGTTCTCAATCCATGATTCATGCCACTTCCAGGTGTCTTAATTATTTCCCTTTAATTTAGCTCTCTAAGTCATTTGTTCACCAATGTTTTAGCCAAAACTCATAACTCTTGGGTCTGGGTCTGGGTCTAACATGACCCAGTGGATAAAAAAGTGTTGATTAGATTAAAATATCACAAAAATGTACTTTTTAACCCAACAATAACTGTGTTTATAACCCAACATTAGTTGTTTTGATGTGTTAATAGCCTAATGACTAATCTAATAATGTTATATTGAATTTTAGAAATGTTGAATTAAATTAATTATAAATATCACTTTTATTTTCTGATAATGTCATATATGGTTGCCTGTGCTTACAAAAATTGGCACATTTATACACCTGCATTAAAATTAAAAACTCTGGTAAAAATATTGATGTTTGATGATATGAATTAAGCTTTTCCATTTATGATTAGTAAATATAGTTTTCACTTAATGATATCATGTCAAAATCTGAAATTAATACAGAATTTCCAGATTTAGAACTTTATTTTTTTTTAATTAAAAGTTTTAGAAACATGAAAACAATTCTTGCAAAAAATTTTATACACTGGAAAAAAATTTAAGACAATAGTGTCCTTAATATATCTTATTTATAATAACAATTAAAAGCTTTTCTAATTAGGACTGTTTCTGAGGTCTCTTCCTGAGTGAAAGCTGGCATTAATGCTATCATACCAATCAGGAAGTTCTGTCCCAAACTTCATTCATTCCCCTGGTTCTCTCCTGCCAGCTTGGCCACCATTGTCCACAGGAACCACCACTTCCAGTATTTCAGAGTCATGAATCAGAACATAATAGGCGCCTATTTGCCTCTGCTCATAATGAGTAAAAGGATCTTGAATGAGACTAAGCTGTTGTTCGCTGAGAGAATGAGGTAGCACATAGCTGCTCATAAGTTCGACTCCAAAGACTATTGGCAGCTCTGCAAATGTGTGCTGAACAACAGCAAACCCTCCATCTCAAGCAGAGGCAACAGAATCCCAATCATTGTCTTGAAGAAAAGTACCCCTGAACTCTCTTCTGTCCTTTGTAAACTCTATAATTACTGCCTCTCTGCTTCCTGTTTTCCTGCCTGCTGGAAAGTCCTCTTCTGTGGTTCCTGTATTTAAGAACTCAGAGGAATCATTGAACCCATCTAATTATTGCCCTATCAGCCTTCTACCAATTTTTGGAAATGCGTTATTAGTTCAATATCTTACTGCCTATAAACTATTCTCAGACAGACGGTACAGCTTCAGCTTTGCCAGGGCTACTCCTGATATGCTAACAACCATCACTGAGTACATATACCAATATACCAGGCCCTTGATAAGTTCAGCAAAGTTAGAGATGTTGACCTGGATATTTCCAAAGCATTTAATAGGTATCTTCTGCACAAGATACAGGTTTATGGTATCACTGGATGATTGCTTGGTTTGATCTAATCTTTCTTATCAAATTACATAATGAAAGTTGTCTTGAACAAGCATGCCTCCATATCCTACCACATGAACACTGGTGTCCCCCAGGGATCTATCCTAGATTTTAGGCTCTTTCTGCTCTTCATAAATGATCTCCCTGACGTGATCAAATCCCAAGTGGGCATCTACACTGACGACACCACCATTTACTCCTGCATCAGTAAAAAATCTGGCAAGGCAGACAAAAATAACCTCGCTGCTGATCTTGAGAAGGACCTCCACTCTGTAATAGACTGGGGTAAGAACTGGCTTGTAAATTTCAATTAAAATGAAGCTGATACCTGTTAATAATCACAAGTGGTCTCTCCTGCACCCCATAAGCATGGACCAAGCAAGTCTTCCTGAAAGCAATAAGCTGCACCTCCTCGGCCTCACCCTCTCTTCCGACCTCAAGTGGAACCTTTATATTGCATCAATAGCTAAATTCACTGCTAGGAAGGTTGGGTCACTGTCGGGCCAGGAAGCTTTTTCTGCCTAAGTCAGTCTTGCATTGTATATATGCATCCGATCATGCATAAAATACTGTTGTCATATCTGGTTGGGTGCCCCTGCTGTTCATCTCAGGGTTCTCAACAGGCTCCAAAGAAGAATCTGTATTATGATCAGTCCTGACCTGGCAGCTCAACTCCAGCCCTTCTTTCATTGGCGGGATGTGGCTTCCCTCTGTTTCTTCTACAAATATTTTCATGGCTTCTGCTCCAAGGAGCTTAGGTCACTGGTGCCCCTCCACAAGAATTTACTCAAGCAACCAGACTGGCAACAAGATCCCACATTTTTACAGTTGAATCTGTTAAATGCTGCCCTCACTTCTACTCCGTCAGCTTCTTTTCTTGCACTTCCCGCCTGTGGAACACCCTTCCATATACATGCTTTTTTGATGGCTACAACCTCCAGGAATTTAAATGCAATGTCAATTTCCATCTCTTAACCACTTGACTCCAGTCCTTCCTTCATCCTTTCTACATCATATGAGTATCTTGTTCTTTTCCTTTCTCATTCTACCTTCACACCTGTATTCCCATCCTTCTCTTGCCCTTTTTCTGACACCTCCTCTAACTGGTTTGTCTTTCTCTCCATTCTTCTTCTGCTTAAACTTTTGCCCTCTTATGTAGCCCTCTGCACATCAGTGGCAGTACCACCTCTGCTTGGGATGAAGTGATTAATAAAAAAAGATAATATAGTTTTACTGCATTTTTTTTTTCATTTTACAATTTTGAGCAGATTTACAGGAAATAAATTTTACTGAAAAATAGTAATGCAAGTATTTATTTAATTTTGTACTATAGCTTCAATCCAGATTATTATTGTATGTATCAAAATGTACATTGTTAAAAACTATTACTTTTAAAAATTCTAGGAGATGTTAACTGTTGCCGAACCAGATATACAAGTTGCAGCTTCAACAGCATTCCTCCAGATATTGCAAAAGGAACTTGTACCTGTGCAAAGCTACCCTCAGATGTTTTTACATACGATCCTAAATAGTATTGACAATAAAGATCCTGGTAAGATCATGTGTTTTATTTCTTTTTTGTTTGTTTATATTTCTGAAATGTAATAGTATTTACATTGTCTTCATCTTTATTGCCATTATTACAACATTTTGGCTGTTCTACGCTTTAGCCTTCTTTGAAGGGTTCAATTCAAAATTCTTAGCACCTGAAGAAGATTGGAGCATACAATGACCGAAATAATAATGGCAATACAGTTCTTTCATCATAATAATGGCAATACAGTTCTTTCATTTTTTCTAAACGTATTATATCAAATATTTTTTTAAAATTTAACAAAAAAATAAATGGTTAGTAATTATAATTTCTCTAATTTTTTTTTTCTTTTTTTTTTTTTAGATATTTCTAATGCCTGGCTTGGAACTTTACTTGATGTTATTGACCTTTTGCCAAAGGATGTTATCAAAAAAGAAGTAAGAAATTTCACTGATTAAGCCTTTATTTTTTTTTTTATTTTTTTTTTTTTTTTGGGCCACTTGTATTTGTTCTTTGAGGTGTTTATAGGAGGCTGCAGGTATCAAAAAGTACTTAACACTCCTGTTAGTATTGACAATAGTTACCAATAACAATTAATTGATACATTGGAAATGATTAAAATCTCAAGTCCTATAGACTGAATATATTAACCCAATTTGAATTTGCTGGTGACCTAGTTATCTTGAAATATTTGGTAATTTTTCAAGAATATTCAAAGAAATGAACAAATTGATTGTAGTAGACAATTTATTTACATTGGACATAGTTAAATTGAAAAAAGAAAAACTGATTTTTTCTTTTAAATACATTAAAAATGAACCCACCACAGTCTGAACATAACCAATGGACAGTAATTTATCTCACTACTGAATTATACAAACCTAAAATATTTTTTTACCCTAACCATAATTTGTGTTTGCTTATAAAAATGTGTGTTTGGTGCAATGGATATCAGCACGGAACAAGAATTTGGAGAGCCAAGTTTGAATTTTATTTGAAATTGTTGCATTCACTTATGTGCAAATACCCTTGGGAAAGATATTAATCCATCTATTCCCTCTCATTATGGGTTAAATAACAGGATAGATTGGGTTCTATAGCTTTGGCTGGCAACCAGTCTGCAACAAAAACTAATGGCAACCTACTGCAGAATAATCTTCTGCCTAGTCAGTCATGTCTCTTTTGAGACATGATCACCCAAGTGTGCATCACGTATGACTGACTATAAAAATAAATTCTTGTAAGAAAAAGGGAGAAAAATTTTGTATTGAAGTAAACTTTCCTTATTAATATCATTTATTAAAAAAAATATGGAAATATTTTTTTTTTTTTTAATTCAGTTAAATTAGTCAGTTAAGTGCCATATGTTAAACACACTTGGGCAATCATGTCTTGAAAGAGACATGACTGACTGGGCAGAAGATTATCCCGCAGTAGGTTGCCATTGCTTTCTGCGGTAGACTGGTTGCCGACCAAGGCTATAGAACTTAATCTGTCCTGTTATTTAACCCATAACTGGAAGGAAGAGATGGATTAATACCTTTCCCAAGGGTATTTGTGCGTAAGTGAATGCAATGAATTCAACTGGAATCAGTTAAATACAATATGTAAAAATAGAAACATCTTCAGTTATCAGTGGCTTTTATGTTCATCTTAAAACTAATGCATAAAGCTCGTTTTGGGGTTTGTTTTTGTGTTTTTTTTGTTTTTTTTTGTTTTTTTTGTATTCAGTAGCTTTTGGCAAATAACTTTACACTGATTGTTTTGTTTTTTTTATAATAGGTATTTTTATAACAGGATATACTTAATGTTGTTTATCTAATTTTGTTTCAGGAAAAATGACTAAATGGAAAGTTACTATTGATGTGTTTTCTTCTTTAGAACTTCATTGAACTAAATTGACTACACTAACAAATTACTGTCTATTGGTTACATTCATTGATGTGATTACACATGCACAAGGTGAGGGGGTGCTGATAATTTTAATTAAACAAAAAAATTTTAATTTTTTTCAAATTAAAATCCTCAGTGCCACCAACTCTTTCATGTGCATATATAGCAGCATCAATGCAAGCATCACTTTAGTCTGGTAAAGTCTTGAAGGAAGAAACACATCCCACAAAAACTTTCTTCTGATTTTTCATAGTTTTATTAATATTGTTGATATATAAAAAAAATTATCCCATACCACTTTCCCATACTATTTCATTGTTATGATATTCTAATGATTGTTACCCTCTTAATATAAATATGTTGAATTTATTTTGTCTTATGTAATAAAAATCTAAACTTATTTACACTTTGTCTCAGTGTGTGTATATGTGTGTGTGTGTGTGTCTGTTACCTATAGACTCCGAAATGGCTGAACTGATTTTCTTGAAAATTTACACTGTTGTACTGTAAGCATCTGCGAGTGTTCTTAGCTAGGTTTTCTGTTGAGGTACCCCCAATAAATATCAAATCGATAATCAAAAAAATCGGGTTATAGAAGGAGTGGTCAGATTTTAATCAAATTTGATACTCATAGACAAAGACATGAGAAACGATATTCAGAAGTTTCAAGGTTGCAGTTCTTACAATAGTGCAGAAAATCGATATATATATATATAAGGCAAGATGTTTGTGTGTGTCTGTTTATCTGCCTGTATGTCTGTATATTTTTCAGTCCTTTTATTTTAGTTTTTGCTTTGGGTTTGGCTCTAAGTAGGTATAATTGTAGTTCTTAGTCTCAGCCATGATACCATTTACTCAGAGGACTTATTTAGCCTTCAAAATTCAGTTTACAATGAAAAAAACTTATTTGATATCGATACCAGGAAATCAAAATTTGGCTTACATCCATTCATTTTTTTTTTTTTTTTCAGTCTACGGTTTCACTTTAAGTGGAAACAACTATTGCTTTTTAGTCTTTCGTGGCAACGTCCCTGGAGTCTGAGCTCCAGGACCATGGATTAGTTTTAAAGCTTTCATTACACCCGAGCAATGCTGGGCTATACTACTAATTAATCATAAATTAAATCTTCTTCAGTCAAAATTAAGTTTTCATTTACTTATTCATGTTTTATAAGTTTTCTGTACTTTTTTTAAATTACAGATTTTGACAGCTGCAGTTGCCAAAGGACAGTTGTCCCAGTCTGTACCAGCCAGACTTTCATGTTGTCAAATTTTAGGGAAAATTGCAACAAAATTTGATCCTTTTGTGTAAGTTAATATTTTTTTATACATTTTATATTTTATATTTTATCAGTAGACAGTTGATTGATTTGTTTGTTTTAATGGGCTCTCAGTACTTTGTGGGTTATTTAAAGCCACAACTTCTTAGTTTTTTCTTATCTCTATCTCTTCATATCTCTCGGCTTACAGCCATATCACATTAAATACACCGATTCTCGCTCGATCATCACTGAAGTTAAGCAACGTTGAGCCTTGGGAATACCAGGTGCTGTAAGCATTTAATGACTGATGTGCATTGTGGTGCAATGATTATCGGCTCAGAAAGAGAAAATCGGTGAGCCAAGTTCGAATTCCAGTTGAATACCCTGCATTCACTTAAGCACTGGTATCCTTGGGAAAGGTATTAATCCGTCCCTTCCCTCCAGTTATGAGTTAAAAACAAATGCCAATGAATCTTGATACTCGAAAAGAAAAAAATATTACTAGACACAAAACTTATAAAAGCAACAATAAATTGTTGCAAGAAAAAGGTATTACCACCAATAAATAAATAAAATTTAGTTGGCAATAAATGACCCGCCAAGGTGTTGATATGCCATCAAAACAAAACAACCAAATCCTATCTCTATCTCCTTTTATCTCTCTTCTTTTTCTTTCTTTATTTTTTGATTTATTTAGTGAGCATGTATAAAAAAAAATAGGCACACTGTTCAGCAAATTAGTGGAACTACCTAATTAACAAACAACATAGCATAAAGAAAAAAGTACTTAACTTAATAAAAACAAAGTTTTCCATTAAAGTGTTTATATTATTATTAAGAGAAAAGATCAAAGTATTTTTTAATTAGTTTTTAAAATTTTTAATCCCTTCTAACACGCTCAAAATTTGGGTAAAAAATCTTGTTTTAGTTTTAGTTAGCGGCTAATGAAATCATTACAAGAGTTTACAGTGGAAAACGTAATATTACATAACTCATTTTATTTTCCGGTGACAAACACATTAATTTGGAAATTCTTGCAAAAATCAAATAATTGTCAGATTTTTATGACACTTTCAGGACTTATTTGCAAATGAATTAAATTATTTTTTAAATTAATATTTTTAAAAAATCTTGGTAAAAATATTTGTTTTTACATCTGTTACCCACCCTCCACGTAAACTCATTAAATTTTAAGAAATTAAATTCTTTCTTGGGAAAATAGGTTTTATTAGTTAAACAAAGGACTCATTGGTGAATGTAAATCATCTATTATTTTTTTTGAAAAACTTTTGCCTCTATTTCCAAAAATCTGCTCCCAATAGTAAAATGCAATATAACTATGATGTTATTTAATTTGATAAGCTTTTAATTGCTTGAATAAATAATATTAAGGACATTATAGTCTGGAAAAAAAAAGTATTTGATTAATTATAAAATTTTTAAAGAATTGTTTTAATTTTTTTTTTTTTTTTTTTTAAGTTTTTTATTATAATTTGTAAAGTTTCAAAAATATTTTTAAAATACTTCAAAGATTTGTTAGGGTTAGTCTATAAAATTGTTAAGTGAAGGCTATATTTAAAAAGTTTTATACAAATCATTCTGCCTCCCTATTTTTAATTTTTGTATGGTAATTTGTGTGTATAAGTTAAATGGTCATGTGTGTCAGTTTCTTTCCCTTCCTGAAAAAAAAAATTGTACAGTTATGTCACTTGTGATCACCATCTATCAACACATCTGTCAACACATACAGTGGAAAAGCCAGAAAGTTGAACTCTGTGTTTAAGAAATTAAAATTAAATTCCATACAATAAATAAGTAATACTTGTGTAAATCAGATTAATTTAACATTAAATTTGCTAACTTTCCAAAAATAATGTGTCTCAGAGGTATATTTTATTTTTGCAAGATTTTTAAAAGAGAGAATTAACTTTTGTTTGTAAATGTGTCAAAACTGGTCAAAAAATTTAACAAATTTTTAAATCTCAAAATTTTAGATTCCAATCAGTTTAATTTCAGTTTGTAATATACCAGAGTATTTTGCTTATTTGAAATAGTAAATTTAATCATTAAACTAAAATAAAAGTTTCAAGAAAACTTTATATTTCTAAAAATTCAATTTAAAAGTTAGTTATCAAAAATGAGTGGATGTACCTACTGTGAATAGTCAGAAACAAGTATATTAAATTAATAATATATTTATAATTTCTTTTAGCTCCAGTTTTGAGATATAATTCATTTTATAATTATAACCTGAACAAAATTTATACAAACTGTTTCATTGAAAATATAATTGGTAAATATTTCACTTTCAATGCAAGTTTAATATAATGTTTTAGAAAGAATTTTCTTTAAATTTTACAATTTCATGTAAAATATAACACACTGAAAATTTCAAAGCTATTTTATATTTTGTTATTTCCATTATTTATTTCAGAATCAAAAAGGAAATTTTACCTGTTGTACAATCACTGTGTCAAGATGTTGATTATGAAGTTCGAGGGTGCATGTGCAAGCAGTTAAACCCAGTAGCCAGAGGATTAGGGTATGATTGTGATAATAATTATTTTTTATTATATCCTTGCACATACAATCATAACGTTACACACAACAAAAATACAACAATCAGCATAAGACAAATATTACTAAATAATGCTGAAATACTATATATGTAGAAGTAGGTATCAGTCAGTCAGTTAAGCACCATATATGATCCATGCTTGTGCAATCATGTCTCTTTCTATCCATGACTGACTAGGCAGAAGATTTTTCTTCAGTAGGTTGCCATTTCTTTCTGTGGTAGACTGGTTGCCAACCAAGGCTATAGATCCAACCTGTCCTGCTATTAAATCCTTTTATCCAGATCAGTCAGTTAAGTGTCATACATGATAAACACTTGGTCAATCATGTCTCTTTTGATCCATGACTGACTAGGCAGAAGATTTTCCTGCAGTAAGTTGCCATTTCTTTCTGTGGTAGACTGGTTACCAACCAAGGCTATAAAACCCAATTTGTTCTGCTATTCAGCCCATACTTGGAGGGAGAAAAGTTGAATACCTTTCCCAAGTGTATTTGTGTGTAAGTGAATGCATCAAATTCATCTGGAATTCGAACTTGGCTCTCCAATTTCTCATTCCAAGCCAATAACCATTGCACCACAATGTATATACAGTAATGTAAGCCAATCATGTGCACAAACCACCTTGTATTTTGATTTCTGTAGGCTTTGGGTGAATGCCTGGGCTACTTGTATTTCATTCTCTGGTATTGTCATTGTGATTGGTCAACCACTCAACATATTGTGCATAGACCCCATCCACTCAAATTTGTCATGTATCCAGTAAATCATGAGCCTCATTGGTAAAGCCATTGTAAATTTTTTTTTTTTTTGACACTGCTCTTGTAGGAGTTCACTATTTTCTGTTTCCTAGTATTGTTTTAAAATCTATTTACCCTCGTTGACCATTAGATTACCAACATTGTCCAATTAACGGCCACTGTTAAATTACCAACCATGGTTAAGTTACCCCACAATGTCTAATGATTATAAGTCTATGCTTTTTGGTAGAGTTCATTGTTAGTAATCAATATTTAATAGTAAACAAACATTTTGTTGATTCTGCTACATCTCAATGTTTATTTACTCCTACAATATGTCCTTTTTTGAAGGCTCTCCTTGACATGCTAATTTGTAAATTTTCTCTCTCTTATTCAGTGGGCAACTTTTGAAGTGAAAATCTCTCGTAAAATATAAATAAATCTGGGAAAAGTGATTCAGATTTTTAGAATTTTAAACGAACTTTCTTAAGTATGTTCTTTTTTAAACTTTTATCTATAAACAATCAAGATTATTTCCTCAATGTCTTTAGGTATATTTGTTGATATTTCTGACATGAGCTATTGTATTTATTTACACTATTTACATTGTATGGATTGTTCATCTTTGTTGCTATATTCACAGTGTTTCTGTTATACATTCTGGCCTTCTTCAGATTATTGAAATTTAGAACTTAACTCTTTATTTCCTTCACAGAGTTAGATTGTACTACTTATAATTGTTACAAGGATGCATTTCTATATAAAAGATATTAATAAAGTCAACAAAAACGTAAAAATTTATAGTAATACAAAAAAGTTTTTATTCATGAAGTAGTTGTAAAATAGAGAAATTAGAAATAGAACATTTGGAAGATTCTAGATCATTCCAGTATATTTGAGAAAAATAGGATTCGAGAAATATACTAATTAGGTGCTAGCTCCTATAAAAATAGCTTTTTTTTTTTAAGAGAGTTGTTAGTTGTAAAAAGGAATTTTTGCCATTATCAACTCCGGCTTTTGATTCGAGGATTATTATCTCCAGATGAAAAAATCTCTATGAAAAGTTTCTGACCAACAAAAACCCCAAAAGTGGACTTTATGGAACTCTGGTAAATAGGATTTTTTAATATTTTCATTGACCAAACTAAAATTTAATCTATATATACACATATTTAAGGATTTCAAATAGGAGCACTTACATTACTTTGATAGCCCTAATGTGTTAAAAATACTTGACCCTCACATTCTTTCTCCCTCATAATACTTTGCCAGTAAACTCTGTTTTCTGTTTAAATGCTACAATTGTATATTTGTTCATATTTTAATTTTGTGTTTATTAGAAAATTAAATATTTGTTTGTGATTTCGCTCTGTGTTTTGGTAAATCATTTTCTTTTCTTTTTGTTACAACTTCCAACACATAACAAAATAAATCTATTATAATAAAAATTATGAAAATAAAAGTATTAAAAATGGTTTTAATGAATTAAATGAATTCTAGAACCACTATTATGATCAAGGACAAATGACCTTGTGGGTAAAAAATTAAGTGACTTGACCCAAAAGGTAATGAGTTTAATACCTAGTTACAGCAGTGGTGAACAAATAACTTAGAAAGTTAAAGAGAGATAACTACATGGCACCCAGAAGTGGCATTGCACATTGAATGAGAATGATATACCCCAGTGGTCAAAATAAAGGGTTCAGTTTGAAATTCCTAGCACATGAAGAAGGCCAGAGCATACAATGACTGAAACTTCTAAAATATGGCAGTAAAGAGGACAACAGTTTGAACAATACTACCTCCTCTCAGAAATATAGACAAATACTATTATAATACTGGTATAATACTTAATGTGTATCTACTTGCACCCATTCTTCTTCTTCTATGTGCCCTGTCCCTTCAGGACATAAGCAATCATGGCTTTCCATGTCTCCCTATCCCTGATGGCTCTTAGTACACCTTCTCCTGTTACACCATCCAACCCTTGTTCCATCATCCACCTGATTAGGTCCTTCAAATATGTTAGCCGTTGCTTTCCCCCATCTCTTTTTCCCTTTATCTGGCCTGTTAGTATCAGATTCTCCAAGCCCTCCTTTCTTAATTTCATGTCCTAGGAACTTCAGCTCTCTCTTCCTGATGCTCAGTATTAATTTTCTTTTTGTTTCCATCATTTCCAAAACCTTATCATTGCTCACATGCTCGGTCCATGATATTTGCAGCATCCTTCTGTAGAACCACATTTCAGTTGCTTCAAGTTTTTCCTTCATCCTTGATAATATTGTCCAGCATTCACTGCCATACTGAGGTACAGACAGCACGTAGCAATCCAGTACTCTCCTCTTTGTTTCTAGCGAAATTGTCCTGTTTCTTAATACTTTACTCAACTTCTGGAATGCTTCCTTCGCCATGCCAATTCACCTTCAGATCTCTGTGTTGCATTTTCTATCTTCTGTTATAACACTTCCCAAGTACTCCGTCGATCAGGGTTGACCATGGGTAGCATCTTTGTTGTCTGCTTGGCTTGTGCATCGGCGTCTATGACTGTAGAAACCAATGTGGGAGTGACGGTCGTTGTTGCAGAGGCTGCATTTATGTTTTGTTTCTGGTCTGTTGGAGCTGTCATTTTGCTTCCTGCGAACCCACTTCTCCATGGTGGACTGTGTTAGCTGCTCTTTCCTTGTTGGGCCAGGGTTCCTCTCTATTTGAACTGGTTGACTGCTATGCTCTACCATGACTCCATGTTGATTCTCATGGCTTTCATATCGTGTTTTATCTTGGCTGTAGCCACCCAGTGGGTTTTCTTCCAGAAGCCAGCTCTCTATACAGGACGTCTTTTGGAATGTGGTCATCTGGCTTAAAATAAACAACTCACATTAAATAAAATATATTTCACTGTTTTCTTGAAGTATGTATGAAATATTTAGTATCAATACAAAGCAATAATAATACATATAATATTTGATACATGTTTTTTTTTTTTCTGGGGATATCTCATTTGCTTTAATTGTTACACATGGCATCACTTTGAACTGAGAAAATCGAGCATTTTCCCACTGAAATCAAAGAAATTGTTTATATTCTGAAAAACTTTTATTACACCTCACAACTACCAAGAAATACTAAATTACAGAACCATACATACATATGTGCACACATTATAATGGCTGGTCACTTGTATTTGAGGGTACCCATCTACCATGGTGGATAGCTAATCTCCATTGCAAATTATAGGTGCATGGCCAAGTGGTTAAAATGTTTGCTTTCTGACCATGAAGCCCAGGTTCAAATCTCACCATGGCTGATTTGTTTGATGTTATGTGATCCTAGCAATTTTGAAAGTCCCTTTAAACTATACCACAGGTTGACTCAAGCCTTGTGAGTGAATTTGGGTAGACAGCTCCTATCTGAAATTAAGAGTAATAATTGATAATGCATCATCTAATTATTAAGTTAAAGATATTATTACAAATATTATTTATTAATAAGTTTAAAATGTGGTTATTTATCAAAAATGTATTTTTCCATGATACAGGTTTCAGTTAGTTAAGTGCCATACGTGATACATGCTTTGGGCAATCATGTCTCGAAAGAGACATGACTGACTGGGCAGATTATCCCACAATAGGTTGCTACTACTTTTTGTGGTAGACTGATTGCCAACCAAGGCTATAGAACACAATCTGTCCTATTATTTAACCCATAACTGAGGGGAAGAAACAGATTAATACCTTTCCCAAGGGTATTTGTGCATAAGCAAATGCAAGGAATTGAACTGCAATTTGAATTCAGCTCCCCAATTTGTCCACTGCACCACAGCGCACATCCGGACACAGGTTTATGCAATGAATTAAATCAGGATCACTTATTCAGACTTAAGAGATTAGCTTGGCAATAGTTACTGCATTTACATTCAGGCTTATTTTAGATATCACAATGTTTCGACTATTGCTCCCTCCAGCCTTTTTCATATGTTTGACAATCCAGGTAACCTTCAGGGAATTTCAGATTTAAATTTCATTTAATCTACAGAGGCAGATTGTTCTCGTTTCACCATCCATGTCTAGATATATTTTATATAGTTATTGTTTAGTGCTGCTCGGTTATTGTTTAGTGCTGCTCGGTTATTGCTCAATCTGTGTCCTCTTAGTTTAAGTCTACATTACTTAACCCAAAGATTAAACTTACATTAAACTCAGGATTTATCATGCCACAAAATTCACAAACCAATTGTTTAATCCAGTAAATTATTGTCTCCTGGGACAATCCTGGGTATAGAATTTGCAGCCTCAAACCTAATGAACATTAAGTTTAAGGTTACAAAAATCTTAAAATTGGCAGTTAACTATATTTTGGCTAGTTATAATTGCTTTCTGAATATATATAAACATACGTAGATGCACTTACCAGATTTATCATTGTTTTAACATTGATAAATATAGTAGAATATTAATTGTTTTATTTTTTTTATTTTGCAGGCTTGAGGCCACAAAAAGTGCTATCCTTCCAGAGTTGGTTGAGCTAACAAATGATGAAGAAATTTACGTCCGTATGATGGGTCTCGAAACAGTAGTAAATATATTAAGTCTTTTAGATGATGGTGAGTAGATACAAGAAGTATTGTTTGTAATAAACATTTATGATAATTTTTAAGAATTTGGTCTTATTTTATTGAGTTATTCGGCAAACATGGACCTTTGTGCCCAGAATAAGATAGTTTCAAAAGAATGGTTCTCCCAATAACGCCACTTCTTTTTTTAACTCCTTCCACTCCTCAGCAATGTTTATTGCTTTAAAAAGTGATGATTAGAATTGTAATAAAACCTAAACATATGACGGAAGTAAATTTATACATCTTTTTTTGTTCTTGAGAATTTACAACAAAAATATTGAACACTATTTACTAGATTGTTTATTTATAAGAATAATTTTGTATTTACCATTTACTAATATATATATATATATATATATACATTTTTTTTTTTTTATTCATAAATTTATAAGTCAGTTAAATGCCATACGTGATACATGCCTTGGGTGAGCATATCTTGAAAGAGACATGACTGATTGGGCAGAAGATTAACCCACAGTAGGTTGCCATTGCTTTCTGCAGTAGGCTGGTTGCTAGCCAAGGCTACAGAACCCAATCTGTCCTGTTATTTGAATCATAGCTAGAGGGAGAAGAGATGTATTATATTATTATGTAGTAATTAGTGAGGGATCAGTTTATTACTTCATAACAATAGAAAACCGATCCCCCACTTTATGCCCAGTGGAAGTTTTATGTTTCTAACTATTATATTCAGTCAGTCAGTTAAGTGCCATACGTGATACACACTTTGGGCGATCGTGTCTCAAAACAGAATGAATGGGCAGAAGATTATCTTGCAGTAGGTTGCCATTACTTTCTGTGGTAGATTGGTTGCCAGCCAGGGCTATAGAACCCAATCTATCCTGTTATTTAACCCATAACTGGAGGGAAGAGACAGATTAATACCTACCCCAAGGGTATTTGCATGTAAGTGAATGCCATGAATTCAACTGGAATTTGAACTTGGTTCCCCAATTTGTTGTTCCAAGCCAATATCCACTGTGCCACAACACACATCCTAAATTTATAAACATTTACTAAATTATTAAAATATGTGAACCAACAGCAAGGAAATCCTTATTATTTAGTATTTTACAAAGTTTGAATAAATTGGGTATTAGCTGATGTTTTACCAACCATTCCAGTAAAAATAAATTGTATAAATAAAGTCTAATAAATAAATAATGCTTAATATTTTTGTTGTAAATTCGCAAAAACAAACTGTAAAACTTTACTTTCACCATGTGTTTGATTTATTCCAATTTTAATGATCATCTTTTTAAATATTAATCAATGCTGAAAAGTGAAGGCAGTTAAAAATGCAGTTTCATGGAAAAACTATTTTTTGACACTGTCTTATTGTGGACATGAAGGCCCATATTTACCAGTTAGTCAATGATTTCATTATTATTGCGTCAGGATTCAAGATTAACATCATTTTGTCATCCCAGCAATGACAGACCATTAGACCAGGATAACTGGTTAAGTATTTTGGGACAATACAAAATTTTTAATTATATATCCATTTGTTGTTTATTTTAAAAAAAAATCGTTTATTTTTGTTTTTAAAATAAAAAAAACTTTGTTTTCATACGCAGATATAAATAATATGTACACATTTTCAATATAAATAATATATAAGCAGTATCTTTGTTGGAGTTAAGAGTTGGTCTGATGTTGTACTGAAGTTGTGATCTTGACCACCCTTATAAATTAATTGAAGTAGATATGTCTGTCTATCATTTGGTTCAAACTCCTCCCCGGCTTTTTTTTTTTTTTTAAACATGAGAAGAGGTTTATGCTTTCTTTCCAGATTGGGTTTCCAGTTCCTTATAAAATTTTCCCAATTTCTTTCACTCCCAGCAGACCCTTGGGTTTAAGTGGCATTATCAACTTGTTTGGTGTCAGTTGATTAAAAAAAAAATGATATTTATTCTAAAAATTATATTTTCTTAAAAGAAATTCTACCCACCAACAGGGGCATACATTTAATAAGTGGAGTACACTCACACAAACAAACAAAATTTGAACATCTCATTTTTTTATAATGGTAAATGAAATTTTAAATGTTTGTATTATTTATTTCTATCTTTCTAAGAATTAATTTTGCTTTAATAAACAAAGCAAAAAACTTTTTTCTGTCAATTTTTTATTTAAAAAAAAACTGAAGCCATTTAATAACAAGATTTATATATTTTCTGCTTATCATGAGCTACACTGAAATACTCAACTTTCTCTTTCAAATCTTTATTTACATTTATGCTACTCACCAATATGAGGAAAAGCAGTGGAAAGTGGTGGGGGTGTACAGAGACCACAATTTAAAAATTAAATGGATCAAAATAAATATTTATTTCCTAAATATTCTAATGTTTTTATTATAATGCTAACAAATATAAATGATAATAAATAATATTTTGGTTTTGGAATAATTTACAATTTTGGGTGGACAATTGAAGTTGTTTTTCTGGACAATTCTGGAATTAAGGTGGAAAAGTTAATCTGGAGTCCTGACTATATATATATATGTATCACTAATATTGATTTTTATGTATCACTAATATTGATTTTTATAACCCAATATCACACTGTAATGTAATTGTTACCTGATTATTTATTACCTAATTATTTTATTTTTCCAGATACTTGTTCAAATACAATCATTCCACTTGTAATTAGGTTCTATGAACAATGTCTTTCTTCAAATGATCATACTTTGCCTATAATCGCTAAACATATTGGTAGTTTATGCCATGGACTCTCAGGTAAGTAAATGTATTTTTATTATCTCATTATGTAAAATGGTAAATGGATTAGAACCATCTTCTTCATTGTTAATATTATGAACTAAGTAATCTTTTTTCGGATGTGCATTGTGGTGCAGTGGATATTGGCTTGGAAAGAGAAATCGGGAAGCCAAGTTCAAATTCCAGTTGAATTCCTTGCATTCATTTATGCACAAATACCCTTGGGAAAGGTATTAATTCATCTGTTCCCTCCAGCTATGAGTCAAATAATGACAGATTGGGTTCTACATCTATAGCCTTGGTTGGCAACCAGTCTACCACAGAAAGTAATAGTAACCTACTGCAGGAATATTTTCTGCCCAGTCAGTTATGTTTCGAAAGAGACATGATCACCTAAGCACTTAACTGACTGACCAAATTGAAATTTTTGTGCCAAACACAAAAATCAAGACTCAAACCACTGAGTAAAATTTTAGATGACCAACATTTATACAGAAAAAATATAAATATAAAATAAAAACGTTTATACAGAAAAAATATAAATATGAATAATAAATAAAAATAATATACAGAAAAAAATAGAACAAATTTAATCTTGCAAAAAAATTCTCTTTTGTGCATTTTATAAATAATTAAGGGAGCATAACATTTACAGATATATTGCAAAAAAAAAAGATTATCATGGAAAATAGAAAAAAATTATGATTTTAGTTTTGAAATATGACAAAAGAGAGGACAATTCAAGAAGATCATAAAACAAAGGTGCAAACAACTTTTTAGAAAAAACCTACTCCTTAATGTTCCTATGACATATAATAATTTTGGAAAAGTCCTTTTTATATTCACACTGTTCCTGCTTGGGAAAATTTCTTTAAATTCTTTTTTTCATTGTTCAACCACAGGAGAATTTTCAGTTAAACTTCAAAATTCATTTAGACTCTCTGCAGCTGGTTTGTAACATTGTGCCTAGTTTTTTTCTCTCTTCTTCTGGAGGTCAAATGCCTTCTGCTCTTATTTATTGATTTGAGTTCTATTTTTTTAGGATCAAACAAGGCCTTCATTCAAGTCCTTACCAGGGCTTGAGACCATGTCTTTCATTGCTCGCTATATACAAAAAAATAATTTTCCATAAAATTGAAATGGATCTTTAACAATTATGGTGGTTTTTCACTGCAGAACCTCAAAAACTGTATCTAAACTTATTTATAAATGGAACTTTGTGTGCGTGTATCCGTTACCTATAGACTCCGAAACGGCTGAACCAATTTTCTTGAAAATTTACACAGTTGTACTATAAGCGTCTGTGAGTGTTCTTAGCTAGGTTTTGTGTCGAGGTACCACCGATAAATCTCGAAAATCGATAATTGAAAAAATTGTTATAGAAGGTGTGGTCCAATTTTAATCAAATTTGATAAGAAAGGATATTTTCAAGGTTGCAGATCTTACAATAGTGCAGAAATTTATAATATATATATATACATATATATAAAAGGCAAGATGTTTGTGTGTGTGTGTCTGTTTATCTGCCTGTATGTCTATATTTTTTCAGCCCTTTTATTTTAGTTTTTGCTTCAGGTTTGGCTCTAAGTAAATATAATTGTAGTTCTTAGTCTCAGCCATGATACCATTTACTCAGAGGACTTATTTAGCCTTCAAAATTCAGTTTACGATAATGAAAAAAACTTATTTGATATCGATACTAGGAAATCAAATTTTGACTTACATCCATTCATTTTTCTTTCGGTCTACGGTTTCATTTTAACTGGAAACAACTATTGCTTTTTAGTCTTTCATGCCAACGTCCAAAGAGTCTGAGCTCCAGGACCATGGATAAATTTTAAAGCTTTCATTACACCCAAGCAAAGCTAGTATGACTATAAAGTACATCTGAGATTGGAGGTTTTGAGGAGTGTGGCACCACCTCTTAATTGCTTTTCCCAGATCCACCCTGACTCAGGATGTTAGCACTTGTCAAGGTCCCAGCTATGAACAAATAGGTTAAGAAGTATCTTAAGTATGAGATTTAACTGTGTAGGTTGGGTAAGAGTCTTTAGCTTTCAATAGCAACTTTTCTAAAAGAAGAAAATCTCTAAAATAAAACCCTCTACACCTACTCTGTGTAGAAAAGTTTAGAACTCTCTAACCTCGGGAGGTAATTTTCCTAGTGATGGTGTTACAATAAAAACACATTTTCCATTCTCCTAAACTGGTTGGTGTTAGTAAGGGCATCCAGCTGTAAAACTCACTCCAGTATTTCATGATGGTTCAATTATAGAGCTATCAAGAAAACCCCATCCAACCCATGCTAGCATTGATATGGATGTTAAACGATGATGATTATGATGGATTTATTTTAACCATGGATTGTTTGACTTGTTAGCAAATCATATACTTCATATGTTGCAGTCGTTTCTTAGTCTATAGTAAAGATGTATATAGTGTAAAATTTACATTATGATATCTTGGATATGTCAATAAACTACATCTTGCAGCAAGGCCTTTAATCAGAAGGTTTAGAAGAGCATGAAACCACCTCTTAATTGCTATTGTTCTCAGGTCCACCCTGACATGGGGTGGTAACACCAGTTAGAGTCCCAGCTAAGGAGAAATAGTTAACCCCTAAACTGGGGTCATTCAAGAACACAAAACCATTTAAGAGTCTTTAGCTTTGGATGGCAAATTGTCTAAGAGAAATAAAGCTCTGAAATAAAAACCCTCTACACCTACTCTGTGCAGAACAGGAAAGGCTGAACTCTCTAACGTTGGTAGGTAATCCTCCTAGAGATGGTGTCTCAATAAAAAAAACACTGAGTTTCCAGTCTCCTAAATTGGTTGGTGTCAGTAAGGGCATACAGGTGTAAAACTCACTCAAATATTTCAAGATGGTTCAATTATAGAGCTATCAAGAAAACCCTGTCTAACCCATGTTAGCATTGATATGGATGTTAAACGATGATGATGATTACAATGGATTTCTTGTTTTAACCATGGATTGTTTGACTTCTTAGCAAATCATATACTTCATATGTTGCAGTCGTTTCTTAGTCTATAGTAAAGATGTATATAGTGTAAAATTTACATTATGATATCTTGGATATGTCAATAAACTACATCCAGCAGCAAGGCCTCTTATCAGAAGGTTTAGAAGAGCATAAAACCACCTCTTAATTGCTATTGTTCTCAGGTCCACTCTGACATGGGGTGGTAACACCAGTTAGTCCCAACTAAGGAGAAATAGTTAACCCTTAAACTGGGGTCATTCAAGAGAAAAAAACAGTTAAGCTGGGTAATAGTCCTTAGCTTTCTATAGCAACTTTTCTAACAGAAGGAAATCTCTGAAATAAAACCCTCTACACCTACTCTGTGTAGAAAAAGGTAGGTAGAACTCTCTGACCTTGGTAGGTAATCTTCCAAGTGATGGTGCCTCAACACAAAGACACTGAGTTTCCATTCTCCTAAACTGGTTGGTGTGAGTAAGGGCATACAGCTGTAAAACTCACTCCAATATTTCATGATGATTCAATTACATGTAAAACATGGACCTAGCTTATCAAAGACGATTTAAAGAAGTTGAGAATACAGCCGGTCCTTACACAAAATTGGATGGCCTGTAAAAGAGCCATCAAGAAAACCCAATCTGACTTTAAACAACAATGATAATAATGATATGTAACAATTTTTTTTACAAAAACCATCTGACTTCCTTAAAATTAGTCAGTTAAGTGCCATATGTGTTCCACGCTTTTGGGCGATCATGTCTCCAAAGAAACATTGACTGGGCAGAAGATTATCCCGCAGTAGGTTGCCATTGCTTTCTGTGGTAGACTGATTGCCAACCAAATCTGTTCTATTATTTAACCCATAACTGGAAGGAAGAGATGAATTAATACCTTTCCCAAGGGTATTTGTGCATAAGTGAATGCAAGGAATTCCACTGGAATTTTAACTTGGCTCCCTGACTTCTCATTTTGAGCCAATATCCACTGCACCACAATGCAATCCCCCATTTCTTAAAATACACTTCTTAAAAGAATGTGTAGAAAAAAAAAAACAACTTAGACTATTAAACATTTATTATTATACCAACAGTACAAACCTAATTTTATAAGAATGCTACTGAAACATTTATAAAAACCTACACATATGACACCATGTTGATGGCAGATGCAAAAAAAAAAAAGACTGCAAGGAAAGGAAGAAGAAAGTACTAATCATCAATTGCAAGACAGAATTTATGCCTATCAGCTGAACAGCTTAAGAAGTAAGCTATGAATGCATTGGGACACCAGAAGTTACCTTCCAAGCAAAGTATTAAGAAATAGGAAAATTTCCTTAAAAACAAAGAGTGCTGAACTATGTAATATCAGTTATATGGCAGTGAATGCTGGTCAGTTTCTTCACATGAAGGAATTGTAACAAAGATGTAATTCTAGAGAAGAATACACATATGGCACTTAACTGACTGACTGAATATAATAGTTGAAATCATGATTAAAGTTTCTACTAGTCATAAAGTGGGTGATCAGTTTTCTATTGTTATTGTTATGAAGTAATAAACTGATCCCCCACTAATTAATGCCAATATAATACATCTCTTCTTCCTCTAGTTATATCAAACAACAGGACAGATTGGGTTCTATAGCTTTGGCTGGCAACCAGTCTACCACAGGAAGCAATGGCAAACTACTGCGAGATAATCTTCTGCCCAGTCAGTCATGTCTATTTCAAGACATGATCGCCCAAAGCGTGTATCACATATGTCACTTGACTGAATGAGGAAAGAAAGCTTGGAGAATTTCACTCACACAAGACATTGAAGAGAAAAAGCTGTAAAACTGAGTAAGCTACCTAACAAGCATTAAATGGGATGGTAGAACACGTGGAAGAATTAGGAAATTGTGGAGAGCAATGATAGCACATAAAAGAGAAAAAACGTTTCCATACCAGGAGATATAAAATTACTATTACAATAATTACACAGTAGTAGGGCTTAGTAAAATCTTAGCAGACAATTTTCAGAGTATAAATAAAAGGGCAGTATTTCTAATAATAGAAAATGCTTCAAACAACTAAGGACAGAATGTTTAACATTGTAACGGTAAAAAAAAAACAAAGTGGGGGGGGGTAATTCTAATAATTGAAATTCTTCGAACAAAACAAAAGATAGTGAAACAAAGTTGAAAAATAACCTCAAATGTTACAACCTAATTATAAAAAACTGAGAGTATCCTATATAGCAAAGAAAACTGTAAACATTGTAAATAAAATTAAATTAGATATGAGGGAAAATATAAAAACTAGTAATAGTTTAATCTGAAGCTTAGAAGTAGAATTATGTTTAATCAGTCATTTTTATAATTAATAATAATAACAGTAAAAAAACATACACACAAACATCTTGCCTTTTATATATATATATATATATATATATATATATATATATATATATATATATAAATCAATTTTCTGCACTATTGTAAGAACTGCAACCTTGAAACTTCTGAATATCGTTTCTTATGTCTTTGTCTATGAGTGTATCAAATTTGATCAAAATCAGACCATTCCTTCTATAACCCGATTTTTTCGATTATCGATATTTATCGGGGGTACCTCAGCACAAAACCTAGCTAAGAACACTTGCAGACGCTTATAGTACAACTATGTAAATTTTCAAGAAAATCAGTTCAGCCGTTTTAAAGTCTATAGGTAATGGATACACACACACACACACACACACACACACACACACACACACACACAGACAAAGTTCCATTTATAAATAAGATTAGATTAGATATGTTTTTGTTTTTGTTTGTTTGTTTGTTTGTTTTTTTTGTTTTTGTTTTTTTTTGCTGATGTTAATATAAAATTAAGAAAATATAAAAATGTTTTTTCTAATTTAAGATCAGATACCTTTGGGTTTTATTTCATCAGTTTATCATTTATTTTTTCTTATACTATAACTATTTTATGTTTATTACCTTAGACAATGTTTTATTCCCTACATGATATTTCTGTAGAGCTGATATTCATTTTTCCTCTATTTTCAGTTAATTTAGATGAAACCCAAAAGGAATGGTTTTTGGATTGCTATAAGAAACTATGTCTAATTGGTTTGACAGATGTAAATATAGATGACTCCATTGCTTCTGAATATATGGTGAGAATTTAATCAGTTATTGTTTTCTTTCTGTTTAACTATTATTGCTTTGTACAGAATGTTAAAGTTAATACGTCTATTAAATCTATAGACTAACTAGCAGTATGGCCTGACGTTGCTGAGGTGTAATGAAAGCTTTAAAACTAATCCATAGTCCTGGAGCTCAGACTCAGCCTAAAGAATATTTGTGTGAAGTTTGGTGAGAATCAGATAAAAATTGTGGATTTGTATAAAGGACATACAGACAGATAAACAGACACACACACAAACATCTTGCCTTTTCTATATATATATTATTGATTTTCTGCACTATTGTAAGAACTGCAACCTTGAAACTTCTGAATATCGTTTCTTATGTCTTCATCTATGAGTGTATCAAATTTGATTAAAATCGGACCACTCCTTCTATAACCCGATTTTTTCGATTATCGATTTTCGATATTTATCGGGGGTACCTTGACACAAAACCTAGCTAAGAACACTCACAGACGCTTATAGTACAACTGTGTAAATTTTCAAGAAAATCGGTTCAGCCGATATATATTTATAGGTAACGGATACACACACACACAAAGTTCCATTTATAAATAAGTTTAGATTATTCAACCAATAATGACTTTATACTATATAATATATACCTTTATACTATCATGCTTTTAAAACCTTACTGTTATAATAGAATATGTTTCTAATTTAACCGTTATTACTTAGATTTATTCACTTTAATAAATAATATCAAATTTATAAAATAGAATAATTATTTTAGCAGTAATGACTATATAATATATAGTCATTATATATAATTATTTATAATAATATATAGTCATATATATAATTATTTTAGCAGTAACACTATATAATATATACATATATATATTCTTCTAATAGAATGTTTCTAATTTAGAATTGCTTTTTAAATATAAAATAATTTTCTACTTCAAATTAATTCAAAATTCTTTGATTAAACTATATATATATATATATATATTTTCTCTTAGTGTTACATGAGTGCGTTGTGGTGTAGTAGATATCTGCTTGCAATAAGAAATTATAGAGCTAAGTTCAAATTCAATTTGAGTTAGTTGAGTTATATGCAAATACCCTTAGGAAAGGTCTTAATCCATCTCTTCTCCCTCCAGCTATGGGTTAAATAGCAGGACAGATATCCTTGGTTGGCAATCTCTACCTCATCCAGAGCATAAAGAGATTTACGTAGAGTCAACGTCCACACACCTACTTGTAAAAAACACAAGTTACAGAAGCATTGATGACCTTCTCATCAATGGCTTATGCTCCACTGAGAGTGATCGGGATCGTGTTAAACACACACACACACATATTGACCATGTTCACTATAGTTTATGAATATAGAATACAGTGCAGTACGTAATCTGTTCAATGAAACAATGTCAAAGATTAACACTCACAAGTCAGACACTCTACTGAATCTGACTATAATGCCAATACTCGGTAAAATATGGTCACCTTTATGCACATCACATTGAATATTTTGAGCCTTCTGATTGGTTAATCCTTCTATTGGTGAACTATCAAATGAGTCAGTTCATGGCTGGCTCACTAGTATACAACAATATCTAAAAACTCCAACACACACACAACGAAAAAACAATGTTGGTGTCACTAACAGACATCTTGCCAAAAGATCTAAAACATTAGACCAAAAAAAATTCCAAACAAGGATAGAAAAAAGAAAAGATCTAAAAGTAAACAACTACCTGTCCAGTAAATAAAAGTGCTCAATACTGAGACTATCTAGACAGAGCAAAAATGCTTCACAATAAAAATAAAAATAAAAAACAGCTCTTGAGTTCCAGACTCTTGTGATCTTCAGGCAATTGAATATTTTTTATTTGGAAACGAAATATTTCATGACCTCGGTTTATACCTTTCAATGAATATAAATATTCCTTATTTATAAGGAATATAAAAATTGACCTTAATTTTTATCATCCCAATTTTTATATTATCTCCAACAAAATGGAAAAATGTTAGGATGCTGGATAAAAATTAATAAAAAATTAATTATATCTTCCTTGTCAGAAGTATTCAGAAGAAAAAAAAAATATATATATATATGTCGTTAATCTTCATTAATTTCCATAACATGTTTACATTTGTTGACATTACGATACATTTCAGAGCAGATATGGTTGTTGCAATGAATGAAAAATTGTTATATAGGCTTGATTAAAACTTCATTTCGTGGTCGAGAGGTCTAAGATATTGTCAGATCAAATGGTAGCTTCCCCTATGTGGATAGGGGTTGCAGGTTTGAATCCTGCCGAATGACACATTTTCATAATAAAAATTTATCATAAATAATCAGGCCAGTAGATATAAATATATAATACTGTTTAATTAAAACAGAATATCTACTTAAATATGAGTATCGATCAAAAATAATGTTCAAACAAATCCATTTCATATATATATATATATATATATATATATAATATATTAATTATAGTAATAACAATACCAATAGTAACAGAACTAACTCTGCTGAAACTAGTATTAATTAAGCTATAATTTAAATCATCTTGTACAACCCACCGAGAACGAACTCAGAGGGAAAAGAAGGGGAAGTAAAAAAAAATAAACAAACGAAGTACATGAACAAAAGTCAAGCACTTGTAAGAAAGAAAAAAACCCAAGCCGAAAACCCTAACACTAAAGTGGTCAATACAAAAGTAGAGCAAACAAAGACAGAAAAACTAAGCAAGAGCCAAGAACCACCATGGTTTCACCCAACAGCTTGTCAGGGAAATTGGCTCTGTCTTTGTGTGTGTATATATATATATATATATATATATATATAGCAGATGGTACTGAAAAATTTGTTTTTCTTTTATCTATTTCCCAAAATATGACTAAACAGCAAAATTAATTTTGAAATAAATTATTGGTTGGGACTTGTATATTACATTGAAATTCTATTACTGATTATATTAAATGAATAAATGAAATCAATTTTAGATCTTTACTGAATACATGTTATTGATTATTGATACATTTTCTATGGCATATCAACCCTTTGCAGGTTATTTAAAGCCAGGAAATTATGGCTTACTAATTAACCCATAGCTAGGAGGAAAAAGAGATAAATTTATGCTTTTTACAAGAGCATCTGCACATAAGAGAATGTAATAGACACAATGGGAATTGAAACTAACTTGCATCCATTCTCTCAAACACCCTTCCCATCTACCCAACCCCCATCCTCGGTATCCTTACCCATCTATCACCCTGCTTCTGACATTTCCTATATCTAACTACTCTTTCCAATCATTTTCCCCAATGTAACCCCCTGTGCAATAGTGGCAATGGAATGCCTTGCTTGGGGTGAAATGATTTAAAAAAAAAAAAAAAAAAAAAAAATTGAAGCCCTTTGATTAACAATTCCGAGACATTATATGTTTCATTAAGCGATCAAACAACTTGGTATTGACCAAGCTCGATGATGTTTTATTTCATTGGGGATGATGCTTTTATTTCATTTCGTGTATATGATCGAGTGTTTTAATGTTGTGACTGTAAGCCCTGAATATGTGTTTGCTTTTCGTAATAATACTAGATTTGATTAAATAGTTTATTAAAGTGGTAAATTTATTATGTAAAACTTTTTTTTATTAATTATTTCAATTGTATTTTCTTTTCTTTTTACAGTATGGCAATCTAACACCTAACAAACATCCATTTTTGGATTGTAGAATAAATGCAGCATATAACTTCCCTGTAAGTATTTATTAAATATAGCCATTAATTTATCAAATATAGCCATTAATTTATCAAATATAGCCATTAATTTATCAAATATAGCCATTAATTTATCAAATATAGCCATTAATTTATCAAATATAGCCATTAATTTATCAAATATAGCCATTAATTTATCAAATATAGCCATTAATTTATCAAATATAGCCATTAATTTATCAAATATAGCCATTAATTTATCAAATATAGCCATTAATTTATCAAATATAGCCAATTTTTTTGGAGAAAATTATTAATATCAAGTAAAAGTGGCAGTAAATTCTAGTTTTTGAATCCTTAACATAAGACAGGGAAATAGTAATATGTAAGTTACTAGTATTTTTTGTATTTTGTTAATGCTTAGTGAAGTGATAATGAAGTCTAATATAAGTATCTGATGCTATTATCATTAGGTGCCATTACAATTAAATAACAAATTAATTGAAGATTTTTGTAATTTACTTGAAGCATTGTGTATATTAGGTGTATGGGTAGGTCTTGAAGGCCATCACAATGTGTTTAGTAAAATAAAGGAAAGTAAAGAAAGTGTTGGGTATTACTTATTTATTAATATTTCGAAATCAAAATCTCATCTTCAGAATGGTAGGAGAGCTTGTTTTCATGTCCGCTTGTGGATGATGCTTTTCAACGTTGAAAGACATGGAAAACAAGCTCTCCTACCATTCTGAAGATGAGATTTTGATCTCAAAATATTAATAAATAAGTAATACCCAACACCTTCTTTACCTTCCTTTATTTTACTAAACGCATTGTGATAGCCTTCAAGAACTAACCATACAACAAATTCATTTTTTCTTTCTTAATGTAAATTTATGTTTTAATTCAATTTTATTATAAATAATTGAATTATTTTTTATCTCTTCTGAAAATCTTTTAGTATTTGTAGCTATCTACCTTGAATATTATTTATTTGCTATATTTTCAATTTATGATATTTTTTTTTGTTCTTAAAAAAATATTTGTACATTTTAAGTAGAGAAGAAAAAATTTTAAAAATAATAATCTTCAGCTAGTACAAATATTTCTAACCTGATTTTTCTTTTTAGGCAATTTGTATGTTTGTTGGTTGCAAAGATTTTGAATCAAAACTACAAGAAATATTTTCCCTATTATGTGTCGATCCTCTCCCTGCTGTTCGAAGAAACATAGCATATGGATTTCATGAGGTATTTAGCTTATTTCTTTTATGTTACTATTTAAGTTTCACTATATATATATATATATATATATATATATATATATATATAACTTTGGTTTTACAGTATTTACATTATTTAGACTATTGTCCTCATCCTTGTTGCCATTTGTATGACGTTTTGGCCATTGTATGCTCTGGCCTTCTTCAGGTGTTTGGAATTTCAAACTGAATCCTTTATTTCTAATAAAGGGTTCGGTTCAAAATTCCTAGCACCTGAAGAAGGCCAGAGCATACAACAGCCGAAATGTACAAATGGCAACAAAGATGAGGACAATAGTTCTAATAAAATAAACACTGTAAATATTGTCTCATCTCAGAAATATAGACAATATATGGTTTTGTTGTTTTTTTGTTTTTTTTTTGTAACCAATTCTTATGTTTCACAAAATTCATTAATTTTTTTTTTTTTTTTTTTTTAAATTTTAAGTTAATACATTTAGGCTTGTTTTTTTTTTTATATTATTTTTATATTTTTCTTAGTATGCCTTTAGATAAAATAGATATTGCTTTATATTTACATTATTTGATATTTATCTGTTTGATTCTTATGTATCATATCCTTTAGTTTATGTTTAAATTAAAACATCCAAGTGACTTTTCTTCCTTTTTTTTTTTTTTTTTTTTTTTTTTTTATCAAAATTAAAAACTAAAATATATTCTAAGGTCTGTATAACAAGTTTACATATGTAACTCTTAATGTCATATTGACTAAGAATTGATATTTAATTTTTTAAAAATTGATTATTAAAATTTTTAAAAAAATGTGTTCAATTTCCATGTGTGTAAAATTTTCAATTTCAGTTACAGAATTTTAAAGAAGGCTAAGAGATAATATAACAGGACTGTGGAAGCCCAAAAATTTTAATGGTATCTTAAAAAACACATCACAGCAAATATGCAATGGTAACACTGTCCAACAACCAAAAAATTACTGTGCAGACAAGGACTGTTTCTAGGGAAACTTTTTGCATAGATTACAAAAATGACACGCCTTTTTGCCTATCAGGTCTCATTTTTAAATTGTGTAAATCATGATTGAAATCCTTAGATTATGTAAATTTTACACTTTCCAAATTACTTAAGTATATATATATATATATATATATATATATATATATAAAAATATATTATTTTCAGGTAGCTACCTGAATAAATTAAAATGCCTAGAGGAACTTGTAATAACAATCCAGGTAATTTTTGTTAGATTTGTGGATGTGTGACAACAAAGGCTTACAAGTGAAAAATATCAAATTAGGTCAAAAAACTTAAACTATATTTCGAAATTAAAGTGGAAGATCAAGACAAGAAATTCACACCACATATATGCTGTTCGTTTTGTTTCCTTGCTCTATTAAAATGGGCAAATGGTTTTTTCCGGAACATTCGTCAGATCTAAGCAATGAACATGGTGAGCAATTTCACCAAGACATAAGAAATTTGTTACAAAGGAAAGTGGAACCCAGCTATGTTGGCAGATTTTATTTGGAGTCTACAACGTGATGAGCCTAGTAGCAAGCATAAGAAGAATCCTAAGTACCATTAAACATAGCTCACATTTTAGATTTGTTTGTGTATGTCTTTTTCTTGCAATTTAAGTTAATGTTACATTTTATCATGTAAAATCATAAAAATAGTTAAAATAGTATATTTTCTTTAAAAATCTAAATATAGTTGTATATATTTATATAATAAAGTAAACAATCATTAAAATTTTCATTTAAAATCACTTAAATTAAGTGAAACTATAGTATTTGGTCTAAAAAGCCTTAATTTATTAAGAAATATAAAAGTTTTAGGATGTGATTTTCAAAAAATATAGAGACCCGATAGAGAAAAACGGTTTGCAGATTCGGAATCAGTGCACCCTAATTACTAAAAGTCACCTACTCTTAGCCTAGTAATTTTTTTGAAAGTTAAAAATTGTTGGACAGTGTAATTAGTACCACCTGCTCTAATATGCTTACACTTAAACAGCACCGCATAAAACAATTGGCAATGCACAATGCGTTATTAAAACTGAACAGCAGTTATTTATTTTTGTATAATTCAAAATACATACTCAAGATAAAATATACTTACATCTTTTAGTTTGCAAAAAGTATTTTACAAAATATATATTTTAATTTCATATATTCTGGCAGCAATTGAACTTCCAAACAAGTCTTATTAAAATGAATAGATATTTTATGTTTATTTAATTTATTGATCATTTTTTTTCTAATATCCAAATACTTTTTTTACAAATGTGGCTGTTGTAGGTGTAAAAAAATTAAAAATAAAATTTTGTTTTCAGTCCAACCTTTCAACTCATGAGTTCTCTTCAGGAGTGTGAGAAAGAAAAAAAAATTAAGCAGTACACAAATATATAAATTCTGGGAGGTTAGGCTTTGATTTATTATTTTAAAGAAATTTTGTAAAATGCTAAACATTTTTGGAAGTAAAAAATATGTAATTATTTACACTTTTTACATTGTTTAGGTTTTGCCCTCATCTTTATTGCCATATCAACAATATTTCAACCATTATACACTTCAGCCTTTTTCAGTTGATTGGAATTTCAAACTGAATCTTTTATTTTGTCCATCAGGGTAGATTGTTCTAGTTCTACATGCCATGCCTCTTCCAGACGTCTCAGTATCAGTTATCTCCCTTTAATTCAACTCTCCAAATTTTTGTTCACTTGTACTATAGCTAGGAGTTGAACACACAACTCCTTGGGTCATGTCGCTGGACTCAACCAATGCTTTGAGTAAAATAATGTAAATAATTACAATACCTCCTCACAGAAATATAGACAGACGAAAGTTATATTTGAATTTTATTGATAATAATGTTACGATTTCAGATTTTATAATTTTGGATAAATTTTAAATATATTTCAATATTGGAGACTTTTTTCCTGAGAAGTTTTAAATATATTCTTTTCATACTACAAATATTTTGGGTGTTAAAACATAAAAATTAAATTTTCTATATTGTTATTACTTATACAAATATTATATATAATTAGTGTGTGTGTGTATGTAATATACGAGAGTTATGACTTTTTTGTAGCCTTATGTTCCTGTGTCATAAATTGAACTTTTGTTCAAAAGTAATTTAAAAGTTTCTAATTTGTTTTAGGTTTTGAAAAAGGTCACCCCAAAACTGAAAATTTGATTTTACCATATAGACAACAAGGGTAAAAAAATCAAAATATTTCAAAAGTCATATTTTTTTATTTGCTAATTATGTAATTTATAGTACTTGTGTATATTTTAACACATTGGCTATTGCCCGGTTCAGACTCCACTCACGTCTATTGAACAGGTTAAGAGGCCCATCCCTTGTTTCCCGTTTAGGTTGTGGTTTCCGGTTTTTCTCTTTTCCAATCTTTTCACTCTTTTTTTCAATTGGAGTAGATAGACTAAACTATCGCCCGGTTCACACTCCAACCACGTCTATTGAACAGGTGAAGAGGCTCATCCCTTGTTTCCTGTTTAGGATATGGTTTCCGGTTTTTCTCTTTTCCAGTCTTTTCACTCTTATGTAGCCCCCTGCGCATCAGTGGCGTTTTCGCCTTGCTTGGAGTGATATGATTAAAAAAAAAAAAAATTTAACAGTTTATAGCATAACATACAAACTTACAAATAAACAAAAACAGGCTTGAGAAAACATAGAAAGTCATATTACTACTATACTTATACTAGCAGTATAGCCCGGCGTTGCTTGGGTGTAATGAAAGCTTTAAAACTAATCCATGGTCCTGGAGCTCAGACTCAGCCTAAAGAATATTTGTGTGAAATTTGATGAGAATCGGATAAAAATTGTGGATTTGTATAAAAGACAGATAAACAGGCACACACACAAACATCTTGCCTTTATATATTAACGATTTTCTGCACTATTGTAAGAACTGCAACCTTGAAACTTCTGAATATCGTTTCTTATGTCTTTGTATATTAGTGTATCAAATTTGATTAAAATCGGACCACTCCTTCTATAACCCGATTTTTTCGATTATCGATTTTCGATAATTGTCGGCAGTACTTCGATACAAAACCTAGCTAAAATACTCGCAGACGCTTATAGTACAACTGTAAATTTTCAAGAAAATCGGTTCAGCCGTTTCGGAGTCTATAGGTAACAGACACACACACACACACACAAAGTTCCATTTATAAATAAGTTTATAATTAGATTAGATATGATTTCAGAAATTCCATGTTGCGGGGTAACATTTTTTTTTCTTAAATAAACTAAATTAAACCATTTTTTGTTATTTTGGGACAATTATAATACAGGAAATCAATTATTTTACAAAAATTCATAACAGTAACATACATATTTACGCTAATTAATAATAATAAAGTGGCACCATCACCTCTTTTATTCATATCACATAGGAAGGTTGGGTCACTGTGTCAGGCCAGTAAGTTTTTCCTGCCTGAGTCCATCTTGCACATATACAAATCAACCATCCAACTGTGCATTGAATACTGTTGTCATATCTGGTTGGGCATCTCTGCCATTCATCTCAGGGTTCTCAACTGACTCCAAAGGAAAATCTGTAATGTGATCGGTCCTGACCTGGCAAACTGACTAAAGCCACTTTCTCACTGGCAGAATGTAGCTTCCCTGTCTCTTCTACAAATATTTTCATGGCTTCTGCTCTGACAATCTTAGCTCACTGATACCCACTTCATAAGAATTTACTCAAGCAACCAGACTAGCAACAAGGTTCCACCCTTTTACAGTTAAATCAACTAAATGCAGCCACCCTTTCTATACCAGCAGCTTCATTTTTTACACTTTTTGCCTGTGGAACTCCTTTCTGTATACTTGCTTCCCTGATGGCTATAATCTCCAAGAATTTAAATGCAACATCAATTCCCATCTCTTGTCCACTTGACTCCAGTTCTTCTCTCATCCTTTCTCCATCACCTTGTGTATCTTGTTATTTTCCTTTCTCACTTTACCCTCTCAACTGTCTTCACACTGGTATTCCTATCTTTCTCTTGTCTTTTCTCCAACACCCCCAGTAACTGGTTCGTCTTTCTCTTCACTCTCCTCCTGCTTAAACTTTCACTTTTCTCAGTGGTGGTACTGTTTTGCTTGGGGTGAAATGATTTAAAAAAAGGGTCTTGTTGGGTGAACTTTATAACTAAAAAAAACTTATACAGATATACTAATACAGATGCATTTACTTACATATTTTTTAAGTGGATATTAATAACTTTCATGATTATTAATATGAGCTGATAAACTTGTTTTTATTGTCTTTTTATTTTATTTTTTGTTTACATTGAATGTTTACTTCCAACTCATTTTACCCTTTAAGTGCTAAAATTTCTCTCATTCTTTCTATATCTGCTGCAACCTTCAAAACAGTTTTTAAACCACTATTAAACTTCTTTGTAGGCAATGATTTATTTGTTTAGCTATGAATTTTCCTGTATATTTTTAAAGACTGCAAAACAAAAAATTATTCCTTAGTAATAGTCAGGTGGAGCTAAATCATGGGAATGGGAAGTGTGATCAACCAATTCCAAAACCACAGTCATTCACAGCAGACATTAAAACCAAGTGTGCTGGAGCATTGTTTTGATGAAATTAATTCCTTTTTGTCAGTCTTTCATAACTATCTCAGCAAGTTGGCATAATCAGTCAGTTAAGTGCTATACGTGAAACACGCTTGGACGATCATGTCTCAAAAGAGACATGACTGACTGGGCAGAAGATTATCCCACAGTAGGTTGCTATTGCTTTCTGCGGTAGACTAGTTGCCAATTAAGGCTATAGAACCCAATCTGTCCTGTTATTTGACTCATAGCTAGAGAGGAAAGAAATGTATTATATTATTAAGTAGTAATTAATGGGGGATCGGTTTCCTATTGTTATGAAGTAATAAACTGATCCCCCACTTTATGACCAGTAGCAGCCTTAATCATTATTCCAATTATTATATTCAGTCAGTTAAGTACCATACGTGATACATGCTTGGGTGATCACGAAAGAGACATGACTGACTGGGCAGAAGATTATCTCGCAGTAAGTTGCGATTGCTTTCTGTGGTAGACTGGTTGCCAACCAAGGCTATAGAACCCAATTTGCCCTGTTATTTAACCCATAACTGGAAGGAATAGATGGATTAATATCTTTCCCAAGGGTATTTGCGCGTAAGTGAATGCAATGAATTCAGCTGGAATTCGAACTCGGCTCCCCAAATTCTCATTCCGAGCTGATATCCAATGCACCACAATGCACATCCTATTTTTTGTCAGTCTTTCATAACTATCTCAGCAAGTTGGCATAATACTCTCCATTAATGGTGTAACCCTTTCGAAGATAGTTAATAAACACAGTCTTTTGCATCTCAAAAAGCTTAGAAAAAAAAACAAATTTTGGCTTTCTTTGGAGTAGGTAAGAATAGATTACCTCTTTGACTCTGGAATAAACCCAAAGTGGTGAACCTAAAACTCATTCTGGATTAAGAAACATTTAAGAAAACCAGCTAACTTTGTCTTCTCAAACAATGTCAGATTTTCTCATGATCTGATCAGCACTTTTGATCAGGTACCAGAAGACTGACCAGAAACCTTTGTTAATTGTGCAGAGAATTCTTAACTCTCTCACAAGATATGCTAATATCATTGGCTATTTGATTTCTAGGTAATCGCCTGTCAACCATCACCATGTGGTGAACACTATCATTGTTTTCCTCAATGGTGGCAGTTGTCATACATACATACTTTGGGTCATCTTCAAAATTCGCCTTACCCCTCTTAAATTCATCTGCCCACTTTTGCACTATTAATAAAGCTGAAGCATCATTCCTTAATCTGGCAACCATGTCAGCATGAATTTTCTTAGAAAACGGACCCTTTTTCTTTGCAGATACTGAAACCAAATTTTGTCCATTTTCAAAAGAATTCACTACTAGCTACTTTTTGAAGCCTTTGTTGATTAGTCAGATATCAGTATAACTGGAAAGAAACAATGCAGTTATTTATAAAAAGAGTTAAAATGAAGGCATGTAAGATTTTATAGCTCTAGCACCACTCCTTCATAGTCAGCCTATAAACATTTCAGCTAACCCTAATATATAGAGAGAAACAATGCAGTTATTAATAAGAGTTTGAATTAATACATGTAAGATTTTATAGCTCTAGCGCCACTCCTTCATAGTCAGCCTATAAACATTTCAGCCAACCCTCATATATAGAGAGAAACAATGCAGTTATTAATAAGAGTTTGAATTAATACATGTAAGATTTTATAGCTCTAGCGCCACTCCTTCATAGTCAGCCTATAAACATTTCAGCCAACCCTCATATATAGAGAGAAACAATGCAGTTATTAATAAGAAGAGTTTGAATTAATACATGTAAGATTTTATAGCTCTAGCGCCACTCCTTCATAGTCAGCCTATAAACATTTCAGCCAACCCTCATATATAGAGAGAAACAATGCAGTTATTAATAAGAGTTTGAATTAATACATGTAAGATTTTATAGCTCTAGCGCCACTCCTTCATAGTCAGCCTATAAACATTTCAGCCAACCCTCATATATAGAGAGAAACAATGCAGTTATTAATAAGAGTTTGAATTAATACATGTAAGATTTTATAGCTCTTGCGCCACTCCTTCATAGTCAGCCTATAAACATTTCAGCCAACCCTCATATATAGAAAGAAACAATGCAGTTATTTATAAGAAGAGTTTGAATTAATACATGTAAGATTTTATAGCTCTTGCGCCACTCCTTCATAGTCAGCCTATAAACATTTCAGCCAACCCTCATATATAGAGAGAAACAATGCAGTTATTAATAAGAAGAGTTTGAATTAATACATGCAAGATTTCATAGCTCTAGCGTCAACCCTTCATAGTCAGTCTATGAACATTTCAGCCAACCCTCATATATAGAGAGAAACAATGCAGTTATTAATAAGAGTTTGAATTAATACATGTAAGATTTTATAGCTCTAGCGCCACTCCTTCATATTCAGCCTATAAACATTTCAGCCAACCCTCATATCTAGAGAGAAACAATGCAGTTATTAATAAGAGTTTGAATTAATGCATGCAAGATTTCATAGCTCTAGCTCAGCCTATGAACATTTCAGCCAACCCTCATATCTAGAAAGAAACAATGCAGTTATTAAAAAAGAAATGTCAAAACAAAATGTACAATTTTTTAGTAGATTGTAGCTTGTACATGTCCTAAAGTATAATTTATAATATTATATATATATATATATATATATATATATATATATATATATAACATTTATTTTTACATATCACCTGAAGAGGAATAGTTTTGTTCTGAAACATGAAAATTTTTGTCTAGTAATATTACGCTTTTATAAACCATTGTAATAACAAAATTACCATAAATATGTGTGTGTATTTGTGTATAAACTAATGTTTGTGATAATATCCAAATAAAACAAAGAATCATTATCATTTATCCCCTAATGTAACAATCAGGTCAGCATGAATGTCGTTGCGAGTTAAACCTTTTTTCTGCAAGGACTTGATAACACTGATGGCAAATTTTGTCCATTATTCAAGAGAAGTCACCATTAGTTACTTTTGAAGTCTTCTTTGAACAGTTTAATATCAGTTTACCAGGAAAGAAACAATGCAGTGATTAATCAGAAGAGTTGAAATTATTGCAGCTTTGGCATCGTAGTTAACTAATCAAATTTTCAGTTCATCTTCACAATAATAATTCTCAATCCTTACTATCATGGAAATATTTTACTGAAATGACAGCTGCTTTTGGAGTAACCATCTTTCAGTCTTTTTTTTTTATAATTGTTTCACCCCAAGCAAGGCAGCACTGCCATTGGTGCACAGGGGGTTACATAAGAGGAGAGCAAAAAGAAAGAGTGACAAAACAAAGGAGGTATTTGTCTACATTTCTGAGATGAGGTAGTATTTACAGTATTCAGACTATTGTCCTCATCTTTGTTGCCATTTGTATGACGTTTCAGCCATTGTACTCTGTCCTTTTCGGGTGCTAGGAATTTTGAACCGAACCCTTTATTACAATTACTGAGGTATATGATCTTCATCCATTGCATAGAGCCTCTTCTGGTAGTCATGAATTATCTCCCTCTAACGATGTCTTAAGGACACGTGGCCCAGTAGATATAGACATTGGTTAGTTCCTGTGACTTGACCCAAAGAGTTGTAAGTTCAATATCAGGCTACAGCAGTGGTGAACAAGTAACTTAGAGGGTTAGAGGGAGATAAGTCATGACTACTAGAAGAAGCTATACACAAGGGATGAAGATCATATGCCCCATTGATTGTTCAGTTTAAAATTCATAGCACCTGAAGAAGGCCAGAGTGTACACCAGCCGAAACATCGTACAAATGGCAACAAAGATGAGGACAATAGTCCAAATAATGTAAATACAAAGGAGGTGTTGGAGAAAGGATAAGTGAAAGATGGAAATACTGGTGCACATGAGAGGACAGCGAAATAAAAGATAAGGTGTGTCAGAGAAACAATAAGAGAAAGATGGGAATCAAGAAGATAAAAGATGGCAGTTGACATTGCACTTAAACTCTTGGAGATTGTAGCTAAGAGGGAAGCAAGTATATGGAAAGGAATTCCACAGGTGGGAAGTGTGAAAAAAAGAAGCAACTTGAGTAGAAGTGGCAGTTATATTTGTCTGTTTTGACTGTAAAAGGGTGGGACCTAGTTGCCAATCTAGTAGCTTCAGTAAATTTGTGGAGAAGGAGCACCAAGGAGATAAGCTTGTCAGAACAAAAGCCATGAAAATATTTTTAGAAAAGACAAAAGGAAGCCACATCCTTTTGGTGAGAAAGTAACTGAAGTCAGGATTGATTACATTGCAGATCCTCTTTTGGATTTTATATATAATTTTTATTCATATTCTATGCACTGTCATGGAGGTCTTTTTGAAGGAATATTTTGCTTTGCAAACTCAGAATGAAATTACAGAAATAAAGAGAAAACCTTAATATCTAAATTCCAATATGATAAATTTCTGAATGATTCAATTTTCAAAGAGATGTATGCTGACAGAGTTTAAAGGAAACATAATAATTTAGACAAGACTGTAAATTCAAAGTGGAACATATTAAGAGAAGCTCTAGTAACATCAGCAAATGAGATCATCTTAAGTGAGACAAGAAAAGTGGATGATAGATGAAATTCTTGAGATGGTGAAAAAGAGACTGCAAACAATATCTAGGAATGGTACAAAATATAGAACAGGGTACACTGATGCACCCTGAAAGGGAGCCAGAGGTGCCCCAAGTTAACAGAAGAGTAATTTATGAATTATTTTTATAAACTAAACACATGGCCAACTTGTCGAAGTCAAGTTTCATTTGAAATTTTAAACTAGATGCTAAATTCCTCAATCTTCAAGTTGTTAATAATCTGTTCCCTTTTGCCTTCTTTGAGGAATTTGAATTAATCATTATCAGCATTTGGAAAAAATATAGCCAATACTTTATAAATATCTTTAAATGAAAACTGTACCGGTAATCTTTAGGAATGCTAAACAAAATTATATATTTTCTAATTTTATGATTATTTTTTCCTTATTACAATTTAAAGTTATCTCCAAAGTTTTAGTTATTCTAAAAGTGTTCCCTAAAGTAAGAAAAAAAAGGGTTGAAAAACATTAAATGCAATCATTCAAAATAAATGAGAGCAAAAGAGAAATGACTCAATAAAAATATGCTAAGATAGAAAGGCTGAGCATCATAAATATGTCAGATATGCATAAAAAAAGAAACAAGGCAAAAGATATAAACATCAATAGTGTGCATAAAATCAAAGAGGAAATTCTCATATTAGTGAAAAAAATATATATTCAAAGATGAAATGCTTATGTTAGATGACCTTCACAACAAAGGAGAAAAAAACCTACAATACAAATCAAAATGGAAGGACTTGAAATATTTGTCTATGCTTCTGAAATTAAATAATATTTACATTATTTACAATTTTCAGATTGTTGTCCTCGTCTTTATTGCTGTTTTTATGATGTTTCGACCATTGTCCCCTTTGGCCTTTTGGCCTTCTTTTGGTGCTAGGAATTTTGAGCCAAAACCTTTATTATGATCACTGAAGTTTATCATTCTCATTCCATGTGCCATGTAGTTATCTCCCTTTAACTCAACTCTCTAAGTTATTTGTTCACCACTGCTGTAGCCAATTCTTAAATCACTGAAACTAACCCACAGCCACAATGCCATGTGTCAAAGACAGATAAAAAGTAACAAAACAGAAGGACTAGATGGTATTGTAATAAAGATGCTATCTGTCTCAAATTATTTTGGGATTTAACAAGATTACAGAAATAATAAATTAGATATACAACAGTGATAATATGCTGAAAAACCTTAGATCTATTTTGTTAGACTTGATTAAAAAGCCAAGTGAAAATAAATGTGAGCTCCATTGGACAATCAGCTGAATGAGCCACATAACTAAGCTATGAATTCTGATGAGTAGAGCTTGTAGCTCTAAAACAAGAAATATTTATGATCAGAATGACATTGAAGAAAGCAATGCAAATGCTGAAGGGTGTTTACTTGTGTTTCATGAACAGGCAAAAGCATTTAAGAAAATAACCTTGACAAAACTAGACACAATACTACCTACCAGACCAAGAATGGCTATAACTGAAATGAATTTATCTTTTATAAGAAAATACACTTAATGCATTTTTCATTCATTTTAATAACTTTGGTTATAATTTTCAATTACTCCATCTTGAAAATTTTTTTATATAAAACTGTAACCTGAGTATATTGTATTTCTCATTATCTATATATAAATATATTGCACATTAAGTGCTGGTATTAATAAAATAGTGCTTGACTTAGAATAGCACAACTATAAATTATATATTAATAATAAATATACATTTTTCTTTCTTCTCGTGTAGCACAAATCTTATTTCATGCACAATGTAATCTTCAGGTGTTGATTGAAAACTGTGTGATGCATGAAACTCAGTTGTGCTTCCAGTTAAGAAAAAGAAATGTATGTTTATTATATATATATATATATATATTATAAATTATATTTTAGAATATGTACATATTCTCAACCAATTCGACACTGGACTCGTTAGGAATACCTACACCAGACTTCCCACCCAGAACTAAGGCTCAACTAAATAACGTCCTCATCTCGCCCTCGCTGGTCGCCAAGATAATTGCGCAACTTGACCCACACAAAGCGAGCGGCGGTGACGGAATCCCAGTCATAGTACTGAAGAAATGTGCCCCAGAACTCTCCTCTGTCCTCTCTAAACTCTATAACCTCTGCCTATCTGCTTCCTGCTTTCCTGCCTGTTGGAAGTCCTCCTGCGTAGTACCTATATTTAAGAATTCTGGCGAACCCTCGGACCCCGCCAATTACCGTCCTATTAGTCTCCTTCCAATCTTTGGCAAAGTTTTCAAAGCCATTATCAACGCCGAGGTGATTCAGCACCTTATGACCAACGGGCTTCTCTCTGACAAACAGTATGGGTTTCGCTTCACCAGGTCTACTGCTGATATTACCGAGTACATATACCAGGCACTCGACAAGAATGGTGAAGCCCGAACCGTTGCCTTGGATATCTCCAAAGCATTCGACAGGGTCTGGCATGCTGGCCTCTTGTGCAAACTGCGGAGCTATGGGATAACTGGACATCTGTCTGACCTCATCCAGTCCTTCCTCTCTAACCGCACATTAAAGGTGGTATTAAATGGGCATGCCTCCCAAAACTACCATACGAACGCGGGCGTCCCTCAAGGTTCTATCCTAGGTCCCACGCTATTTCTGATCTACATTAATGATCTCCCCGACACCATTAGATCCCAAGTTGGCATGTATGCCGACGACACAACAATCTACTCCCGCATTGATCAGAAACCAGGTCTGGACGACAAAGTGAACCTCGCTGCCGCACTGGAAAGGGACCTCCAATCCGTAGTGACCTGGGGTAGGAAATGGTTGGTAAATTTCAATGCCTCCAAAACAAAGCTGTTATCAACTAACCACCATAGACTATCGCATCTACCTCCCATTAGCATGGGACAGGCTAGCCTCCCAGAGAGTAAAATACTACGCCTCCTTGGCCTTACACTCTCGGCGGACCTCAAATGGAATGACTATATTGAATCCATTGCCAAATCTGCTGCTATGAAAGTCGGCTCTCTGTGCAGGGCCCGGAAATTTTTCCCACCTGAAACTATTCTGCACATATACAAATCTACCATCCGCCCGTGTATTGAATATTGCTGCCATATCTGGTCGGGTGCCCCTGCTGCTCTCCTTGGGCTTCTTGACAAAATACAAAGGAGGATCTGTAACGTGGTTGATACTAACTTGGCAGACCGGCTGCATCCGCTCTCACACCGGCGTGATGTAGCTTCCCTGTGCCTCTTCTACAAGTACTTTCATGGCTTCTGCTCCGATGAGCTTAGATCACTGGTGCCGCCCAAGCACGAATTTACACGAGATACTAGATTAGCAACTAGGTCCCACCCTTTTACAGTTAAACAAATAAGATGTAACCGTAAATTCTACTCCAACAGCTTCTTTTCTCGTGCTTCCCGCCTGTGGAACTCCCTTCCACAAGTCTGCTTTCCCGACAGTTACAGTCTCCAGGTGTTTAAATGTAGGGTCAATAGACACCTCCTATCACACTAACTCCCAACTATTCTCACAACACTCTCATCTACCCAACCCTCATTCTCGGTATCCTCTCCCGCCTATCACCCACCCTCTGTTATGTCCTATATTTAACCAGCCTTTCTCCTCTCTACGTAGCCCCCTGCACAGTAGTGGCAGTGACATGCCTTGCTCGGGGTGAAACGCTTATAAAAAAAAAAAAAAAAAAAATATATCCGCTATGAGGGTACGCTCGCTTCAGCATTGAAACTTCAATGCCTCATCAGGCAGTAGGCATTGAAGTTTCAATGCTGAAACGAGCGTACCCTCGTAGCAAATATATATATAGAATAATTATGTACATGTTCTAAAATATAATTTATAATAAATATTCACAGCTCTATATATTATATATCAAGCACTGTTTTAAATTAATGTTTTGGATGTTGTAAGAATTCTTTGTTCTGTATTCACACGGATATATATATATATATATATATATATATATATATATGTAATTATTTTTAATCTAAAATAGTTCCTCCTTGGCATGAAATGAATTATCATTTGCTTGCCTACAGTTCTGTAGTTATAATTGAATAAGTGATAAACTAACATTTCTTGCCAAATTGTTTAAATTCTGATCTCTGCTTCGTTTGAATCCACAGCACCCCACTCTACTACATCTCAATTTTCATAAGGTAGTATTCATATAAAATACAAATTTTATTGTAACCTAATTATGTACAATAATGGATCATATGCAAGGGACTCATGTGACCCCCAATCTATGATACACAGCACCCTAATACCTACTACATATCAATATTCATAAGGTAGTATTCATATAAAATACAAATTTTATTGTAACCTAATTATGTACAATAATGGATCATATGCAAGGACCCACGTGACCCCAATCTATGATACACAGCACCCCACTCTACTACATCTCAATTTTCATAAGGTAGTATTCATATAAAATACAAATTTTATTGTAACCTAATTATGTACAATAATGGATCATATGCAAGGGACTCACGTGACCCCCAATCTATGATACACAGCACCCCACTCTACTACATATCAATATTCATAAGGTAGTATTCATATAAAATACAAATTTTATTGTAACCTAATTATGTACAATAATGGATCATATGCAAGGGACTCACGTGACCCCCACCCATGATACACAGCACCCCACTCCTACTACATCTCAATTTTCATAAGGTAGTATTCATATAAATACAAATTTTATTGTAACCTAATTATGTACAATAATGGATCATATGCAAGGACTCACGTGACCCCCAATCTATGATACACAGCACCCCACTCTACTACATCTCAATTTCTCATAAGGTATTCATATAAAATACAAATTTTATTGTAACCTAATTATGTACAATAATGGATCATATGCAAGGGACCTAAGGGGACCCCCAATCTATGATACACAGCACCCCACTCTACTACATCTCAATTTTCATAAGGTAGTATTCATATAAAATACAAATTTTATTATAACCTAATTATGTACAATAATGATCATATGCAAGTGACTCATGTGACCTAACTATGATACACAGCACCCCACTCTACTACATCTCAATTTTCTATAAGGTAGTATTCATATAAATACAAATTTTATTGTAACCTAATTATGTACAATAATGGATCATATGCAAGGGACTCATGTGCACCCCAATCTATGATACACAGCACCCCACTCTACTACATCTCAATTTTCATAAGGTAGTATTCATATAAAATACAAATTTTATTGTAACCTAATTATGTACAATAATGGATCATATGCAAGGGACTCATGTGACCCCCAATCTATGATACACAGCACCCCACTCTACTACATCTCAATTTTCATAAGGTAGTATTCATATAAAATACAAATTTTATTGTAACCTAATTATGTACAATAATGGATCATATGCAAGGGACTCATGTGACCCCCAATCTATGATACACAGCACCCCACTCTACTACATCTCAATTTTCATAAGGTAGTATTCATATAAAATACAAATTTTATTGTAACCTAATTATGTACAATAATGGATCACATGCAAGGGACCTATGCACCCCAATCTATGATACACAGCACCCCACTCTACTACATCTCAATTTTCATAAGGTAGTATTCATATAAAATACAAATTTTATTGTAACCTAATTATGTACAATAATGGATCATATGCAAGGGACTCATGTGACCCCCAATCTATGATACACAGCACCCCACTCTACTACATCTCAATTTTCATAAGGTAGTATTCATATAAAATACAAATTTTATTGTAACCTAATTATGTACAATAATGGATCATATGCAAGGGACTCATGTGACCCCCAATCTATGATACACAGCACCCCGCTCTACTAGATCTCAGTTTTCATAAGGTAGTATTCATATAAAATACAAATTTTATTGTAACCTAATTATGTACAATAATGGATCATATGCAAGGGACTCATGTGACCCCCAATCTATGATACACAGCACCCCACTCTACTACATCTCAATTTTCATAAGGTAGTATTCATATAAAATACAAATTTTATTGTAACCTAATTATGTACAATAATGGATCATATGCAAGGGACTCATGTGACCCCCAATCTATGATACACACCACCCCACTCTACTACATCTCAATTTTCATAAGGTAGTATTCATATAAAATACAAATTTTATTGTAACCTAATTATGTACAATAATGGATCATATGCAAGGGACTCATGTGACCCCCAATCTATGATACACAGCACCCCACTCTACTACATCTCAATTTTCATAAGGTAGTATTCATATAAAATACAAATTTTATTCTAACCTAATTATGTACAATAATGGATCATATGCAAGGGACTCATGTGACCCCCAATCTATGATACACACCACCCCACTCTACTACATCTCAATTTTCATAAGATAGTATTCATATAAAATACAAATTTTATTGTAACCTAATTATGTACAATAATGGATCATATGCAAGGGACTCATGTGACCCCCAATCTATGATACACAGCACCCCACTCTACTACATCTCAATTTTCATAAGGTAGTATTCATATAAAATACAAATTTTATTGTAACCTAATTATGTACAATAATGGATCATATGCAAGGGACTCATGTGACCCCCAATCTATGATACACAGCACCCCACTCTACTACATCTCAATTTTCATAAGGTAGTATTCATATAAAATACAAATTTTATTGTAACCTAATTATGTACAATAATGGATCATATGCAAGGGACTCATGTGACCCCCAATCTATGATACACAGCACCCCACTCTACTACATCTCAATTTTCATAAGGTAGTATTCATATAAAATACAAATTTTATTGTAACCTAATTATGTACAATAATGGATCATATGCAAGGGACTCATGTGACCCCCAATCTATGATACACAGCACCCCACTCTACTACATCTCAATTTTCATAAGGTAGTATTCATATAAAATACAAATTTTATTGTAACCTAATTATGTACAATAATGGATCATATGCAAGGGACTCATGTGACCCCCAATCTATGATACACAGCACCCCACTCTACTACATCTCAATTTTCATAAGGTAGTATTCATATAAAATACAAATTTTATTGTAACCTAATTATGTACAATAATGGATCATATGCAAGGGACTCATGTGACCCCCAATCTATGATACACAGCACCCCACTCTACTACATCTCAATTTTCATAAGGTAGTATTCATATAAAATACAAATTTTATTGTAACCTAATTATGTACAATAATGGATCATATGCAAGGGACTCATGTGACCCCCAATCTATGATACACAGCACCCCACTCTACTACATCTCAATTTTCATAAGGTAGTATTCATATAAAATACAAATTTTATTGTAACCTAATTATGTACAATAATGGATCATATGCAAGGGACTCACGTGACCCCCAATCTATGATACACAGCACCCCACTCTACTACATCTCAATTTTCATAAGGTAGTATTCATATAAAATACAAATTATATTGTAACCTAATTATGTACAATAATGGATCATATGCAAGGGACTCATGTGACCCCCAATCTATGATACACAGCACCCCACTCTACTACATCTCAATTTTCATAAGGTAGTATTCATATAAAATACAAATTTTATTCTAACCTAATTATGTACAATAATGGATCATATGCAAGGGACTCACGTGACCCCCAATCTATGATACACAGCACCCCACTCTACTACATCTCAATTTTCATAAGGTAGTATTCATATAAAATACAAATTTTATTGTAACCTAATTATGTACAATAATGGATCATATGCAAGGGACTCATGTGACCCCCAATCTATGATACACAGCACCCCACTCTACTACATCTCAATTTTCATAAGGTAGTATTCATATAAAATACAAAATTTATTTCAAACTAATTATGTACAATAATGGATCATATGCAAGGGACTCATGTGACCCCCAATCTATGATACACAGCACCCCACTCTACTACATCTCAATTTTCATAAGGTAGTATTCATATAAAATACAAATTTTATTGTAACCTAATTATGTACAATAATGGATCATATGCAAGGGACTCATGTGACCCCCAATCTATGATACACAGCACCCCACTCTACTACATCTCAATTTTCATAAGGTAGTATTCATATAAAATACAAAATTTATTGTAACCTAATTATGTACAATAATGGATCATATGCAAGGGACTCATGTGACCCCCAATCTATGATACACAGCACCCCACTCTACTACATCTCAATTTTCATAAGGTAGTATTCATATAAATTATAGATCATGTGCATTGTAGGTGAACAATCCAAATAGAAAATATGTACAATGTATCTAAATACAAATTAGGTACATGTCATAATAGATCATCTCACCTTAAATAAATCGACAATGTTATGTGGCAATTTTTAACACTAATTTGAGATTTTTTTTTGTTAAAGTAGAATAATTTTAGCACATTCTACATTATGAATGAAAAGTTGTGAATTCTATATTGTGTTTTTTTTTTTATTACTTAGCATGATCAAATCAAATTCATGAATTTCAACAAAAAAAGAACCTCAGAATGGCATCAAAATCAGTAAAAAAATTTCATCCTTTTATAGAAAGTTGTACTTCATTTGTAACATATATAAATGTAGGTAGAAAAAAAAGCAAGTAGATAGCAAAGAGTGTGATCCCTAATCAAACTCCATTCTGTGGTTTGTGGGTGTCAGGGTTAGTATGCACCATCCCTACTGATTAGTTGACTTTGCTTGAAATTTTAAAGTTGCATTTTATTTATACCAGTATATGAAATTTACATTAATTTTTTTGTACTTCAGGTCATTAAATTATTAGGCCCTCTATCAGCAATACTATTGAGAAATTTGGCAAATCTTTTGAAAGATAACCATATAGAGGTATGTATAGTTCTTAATATATAGTTTTAATTCTCTTTCTTGCTTTCTCTCATTAAAATTTTAAATTCATTTAATATTTTATCATGATCTCTGTTTTAGGTACTAAAAGGAATTTCACCCCATCTACCTGAGATATTTGAAGTACTTGGCAAACACAAAGTTTCGGAAATACAAGTAAGTAATTTTTTTTGTTATATTCAATTTCACCAGATTTCACTTCTTTTTCTCTTTTTTTTTTCTTTTTTACTATAGTTGTGTTGATTCTGTTAACCCCTTATAAACTGTCACTCTTTCTCATAACTTTCCTCCTATGTAACCCCCTGCAAAAGAGTGGCAGTAAAATGCCTTGCTTGGGGCGATATGATTATAAAAAAATTTCTAGACTATTATAATGTGGATATAAATAAAATTCCATATTTTGCAGGTTGCAGGAATCATTCCAGCCCTCACGGCAGCAGAATCTGTGATTTTTTCATCTTTTAGTTGGCGACTACAAGAAGAATTTATGCTCAGCCTAGCAAGTCTTCCAAAGTGCTTTAACTCAGAAACAATATATAGTAAAATGATGCCGGTGATTTATTTTAAACTTAAAAAAGCAGTAAGTTTGTGGAAATATGATCCTTTTATTTACACTATTTATGTTCAGGCTATTATTCTTATTCTTATTATTATTCTTATTATTCTTATCTTTGTTGTTGATATCACAACATTTACTTCCTTTTTTTATTGAAGAGCATAGATTGCTGGTGAACTGGAAATTATCTATAATTGGATTATAAATTGCCAGTTGTTTAAATGACTAAAGACATTTGAAAGAAAAAAAAAGAAAGCCAGAGAGAAATAAGTAATTAAAATTTACACATATTTGGTCATTTTGTTTTACAGCTTATCAACCTCTTATGGGTCATTTAAATCCAAAGCTGTCTTAAATTGCAATAAAAATTTCAATTGTATTCAACTGCATTTTTTTTATGCAATCATATGGTACCAAATAGTGACTTTTTTGTAGTGTAGGATTAAAAATGAGGAAAGTTGTAACTGACAGATGGCACACAAGTTAATACCTGATAAGTGTCAGTGGAGTCACCACGGAGAGAGCATATGATGTTAAAAGACCCTTAACCCCTAATAAACCTCAGGTAAAAAACATTATTGATAATGTGTGCCAAAGCATCAAACAGATGTATTTCACAAAATATACAACCTATTGTCCTTATCTAACACAACATTTTGATCATTGTGTCCACTGACCTCCATCAGTTATGTCCTTGAACTGAAAATCCAAAGGATGATCTGCAATATAAATGAACCTGTCTTGGCATCCCATCTTCAGTCACTTTCTCACCAACTTGATGTGGCTTCCCTCTGTCTTTTCTACAAGTATTCTCATGGCAATCTCTCTGAGCTTTTTTTAAATAACTGATACTTTTAGATTTAACTTATATACAATCAGGCTAATATCCTCATCTTTGTTGTTGCTATCACAATGTTTTGACCATTTATACCCTCCAGCCTTCATCAGGTGCATATCAATCTGGGTAACTGAATTCAGAACTGGACCATTTAATCAATTTGTGTGTAGACTGTTTTTAATCTAATTCCAATGTCTAGGGATATCTTGTCTAGTCCTTAGTTTTAGTACTGCTCACTTATTACTTGCCATGTTTCTACTGAGTTCAAGAATAAACTGCCCAGCCCAGGGATTGAACTCACAATTACTATGTCACTAAATTTATGAATCAATACTTTCACTAGGCTCCTATCCTGTGGGTATTTGGACTAAGTGAGAACAGTCGCAGAAAGCAATGGCAACCTACTGCGGGATAATCTTCTGCTCAGTTAGTCATGTCTCTTTCGAGACATGATCGCCCCAAGCGTGTATCACGTATGGCACTTAACTGACTGACTGAGAACAGAGTGAAACATAACTTAGCAGTACTAAAAATCAAAACTAGACAAGAATTCCCTGCCCATAGACAGTGGGTAAAAAATTAGTCAAACTCAGTAGATTGCTTTAAATTAGTGAAAGCTAGCCTTGAAGGATTAAGGTTTAATTAACTCATTGATGGGATGGATTAAATAGCAGGGCATATTGGGTTCTATAGCCTTGGTTAGCAACCAGACTACCACAGAAAGTAATGGCAGCCTACTGTGGAAAAATCCTTTGCCTAGTCACTCATGGATTGAAAGAGACATGATCGCTCAAGTGTTTATCATGTATGGCACTTAACTGACTGATCTGGATAAATGGAGTGAATAGTAGAACAAATTGGGTTCTATAGCCTTGGTTGGCAACCAGTCTACTGCATAAAGAAATGGCAACCTACTGTGGGAAAATCTTCTGCCCAGTCAGTCATGTCTTTTTCAAGACATGATCACCCAAGCCTGTATTACGTATAGCACTTAACTGACTGACTGAGTGAGAGGCAACTAAGTATTCTGTTTTTGTTTGTTTTTTTTTTTTGTCGATTTTTTACAAAAATTTTTTCCTCATGGGGCCATTCCATATTTTTCTTTACATGGCTTGGAAAAAATTAATTCAAATAATTTAATCTACTTTGTTTAAGGTATATTTAAAGCCAGAATGTTGAGATAAGAAATAAAATAAATGTTTTATGTCTTATCTTTTAGGTTTTACTACTAGATAGAAAATCAAAGTGGACATTCTTTAAGTGTGATAATTTTTTACCAGGAGTTTTATTAAAAAAACTAAATTGTGTATTGGTCTCACAAGAATTACACAAGGGGAAGAACAACTAAAATGCCCAACAAGCCAAACTGCACACACAATAAAACATGTTTTGACTGGGTGTACAGCTCTTGCTTCATCTAGGAAAAAATATTACAATATAAACAATATTAAGGAGCCTTTTGAAAAGGGCAAAGATGGACAATTTTTTTTCTTTTAGTTATTTCACCCAAAGAAAGGGTGTACCACCACTAGTACACAGGGGTTTACAGTGAGAGAAAAGACTGAGTACAGTGGGATATTGAGGAAAGGATAAAAGATGAATGGGATTCAAGAAGATAGAAGATGGCAATTCATGTTATATTTAAATGTTTAGAGATTGTAGCTATCAGGGAAGAATATATATTTTAATCATTTTACCCCAAGCAAGGTGGGACTGCCACTAGTGTGCATGGGGTAAGAGTGAGAGAAAAGACTGAGTACAGGGGATATTGAGGGAAGGATAAAAAATGAATGGGATTCAAGAAGATAGAAGATGGCAATTGATGTTGTATTTAAATTTTTGGAGATTGCAGCTATCAGGGAAGCAAGTAAACGAAAGGGAATTCCACAGTTGGAAAGTTTGAGAAAGAAGATGTTGGAGTAGAAGTGTCAGTTTCATTTAACTATTTTGATGATAAAAGGGGGGAACCTAGATGCCAATTTTGTAGTACATGTAAATACATGTAGTCAGAGCACCAGGGTAAAAAGCTTGTCAGCAGTTGTTATGTAAACATTTCTAGAAAAGACAGAGGGAAGCCATGTCACATCAGTGAGAAAGTGACTGAAGTCAATTTGCCAAGTCAGAGCCAATTACACTGTCGATCTCTCTTTGAATTTTGTCAAGATCTGAAGATGAATAAAAGGAAAACCCAACCATATATAATGACAACAGTATTCAATACACAAATCAATGGCAGATTTATAAATATACAAAATGGATTCTGATAAGAAAGACTTTTTGGACTGACACTCAGACCCAACCTTCCTAGCAGTAAATGCAGATATAGATTCAATGTTGTCATTCTACTTCAGGTCAGTTGAAACAGTGAGGCCAAGGAGGTACAGTTGTGACGACGCTTTCGGGTCGCTAGTCATGATGGCTTCAACAAAGTAGCTGATCTTCAAGTTGTTTATTACAACGGTGTTCTTCCTCACCCACACTATGAACTTTGATCCTGAGGAAGGCACGTTGAAATCTTGCTAGCTATCTCTTTACTACGTTAAGCAGACCAGACACGCGCACTATTGGGTGCACAATTTGTTATTGTACATTTCTCAAGGATATAACATTTGTGACAACGAGGATTCAAAGAACCCAAGTGGGTAGTCACATTATGAAGTAATGGTGAATATTAAGTCAAACGTCATAGCCTATAATGGTGAATAATATGTAAAAATTAATTGCAAATAATGGTGAATATAAAGTAAAATTCATTGCAAATAATGGTTAATGATAATTCAAATTCATTGCCAATAATGTTGAAAAATATCTAAAATGTCATTGCCGATAATAGTGAATAATAAGTGAAGAAAAACATTCCCAAAAATTATGAATAATAATTAAAATGTAATTTCAATAAAAGTGAATATCAAGTAACAATTCATTGGTGAATAATAATTAAAAATTGATTGCCAATAATGGCAGTAATAGTGAATAATAAAGAAATAGTGATTGTCAATAATGGTGAATAATGAATAAAATTTTATTTCAATAACAATGAATATTAAGTAAAATGACATGGCCAATTATGGTGAATAATAAGTAAAAAGTGATTTGAAATAATGGTGAATAAGTAAAAAAATTATTACCAGTATTATTTGATAATAAGTAAAAAGACATTACAAATATTGGTGAATATTAAGTCAAACGTCATAGCCTATAATGGTGAATAATATGTAAAAATTAATTGCAAATAATGGTTAATGATAATTCAAATTCATTGCCAATAATGTTGAAAAATAACTAAAATGTCATTGCCGATAATAGTGAATAACTGTTTTAGTGGAATATCCTGCTACCCTTTTGGTACAGTAGGATGGATGAGTCCATCTTTTATATGAGAGTCATAGCTACTAATTAGCAAGGAGTGTATATGGTAATGTGTATTGTAGTAGACTAATTTCACAGTGACACTCTTGTACAGAATAATCTGGCTTGTTCTACTAAGTCAATATTTGGTAGTTTACCACTTGGGTGCACAATTTGTTATTGTTTCTTTCTCAAGAATACAACACTAACATATAAGAAAACTAATATCTAAACCAACAAAAGTAGTTTTATACTATATGATTAGATTAAAAAAAGGGAAATCAATAGTTAATACCAAATGAGGAAAAAAAACTAGTAGATATTATATTTGTATAAAAAGTTGATATGATTGTAAAAAAAAAAAAAAATTAAGCTTAAATTTTATGCAATTTAATTACCCAAAACGGAAGCCAGAATACAGAAAATCCTGAAAGGAAGAGGTAATGTTGGCCTGCTTGCACATTGGTCACACGAAAATTACACACTTGTACTTACTGTTCTTTACATTAAGTATACTCATTATACCAAACTGCATACAAAACATGTTTTGACCAAATGTATACTTCTTGTTCCATCAAGTAAAAAATATTACAATATAAATAACATAGAGAAGGTCTTTGAAAGATCAAAAGTGGATGATATATCATTTCTCAAAACAGTGGGTTTATATCAAAAAATATAAACGTAACACTTAGAAATACAGGTATCAAGCCAAACAACATAATTGAAACTATATAATTGTGTACAAAAAGAGCCAGTATTTTGATATCATATGATTGCATAAAAAAATCTGCAGTTGAATACAATTTAAATTTTTATGTAATTTAAGACAGTTTGGGATTTAAATAACCTATAAGAGGTTGATAAGCTGTAAAGCAAAACAACCAAGTGATCAAATATGTGTAAATATTTTAATTCATTATTTCTCTCCAGCATTCTTTTTTTCTTACTATTATCTTTAAAATTTCTTTTAAACAAGTTTCTTGATATGTATTTATGGTAAATTTTTGTTTTGTTCCCCGAAGCCCTTTACCCCTTCAAATCTTTTCAAAACATCCCTATTTCCATACAAATGTATATGCTGAACTCAAATTGGTAATTGTTTATTGAAGAAACCTACCTTTTTTTTTTTTCATTTTATCGGGCAGAAAAATATGGAACTTCTTGTCGCTGTTTCTCTTACCCTGTAACCACGGTTCAAAAATGTTATTCACTGCTGACTGAAATCACGTGTAGTTTTACAATTTTTCTGTTTTTTTTTTTTTGTTTTTTGTTTTTTTTTTACTTCCATTTTGCGATTAATGCACAGAAAATGAGTTCCGAAATACAACAAATCGCTGAGTAATCACTGCCAAAGGAAGTAAACAGAACAAATTCAGTATCCTACGCCTCAGGTCATTCAGCAGTGAATCAGAAATAAGAACGGTGGGAAGGGGTGAGATATAGTCTGATTTATTTCTGGTCGATAACATGAAAAAAGGTATGTTTTTTTTCTATAAACAATTATCGATTTGAGTTTAGCATATACATTTGCACAGAATTAAAGATGTATTGCAAAGATTTGAGGTCAGTAAAGGCCTTTGGGGAACAAAACAAAAATTTACTGTATTTATTTTCATTTTTTAAACAAACTAGAACTTAGATAAATATATTTTTTTTTGTTCATATTTTCACTACAATTGACAATTCTACAAATTATAACAATTTTTGTCAAAACCTAAAAATTTCTTTGATTTTAATCTCTTGATGCATTTACCTAATTTTTTTTTTTTACATTGTTGCATTATCAAAAGACATTTGATTGACTTTTTTTCTTTTAAATATCAGAGAGCAGTGCCTGTACGGTTGGCAATTGCAAGAACATTCCTGACGTTGATACGAACTTTAAGGAAAGCAGAACACAGAGAACAACTGTTAAATCAACTTTCAACAGGTAAATAGTTTTGATTTAACTTAGTTTTATCAAAGCTAAATATACATTAAACTAAAACTCCTGTTTGAATGCAAAATTGTAAGCAAGCTAATAACTTCTTTTCATTAATTTTATAGAAATTTGTTATTTAATCCTAAAAGTTTCACTAAAGATGTATCATCCTTAAGTGTTTTTTTTTTTTTGTTTTTTTTTAATCATATCACCCCGGGCAAGGCGGTAATGCCACTGATGTGCAGGGGACTATGTAAGAGTGACAAGATTGGAAAAGAGAAACGGAGTGTGAACTGGGCTTTAGTTTAGTCTATCTACTCCAATTGAAAAAAATAAAGAAAAAGGAAAGAGTGAAAAGATTGGAAAAGAGAAAACCGGAAACCACATCCTAAACAGGGAACAAGGGATGAGCCTCTACACCTGTACAATAGACATGGGTGGAGTGTGAACTGGGCTTTAGTTTAGTCTATCTACTCCAATTGAAAAAAATAAAGAAAAAGGAAAGAGTGAAAAGATTGGAAAAGAGAAAACCGGAAACCACATCCTAAACAGGGAACAAGGGATGAGCCTCTACACCTGTACAATAGACATGGGTGGAGTGTGAACTGGGCGATAGTTTAGTCTATCTACTCCAATTGAAAAAAATAAAGAAAAAGGAAAGAGTGAAAAGATTGGAAAAGAGAAAACCGGAAACCACATCCTAAACAGGGAACAAGGGATGAGCCTCTACACCTGTACAATAGACATGGGTGGAGTGTGAACTGGGCGATAGTTTAGTCTATCTACTCCAATTGAAAAAAATAAAGAAAAAGGAAAGAGTGAAAAGATTGGAAAAGAGAAAACCGGAAACCACATCCTAAACAGGGAACAAGGGGATGAGCCTCTTCACCTGTTCAATATTCGTGGGTGGAGTGTGAACCGGGCGATAGTTTAGTCTATCTACTCCAATTAAATGCTATGTATTAATTATGTTAGTTTATGTATAAATCGTAACTACTTTTTAAAATTCACTTAACACACCTAACCTAAATCTCATTGCTCCGAGTGTGGCATAATTTATTGACAACCCTTTGCCATTGACAAGGAGGTTATCAATGCTTATATTTCTTGCCTTTTTGCAGCTAGGGGTGTTAACTGCTATGCAAACCCCTTTATCCTCCAGGTGAGGTAGACTGGTTGCCAACCAAGTCTATAGAATTCAATCTGTCCTGTTATTTAACCCATAACTAGAAGGAGAAGAGATGAATTAATATTTTCCCAATAGTATCTAAACTTATTTATAAATGGAACTTTGTGTGTGTGTCCTATAGACACTGAAACGGCTGAACCGATTGTCTTGAAAATTTACACAGTTGTACTATAAGCGTCTGCGAGTGTTATTAGCTAGGTTTTGTGTCAAGGTACCCCCCCCCCCCCGATAAATATCGATAATCGAAAAAATCGGGTTATAGAAGGAGTGGTCCAGTTTGAATCAAATTTGATACACGCATAGACAAAGACATAAAAAACGATATTCAGAAGTTTCAAGGTTGCAGTTCTTACAACAGTGCAGAAAATCAATAATATATATATATATATATATAAAAAAGGCAAGATGTTTTTATCCGATTCTCACCAAACTTCTCACAAATATTCTTTAGGCTGTGTCTGAGCTCCAAGACCATGGATTAGTTTTAAAGCTTTCATTACACCCGAGCAACACCGGGCTATACTGCTAGTTTGTGCATAAGTGAATGCAACTAATTCAACTCTAATTCAAACTCTACTCTCTGATTTATCATTCCAAACCAAAATTCACTGCACCACAACACACATCCATAACTCTTAATATATATAGCACTAATTCAATTTGCCATGGGTAGCAATCCATTATATCTGAGGATGGGATCCTTGTAGTTAAGGGCTTCAGGTATTATGTACACAATACTTCAGCCCTCAGTTGGGATAGATGGGCAGTCTGATCTGCAAGCCCTAGCACCATTTCACCTATAACTTCACAACTTACAAAAAAAAAATCATACACACACTAACCAAATTTACTCAAATTGGTACCAGAAAGTGGTAGCAAGGGTTAATTAGGTTATAACTAAAATGTATCATTAAAAATGAAAACTTATATTTAACTTCACAAAGGTAGAAAAAAATTGATGACTATATATAAATATTTAACCCGAGTATAAACCCTGAATTGCCTGTGTGAATTGGGTTCATTATATTCATTTACATGGAAAAGTATAAATCCATCTTCTCCCTCTCTATGGTGACTTTCTAAGCAAAACTTAGTTGCTGCATAAGGCTGAAAGAATGAGGCACCCAGTGAGGATCAAACTCACTACTCAGTTTTAGTTAATCTAGCAAGACAAGCTTTCTAACTATTGCATGATAATGGAGTGCCCAGCTTCAAAAATACGCACATTCTGTAGTGTAGGAGGATGTCGTCAGTGATGTAATTTACTCAGGTCACTGGGCAGTTTCGGGTCTTGCAACATCATACTACCCTCGCTGAGTTGACCCCGTCAGAGCTAATCAGACTCCGATGCACCCTCCTTCTGTTCTATGCTATACAACACTGATTTATTTTTCTAAGCCGACTTGTGTTTAATACTGGCAGGAAACACATAAGAAGAGTCCATAGCGTTCGAGTAAGTTGGGTTTTTCAAGCAGTCGGAAAGAAATTTTCATTTAATATAATTAAATCCAAACTTCAGTCTAAAATTACAAGACAAATAATTCCTCCTCTCCCCGAGAAAAAAAACTGACATGTATCATTGTTTCTAAAGAGTAAAATTCCATATAAAATATTTAGATTCTAGCATTAAATAATCTATATAGGTTGATATGCAGCTAGACAAAAACTACAAACCAATCATAGCATTATTCATAGTAAAGAATTTATCAAATTAATGTAGGTTGCTTAATGTCAATCCTGTCAGTTTGAATTGTCATTTTTATCTTTGTCCAAAAACATCCATTGTTTAAATTTTATTTGTTAATTTTCTATGTAATATTTACTATTTCTTTTCAGATTTTCTAAAAGGAAACTGCCATTATAGGGCCCTTTACCTTGATATTTGTTCTATCAGCCTGGATATATATTCAAAATCCTTCTTTAAAGAACACTTTTTTGACAATTGTCTCAGTCTGTATCGTGATCCTGTGCCAAATATTCGGCTAAAACTTTGCCGATTTATTCCTCAAATGAAACAGACTCTCAATTCTCCAGAGGATGATGCTCGCTTGTATGATCTCACTAATGTCATCAGCAAAATACGATGTACTGATCTCGATCAAGATGTTTTGGAGTGTGCTAGACAGGTCAGTATCTCATATTTTCCCTTAACTTTTGTATAAAATATAAAAATTGGCTGAGACAAAAGCATCTTAATAAATTTATGAAGGTATTAACTTTAATTAGCTTTGATATTTCTTGAAATAATTTGAGAAACCAATAAAAATGTTAGGAGCTAATTAATCATACTAGGAGATATGTAGAAGTAATTTGTTTACGTTTTTATTTAAAATCAAAACAATTTGGGGAAAAAACTTATTTTCTTTACTGTGATACCGAGATATTTTTAATGTAAGTGCAGTACTAGACTGGTATCAAGATCTCATCTATATGCAGTTGAGCTGGCTAGAGGTAGCCATAAATTCTGTACCAACAGTTTTTTTTCTTGCACTTCTTGCTTCTGGAACTCCCTTCTGGCTTTATACTTTCCAGCCAATTTTAATCTTCAAATCTACTGTCCTTCTGATTACTCTTCTTTTTCTTCCTGTTCATCAGTAATGTTTATGTTCCTAATTCTTTCGCCCCTTTCAGATGTGCAATGTGGTGCATTGGATATCAGCTCAAAATGAGAAATCAAACAGCTGTTTGAATTCGAATTAAATTTGTTGCATTCACTTATGTGCAAATACCCTTAGAAAAGGTATTAATCTGCCGCTTCTTCCTCCAGCTATGAGTTAAACAGTAGAATAGATTGGGTTCTATAGCCTTGGTTGGCAACCAGTTTACCACAGTAAGTAATGACAACCTACTGTGGGAAAATCTTCTGCCCAGTCAGTCATGTCTCTTTCAAGACATGATTGCCCAAGTGTGTATTATGTATGACACTTAACTGACTGAATATAATAGTTGAACTCATGATTAAGGCTTCTACTGGTCATAAAGTGGGGGATCCGTTTATTACTTCATAGCAATAGGGAACCGATCCCCCACTAATTACTACATAATAATATAGTACATTTCTTTTCCCTCTAGCTAAGAGTCAAATAACAGGACAGATTGGGTTCTATAGCTTTGGTCGGCAACCAGTCTACCGCAGAAAGTAATGGCAACCTACTGTGGGAAAATCTTCTGCCCAGTCAGTCATGTCTCTTTCAAGACATGATTGCCCAAGTGTGTATCATGTATGACACTTAACTGACTGAATAAAAATTTAAAAAATAGCATAAAAAAAAATGTATATTCCAGTACGTGTGTTATGGTGCAGTGGATCAGCTTGGAATGGGAAAATCAGTAGATCCGAGTTTGAATTCATTCACTTACACACAAATACCCTTGGGAAAGGTATTAATCCATCTTTTCTTCCTCTAGCTATTGGTTGAATAGCAGGACAGATCGGGTTCTGTAGCCTTGGTTGGTAAACAGTCTACAGTAGAAAGAAATGATAACCTACTGCAGGAAAATATGCCTAGTCAGTCAGGACAGAGACATGATTGCCCAAGCATGTATCATACATGGCACTTAACTGACTGCAAACAAAAATAATCACTTTTAAAATGTTTTTAATATCATTACAGATCAGTGTTTCTCTACTATTGTTCCCTGGAAGCCTAGCGTTCTACAAGAGGTTTCTAGTAATTCCTTGAGAATCAGTAATGAATAGACTAATGCATTTTTATGTAATTTTTGTTTAATTTTACATTTGTAATTTTACTATTTACATACACCATATTGTGGGAAAATCCGTGTTTATTATAAAAGAGATAGATATTAATAAAGTTTTATAAAGATTTTTATGCAGGGTTTTTTTTTTCTGACATTGAAACTATTTCAAGAGTTCCAAAGAGTAAAAATGTTAAGAAACACTACTATAGATTAAGTACACTAGATCAAGAACTTTTTTTTTAATTTTATAAACATTAATAGGGAACCAGTTTGTTAAGTAAATTCATTATAAACTATTGCCCTATGCAAACCAAAAGAAATACATGATTTTTTAAAATCTAAAAAGTAATTTTAATTCTTGAAATTAATAATCTGAAATTCTTTTCTCATATATTAATATCGTTTAAATACTTTCAGATCACAAATTTAAAAATTATTTTGAAAATAGGGATTATTTCAGGCCGCAATACCTATTATACAACTCCATCAAAAATATTCTCTTTTAATTTTTAATATTCTTTAATGTTTCATTTATCACATTTGTTTTCACTTAATTTTATTTTTTTGAATACAGGCCTTATGGGAATTAGAACAAATTGTGGTTCCTGTTCATTTGGTGAGAACTTTTATCTTTTTTAAAAATGTTATATTAAATTGGAATTAATATACAGTAAAATAATTAAACATAAATTATTTTTCCTATAAAAACAAACATTTAATAAAATGAAAGAAAAACGTAAAAATGGAAGTATAATCCCACTAATATCAAATTGAAAAAAGAGGGTTTCATCGAATAATATAAACAAATTTTTTTTTTATAGTAGTCCTTTCCAGTTGTCCAATCAGTTTTTTAATGTTAAGATGTTAAACTTCCCAAAAATCTCTATTCTTAACTTCACATATGAACTTAACAATAACAAAATGTATTGATAGATACTAATAATAATAAATTCCCTACCTCCCCATAAAAAAACAAGACATAATCACTTGCATTCTAAACTATAAAAGTGCATGCCTTGACTATCGCAAAAAAGCTATTATATTTGAATAAAGATATCCTGCCTATATATAGTTTTGAGCTGTGATAATGTTTAGCACCAAGATTGTTGTTTTTGAAGTTTTACTGATAAAAGGTATTTTGGCAAGCAGGTTTTTTATTGTAAAGTGCTCAATATGAGGATAGAGATAGAGCATTGATAGCTTTAATGCAAAGAATTTGTCACTTTAACTGAGCAGGTTCATGCTGACACTGAAGTTTCGTGAGGACACCGTTATGATGTCTTCATTCATCAGGGCTGTATTTTTTTTTTTTTCACCCAATGAGTGAACACATCATAATGTTGTTCTTATGAAACTTCAAAATCAGCATGAACCTGCTCAGCCAAAGTGACAAATTCTTTGCATTAAACATATATATATTGTAAGGAAGTGAAAGAACAAATAGATTAAAAACCTACTGTTTGTTACATCTGCTTTCATAAAAAAGTACTCAATACAGCGTAGAGCTTAATATCATCCTCACTATCCTTACTCATCTGTCACCTTCCTCCTGACATTACCTATGTCTAACCACTCCTTCTCTTTACCTTCCCCTATGTAGCCCCATGCGCAATGGTGGCAGTGGAATGCCTTGCTTGGGGTGAGATGATTAAAAAAAAAAAAATTTATTTGTAAAAGCTTTATATGACTACACAAAAAATTTTCATGTTTCAGAACATTATTGTTCTTCTTCAGGGGATACTTTAAAAAAACAAATGGTGAAAATGATTTATTTTACAAAATATGAAGTATAAACAACCAATAAACCACTATTTCTCTTTACACAGAGAATACTATGCAGATTGTATAAATATGGTCTCCAAAACTTTCAGGTGATAATCTGAGTATGAATAACTTAAAGCAAAATATATCTCCATATTGGGCCAAAGTACACTGCCAATCATGCATTACCAGATCAATAATTTGGGAGATAAAGTAACTTCGGGTTAAGTAATAAAATGTTTTATATTTTTGTAAAAGTTAAGTAGTAAGAAAAGTTCTCAGTCAGACCAAGAAACTGAAAAATGATGTTTGATTATTTAGACAGATTTTGAGAAGTGGGTCAGGCCAAGAACTTTTCAGCACTGACCCAGAGAAATTATATGGTGACAACTTAAAGAATTGTTGTATTGCCTCCAGCAAATTAACAAAGGGTAAAACATGATACCATATAGTTTGAAGTATAAGCTCATTTGTTTAAGTTTCTAAAGATTTTAAAATGAAAAATAGTAGCATTTGCCATTAGTCCTTATCATGGTTGTTATACTTACAACATTCCAGTCAGTCCTTCTTCAGATGTCTGGTATATTAAACAACCTTCTCAAGGATAGATTGTTCTCATTCTCTTTTCTATGATCGGGAATAATGAGTAGGGAATAACCAGTGTACATATGAAACACTGACAATCTCATCAGCAAAATTAGCAAAGAAAGGAGTACCATCTAACAGTCTCTGGCTAAGAAAAAAAAGAAACTCAAAGATTCAGCAATCTGAATGCAGACATTAAGTTTAAAGCCCTAAAACAACACCACTAAATTGTCCAAGAGACACATATCTGACTCACTGACAGTTGTGAATTCAGTTCCTGGGCTGGGTAATGGGAAACAAACATTTAATACAGAATAGTTAAACTAAACTAGATAGTATTCATTTATGCCCCTAAGATTGAATAAAGTGTTTTTTAATATATTACTGTTTACAACTGATACCTGACGAAAACTGAAACATTGGGATTACATTAGCCTGAATGAAAAGGCATATAATAATAATTTCTCAACTCCAAAATTCTAGCATAAACTGGAAAATAGTTGATAATTCAGTATTTAATACTTATATAAAGCATGCAATTAAACTTTGCTTCTAAATATGTAAATGTTTACATTACTGAAAAAATGTGGAGAATAACTTTGGAGTACATAAACATGCTTTAAATATTTTGTTTTCAGCTTGTTTCTAAAACTCAGGAAAAATTACAAACTGCTGAAGACTTGATTGATTTGCACAGAGAAGCAGAAGAAGTCAGTTTGTTGAATGTAAGTATTTATGGTTTTTAATTACTTTTTTATGGTTTTTAATTACTTTTTTTTATGGTTTTTAATTAATTTATTTTATGGTTTTTAATTAATTTATTTTATGGTTTTTAATTAATTTATTTTATGGTTTTTAATTAATTTATTTTATGGTTTTTAATTAATTTAATTTTATTTTGGTTTTTAATTGGTTTTTAATTAATTTATTTTATGGTTTTTAATTAATTTATTTTATGGTTTTTAATTAATTTATTTTATGGTTTTTAATTAATTTATTTTATGGTTTTTAATTAATTTATTTTATGGTTTTTAATTAATTTATTTTGGTTTTTAATTAATTTATTTTATGGTTTTTAATTACTTTTTTATGGTTTTTAATTATTTATTTTATGGTTTTTAATTACTCTTTTTATGGTTTTTAATTACTTTTTTTATGGTTTTTAATTACTTTTTTTATGGTTTTTCATTTTTTTATGGTTTTTAATTAATTTTTTTATGGTTTTTAATTACTTTTTTTATGGTTTTTAATTACTTTTTTATGGGTTTTAATTACTTTTTTATGGGTTTTAATTACTTTTTTTAATGGGTTTTAATTACTTTTTTAATGGGTTTTAATTACTTTTTTAATGGGTTTTAATTACTTTTTTAAATGGGTTTTAATTACTTTTTTTAAATGGGTTTTAATTACTTTTTTTTATGGGTTTTAATTACTTTTTTTTTATGGGTTTTAATTACTTTTTTTTATGGGTTTTAATTACTTTTTTTTATGGGTTTTAATTACTTTTTTTTTATGGGTTTTAATTACTTTTTTTTTATGGGTTTTAATTACTTTTTTTTTATGGGTTTTAATTACTTTTTTTTTATGGGTTTTAATTACTTTTTTTTTATGGGTTTTAATTACTTTTTTTTTATGGGTTTTAATTACTTTTTTTTTATGGGTTTTAATTACTTTTTTTTTATGGGTTTTAATTACTTTTTTTTTATGGGTTTTAATTACTTTTTTTTTATGGGTTTTAATTACTTTTTTTTTATGGGTTTTAATTACTTTTTTTTTATGGGTTTTAATTACTTTTTTTTTATGGGTTTTAATTACTTTTTTTTTATGGGTTTTAATTACTTTTTTTTTTATGGGTTTTAATTACTTTTTTTTTATGGGTTTTAATTACTTTTTTTTTATGGGTTTTAATTACTTTTTTTTTATGGGTTTTAATTACTTTTTTTTTATGGGTTTTAATTACTTTTTTTTTTATGGGTTTTAATTACTTTTTTTTTATGGGTTTTAATTACTTTTTTTTTATGGGTTTTAATTACTTTTTTTTTTATGGGTTTTAATTACTTTTTTTTTTATGGGTTTTAATTACTTTTTTTTTATGGGTTTTAATTACTTTTTTTTTTATGGGTTTTAATTACTTTTTTTTTTATGGGTTTTAATTACTTTTTTTTTTATGGGTTTTAATTACTTCAACATTTAGATAATGCAAAACGAAAATTTAAATAAAAATATTCTAAATACACATTTGCTAGATAAGCTAACTGTTTTCAAATAACCAATAGCTTTTCAAAAACTATGAACCTTTGTGTCAGCAAAAAAATTGGGTTGTCAAAAAATCAGCTTTTCCCATGAATACACAATTTTAACTACGTTACTTCCTCGCCAATGATTAGAATGTAAATACAAACTACGCATATGAAAGTGAATTTATACATTTTCTTGGTTCTTGAGAATTGATAAAGATAATAAATCCTATTTATAAGATATTTTATTTAGACTATTATTTATTGGAATGGTTGGCAAAACATTGGATAATTGCCAATCAATTCAAACTTTATAAACTTGCAAAAAAATAAGGATTTCCTTACCGTTGGTTCACATACTTTAATTAGGAAATCTTTATAAATTTATGAATAAAATTTTTTTCATATTTATTTCATTATAAATTGGTAAATTATAATTATCACATTGCATTAGTTCTAATTATATTAATTTTTAGAATGTCATTAATATAAAATTATTCTTGTAAATTAACAATCTAGTAAATAAATAGCATTTAATATTTTTTTTTATTCTCAAGAACCCCAAAAAGATTGATCCACTTTCATCATCTGTTAGGCTTTGATTCCAATTCTAATCATTGCTTTTTAAAGCAATAAACATTTCCAAGAAGTGAAGAGTTAAAATAATAGTGGTATTAAGAGGAAAAAAATATTCTTTTGGCTCTGTTATTTTTGCAGGCATAAAGGTCCATGTTTACTACATATAACAGATTTTAGAAAAATTGAAATACCATCATGAAAAATATAAATTATTTAAGTTTTTCTTTTTTAACGATTTAAACTTAATTCATATAAAATTACTAACTGAAAAATATTCATTGTTACCTAATATTATGTGCCATGAAAAGAGATCTTAAATTTTGAAGCTTTAGTTTCTTTAATGTTCCCATGTAATGATAGATTCAGTTAGTTGAATGCCATACGGGATACACGCTTTGGGCAATCATGTCTTGAAAGAGACATAACTAACTGGGCAGAAGATTATCCTGCAGTAGGTTGCCATTGCTTTCTGCTGTAGACTGGTTGCCAACCAAGGCTATAAAACCTAATTAAATGTTCTATTATTATCTGGAGGGAAGAGATGGTGTACTACCTTTCCCAAGGGTATTTGTGTGTAAGTGAATGCAAAGAATTTAACTGGAATTTGAAATCAGCTCCCTGATTTGTCAGTCTGAGTCCATATCCATTGCACCACAATGCACATTCTTGATAGATTAAATGACTATAAAAGAAGGATCTGCAATGTAATTGCTCCTGACTTGGCATCTTGACTTCAATTACTTTCTCACCAACATGACATGCCTTAACTCTGTCTTTTTTACAAATATTTTCATGGCAATAGCTCTGATGAGCTTTTTTTTTTTTTTTTACCCTGGTGCCCCAACAGCATGAATTTAAGCATGCTACTAGACTGGCATCTAGGTTACACCTTTTTACTGATGAAATAGTTAAATGTAACTACCAATTCTACCCAGACAGTTTTTTTTTTCTCACACTTCCCACCTGTGAAACTCCATTCCATTTAATTGCTTCTTTGATAGCTACAATCACCAAAAATTTAAATGCAAAAACAATTACCATCTTTCTTCTTGAATCCTTTCCATGTCTTGACCTTTCTTCAACTCCAACTATACCCAGCCTTTTCTCTTACTGAAACACCCTGAACACTAGTGGCAGTCTCATTTTGCTTAAGTTGAAATGATTAAGTAAAAAAATAATAAAAATCAGTATAGCATGTTGTTGTCATTAAAATCTTAGATAATCTTTTAAATGTAGTGTACAAAATACATGTGACATTTTTTTAGAATCCTAGATAATTTCTTAAATGTAAAGTACAAAATACATGTGACATATTTTTTAAATCTTAGATAATTTTTTAAATGTAATATATAAAATACATGTGACTTTTTTTTTAAATCCTAGATATTTTTTAAATGTAAAGTACAAAATACATGTAACATTTTTTTAGAATCTTAGATAATTTCTTAAATATAAAGTACAAAATACATGTGACATATTTTTTAAATCCTAGATAATTTTTAAAATGTAATATATAAAATACATGACATTTTTTAGAATTCTAGAAATTTTAAAATGTAAAGTACAAAATACATGTGCTCTGTTTTTCTAATAAATACTTGTGAGTTATTCAAATTATTGTTTTTATTTATGAATATCTTCTATTTTTAGGATGAGAAAATTGAAGAAAAAGCAAAAGCAAAAAAAGAGGTACAATATTCTAAAATACCTTCACCTAGAAAAGTCATTGGTAAGTTTTACAAGTTATATTGGTTTTACTGTATTTTATATTTTAGAATGCATTTAAAAAAAAAAAAAGAACCAAATCCATACATTTAAAGGATTTAAAAGATTGAATCAATTCCTAGATCTGCTGATAGGAAAGTGATTTATTGTGCCATGCTAGACAATTTTTCTCACCAAAATCCATCTTGCACATTTATAAATCTACCATTTGTCCATGCATTGAATATTTCTGCCATATCTGGTCTAATACTATTGCTATATATTTCAAGATTTTCAACAAAATTCAATACCAACTATTTTGGCATTAATGACTCATACTGGTTGATATGTCAGTTGAATAATGAAGCAACCAACCAATCATTCAATCAACAAAATTCACAGAAAAATCTGTAAAATTATCAGCCCTGACCTGGCATCTCTGCTTCAGACCATTTCTCACCACCATAACATAACTTCCCTCTGTCTATTCTATCGATATTTTAATTGATATTGTTTTAATGAACTCTCATGCTTGGTAACTTGACTGCATGAATTTAAACATACTGCTAAATTGGCTATTAGGTCTCATTGTATTAACTGTTGAAATAGCAAGATGTAATCATACTTTCTATTCTGTAGTTTCTAATAGTTTCTCTTCTCATAGTTCCCACCTGTGGAACTCTCTTTCAGTTGCTTGCTATCTTCAAAGATTTAAATGAAACTTCAATTGCTATCTTTTATCTTCCTGAATCCACTTCTTTTATTATACTTTTTCCTAATTAAGGTGGTCTCATTTTCTTTTACTCTCAGTAGCATCTTAGTAGTTTTATCACCTTATTTGAGCTGAAATAATTAAAAAATCATATCTTTTTCGTAGGAGATCATATATTGGTGTGTGTAATTTAAATGCAATATCAGTCATCATTCAGCCTCTTTGAATTCTATTCTTTTATTGGTCTATATTTTTAATAATGTTGTTCTTAGACTCTTTCAATCTTAATAACCTCATGCATCTTAATGGCGTCATCACTATGCTTGGGACGAAACAATTAAAACAAATTTTATATTTTTGCCATACTAATAATATATTCTTTTCATAATAACAAGTTCTACACACTGCTCTATAAACAGTCAAAATGTAATAACTAACATATTCAGATAACAAATATAATTTTTATGCTTAGTAAAATGTAAAGCAAACTTGAATTATGAACTAAATTGCCAATTATTATCTGATTTGAATTTTTTGTTTTAGTTCCAAAAACTACTGCTTCTGAGAAGAGTAAGTCAACTCCTACTTTAAAGGATAGCAAGAGATCTCTGAGTACCTCCTCATCTGTTTTGCCACAGGTGTCTTCACCAAAAGGCAAGTATTAATTCCAATTTCCTATTTAACTATTTAATTCACATTTTCTTTTATGTTATAAACTATTTTTCATCATTCTTTTTTTTTTCAATTTCTCTGTACCAGATTTTGTGGGTTACATGTCAGGAATATCATTTTTAATTACAGCATCATTTATTTCCTGGTTATAATGATAAACTACATCAATGCTTCTGATCAGGAGGTTTTGAGGAGCATGGAACCACCTCTTAATTGCTATTGTTCACAGATCCATTCTGACACCTGTTATACTTCCAGCTATAGGCAAATAATTAACTCCCCCAAACTTGGGTCAAAATTCTATGAAAATATAAAAATAGATTTTTATTGTAAAAATACCAGCAATACTCTTGACTTTTGACAAAAACCTTTTTACAAAAATGATTCCAGTTAAATTCCTTGCATTCACTTACACACAAATACCTTTGGGAAAGGTATTAATCCGTCTCTTCCCTTCAATTATGGGTTAAATAATAGGACAGACTGGGTTCTATAGCCTTGATTGGCAATCAGTCTACCCCAGAAAGCAATTGCAACCTACTGTGGGATAATCTTCTGCACAATCAGTCATGTCTCTTTCAAGGCATGATCACCCAATTAAGGCTTCTACTGGTCATAAAATGGGTGATTGGTTTTCTATTGTTATGAAGTAATAAACTGATCCCCCACTAATTACTACTTAATAATATAATACATCCCTTCCCCCTCTAGCTATGAGTCAAATAACAGGAGCGATTGAGTTCTATAGCCTTGGCTGGCAACCAGTTTACTGCAGAATATAATGGCAACCTATTGCGAGAAGATCTTCTGCCCAGTCAGTCATGTCACTTTTGTGACATGATCACCAAAAGCATGTATCATGTATGGCACTTAACTAGCTGACTTAATATAATAGTTAGAATCATGATGAAGGCTTCTACTGGTCATAAAGTTGGTGGGAGGGGGTTGATTTTATATTATTATGAAGTAATAAACTGATCCCTTACTAATTACTACTTAATAATATAATACATCTCTTTCCCCTCTAGTTATGAGTCAGATAACAGGAGCGATTGGGTTCTAGACTGGTTGCCTTGGCTGGCAACCAGTCTACCACAAAAGCAATGACAACCTACTGCAGGATAATCTTCTGCACACTCAGCCATGTCTCTTTCAAGGCATGATCACCCAAAGCATGTATCAAGTATGGCACTTAACTGACTAATGTCAATGAAACTTGATCTACAAATTGATTTTTTACAAACAATACTTATTCTATTCATACAAATCTATCCTAAAAATTTTGTCAGCACTGAATGACCCATTGAGGTTGAAATACCATAAAAACAAATTAAACCTCACCAGTTTCATTTAATTTTGCTTAAATGCATTTAGAATATTTTACTCTTTAAATAAAGATGAATATGATATATTATTGCACAAACAATCTTTAGTTCTAAAAAGTGGTGTTCTCAAACTGTATTTTTAGAAATGATTTTTAACCATGGGATAAATTAGTTCAAATAATAAGAGCTAATATCAGTACAGATATTACTTGAATCCTAATCATTGAAAGTCTTAAAATATACTTCCAAAATTAATACAATGCTAAAGTATCTATAAAAATACATGAAACAATTTGTTAATTCTAAAATAAAACTATTTACATTGTTTACAGTTTGATTAATGTCCTCATCTTTGATATTGCAATCACATTTTGGCCACTGTGCCCTCCGTCCTGCAAATACCAATCAGTCTGGATAACCTTCAGGAAATTTCAAATTGAACTATTTAATCTATGGGGATAAACTATTACCATTTTATTGTCCATGTCTAAGGATGTCTCGGATGTGCATTGTGGTACAGTGGATATCGACTCGGAATGACAAATCAGTGTGCCAAGTTCGAATTTCAGTTGAATTCCTTGCATTCGCTTATGCACAAATATCATTGGGAAAGGTATTAATCCATCTCTTCCCTCCAGTTTTGGGTTAAATAATAGTATAGATTAGGTTCTATAGCATTGGCTGGCAACCAGTCTACCACAGAAAGCAATGGCAACCTACGGCGAAATAATCTTCTACCCAGTCAGTCATGTCTCTTTCAAGACATGATCGCCTAAATGTGTATCACATATGGCACTTAACTGACTGAAGGATGTCTCATCTTGGTTAATTGTTCAGTTGTTATTGAATCTGACAAAAAACCAGTTTCAATATTTTTGTTAACTGTTTTATTAATTGAAGAAAGATGAATGTCTATTGACCCCCATCCTCATGAGAGAAAAGAAAAGAAAATAAATTAAAAAAAAAAGAAAATGCTGAAGACTCTTCTTCAACTTCCTGTTCTTCTGCTAATGAATTCTCTATATTACTTTTTACTATCTTGGCCAGGGATTGAACTCAGTTATTATATCAGCAAATGTAATTCTCTAGGGCTTTGTATCATGGGACAATCTTTAAAACTAAAACTTAAAGAGTCTTTTTCATTGTTTTTAAAAATTGTTTTTCTTTTTACATCCTCTGATACTTCAACCATATTTTCCATGATGGATATCTTTTATATATCAACCTTATTTTCCATGATGGATATCTTTTATATATCTTTTATATTTCAACCATATTTTCCATGATGGATATCTTTTATATATCTTTTATACTTCAACCTTATTTTCCATGATGGATATCTTTTATATATCTTTTATATTTCAACCATATTTTCCATGATGGATATCTTTTATATATCTTTTATATTTCAACCATATTTTCCATGATGGATATCTTTTATATATCTTTTATATTTCAACCATATTTTCCATGATGGATATCTTTTACATCCTCTGATACTTCAACCATATTTTCCATGATGGATATCTTTTATATATCTTTTATATTTCAACCATATTTTCCATGATGGATATCTTTTATATATCTTTTATATTTCAACCATATTTTCCATGATGGATATCTTTTATATATCTTTTATATTTCAACCATATTTTCCATGATGGATATCTTTTATATACCTTTTATACTTCAACCTTATTTTCCATGATGGATATCTTTTATATATCTTTTATACTTCAACCATATTTTCCATTGTGGATATCTTTGTCATCACTTCTCTTTCTTTTATTTTTCTTATCTTTTGCCGCAGCATTCTTTCTTTCTTTTTTTACCTCAATATTATTAGTTCAATATATATATATATATATATATATATATATATATATATATATTACGGAAATTAACAAAGATTAACAAAAATTGGTTATAAACAAACAACAATCTGAAATGATTTGTTTTAACATTATTTTTGATCGATACTCATATTTAAGTAGATATTCTGTTTTTAATTAAGCAGTATTACATTTTTATATCTACTGTAACATGTTTACATTTGTTGACATTGATACATTTCAGAGCAGATAGGCTTGATTGGAACCTCATTTAGACTGGAGGTCATTCATGGCCGAGAGGTCTAAGACATTGCCAGATTAAATGGTAGCTTCCCCTATGTGGATAGGGGTCGCAGGTTCGAATTCTGCCAAATGGCACACATTTTTGTAAAAAAATTATCATAAATAATCAGGCCAGTAGATATAAATATATAATACTGTTTAATTAAAACAGAATATCTACTTAAATATGAGTCAGTAGGTTAAGTGCCATGCGTGATACACACTTGGGCGATCATGTCTCTTTCGAGACATGACTGACCGGGCAGAAGATTATCCCGCAGTAGGTTGCCATTGCTTTCTGTGGTAGACTGGTTGCCGACCAAGGCTATAGAACCCAATCTATCCTATTATTTAATCCATAACTGGAAGGAATAGACAGATTAATACCTTTCCCAAGGGTATTTGCATGTAAGTGAATGCAATGAATTCAGCTGGAATTCAAACTCGGTTCCCTGCTTTCTCATTCTGAACTGATATCCACTGCATCACAACACACATCAATCAAAAATAATGTCCAAACAAATCATTTCATATATATATATATATATATATATATATATATATATACTATAGTCATCCACAGACAGATCTGTTTCACTGTATTACAGCTCATCAGTATGGCTTAGACTCCAGTCACTTCCTAACCTAGGATTGAAACCTGACCGAATTTGCATCAGTCGGCGATTCTACCCCTAGGCCACGAGCGTCCAGTAGAAGAAGGCAGGCTTTTTAACGCATTTAAACACACCCAATAGTTAGAGTGCTCCAATTCTTTATCGAATGAGCGGTGCGTAAATGCGGGAGTAGCTACAGTTTACAAAGTCTACCACTCTTCCATAGTGCTCAATCAGAGTGTGAGAGCATAAATACTATAGTCATCCGCAGACAGATCTGTTTTGCTGTATTACAGCTCATCAGTATGGCTTAGACTCCAGTCGCTTCCTAACCTAGGATTGAATATATATATATTTTAAACTTCAATCTTATTTTTCATAGTGGATACCTTTGTCATCACTTCTCTTCTTTTATTTTGCTTATCTTCTACTGAAGCATTCTTTTTTTTATGATCTTCTTTCTTAATTAATGAATCCCATATGGTGTTTATATCTATTTCTAAAGAAATAAAGTTGTTTTCTTCAGTGTACATGTTATAGACATAATACTAAGTTAAATATATGGATCAAAATCCAAGATGAATAAAATAATTAAAGAACAGCTAGAAAAAAAAGTGTCTTTAATTTAATGTTTCACTTCAAGAAGCTTCTTTAGAGATTTTTTAAAAGATGAATTATTTAAAAAAAAAACATTTTTAAAACTCTTTTAAAAGTCCTCAGAGACAGTATACCTCAATCAATATACTGTCTCTGTAGATGTTTAAAAGATTCTTTTTTAATTTAATTTTTTAACAGTTAATCAAGATGAGATGTTCATAAATATGAACAGTGGAGTGTGAACAATCTACCTCACTACATAGATTGAATAAAGGATTTAATTCAAAACTATAAATGATAACAAAAATTCAGATAGAAATTAAAATAGAATTATTTCTTCATTATCTTGATTTTTAAACTTAATTCTTATTTATTTAAATACTTAATGACAATATATGTATTTTTGAATATGTCATCATTCAAAACAAATTTAAAATTTTTGTCCAGACATTTAACTTTGCTTCTACAGATAACATTTGAACAAATATCAAATATTTAGATATAGATACAATCTAGTTGAGACTTAAATCCTGATCAACTTGCCTGAACTTGTATATGTTGATCAACTTGTTCTGAACTTGTATATGTTGATCAACTTGCGAACTTGTATATGTTGATCAACTTGTTCTGAACTTGTATATGTTGATCAACTTGTTCTGAACTTGTATATGTTGATCAACTTGTTCTGAACTTGTATATGTTGATCAACTTGTTCTGAACTTGTATATGTTGATCAACTTGTTCTGAACTTGTATATGTTGATCAACTTGTTCTGAACTTGTATATGTTGATCAACTTGTTCTGAACTTGTATATGTTGATCAACTTGTTCTGAACTTGTATATGTTGATCAACTTGTTCTGAACTTGTATATGTTGATCAACTTGTTCTGAACTTGTATATGTTGATCAACTTGTTCTGAACTTGTATATGTTGATCAACTTGTTCTGAACTTGTATATGTTGATCAACTTGTTCTGAACTTGTATATGTTGATCAACTTGTTCTGAACTTGTATATGTTGATCAACTTGTTCTGAACTTGTATATGTTGATCAACTTGTTCTGAACTTGTATATGTTGATCAACTTGTTCTGAACTTGTATATGTTGATCAACTTGTTCTGAACTTGTATATGTTGATCAACTTGTTCTGAACTTGTATATGTTGATCAACTTGTTCTGAACTTGTATATGTTGATCAACTTGTTCTGAACTTGTATATGTTGATCAACTTGTTCTGAACTTGTATATGTTGATCAACTTGTTCTGAACTTGTATATGTTGATCAACTTGTTCTGAACTTGTATATGTTGATCAACTTGTTCTGAACTTGTATATGTTGATCAACTTGTTCTGAACTTGTATATGTTCAATTCTAACTTACATGTTGTAGTGAAAAGATAAAGGTGGCTTATCTTTTTTGCATTGCCAAAAATAATAAAAAATAAGATTAAGTACTCTGGTTACAGCCAAATCACATTTCAAAAGTCCCTTACTACCATGCTTTTATCAATGTCTTAATCTATATAATATCATGGCTGCAAATATATACATGATTAAAAGAAAGCTATTGCTTAGCTTACTGAATATGTCATTTACAAGTGTGGCATATAATTTGATTTTAGATATGGATCACCTTAGGATCAACATCAAAATGTCACTCATAGTATCATTAATGTTTTGTCTTGTAGATTTTCTTTGTTTTATATCATTACAATCAAGATAAGAGAAAGTTAAGCTAATATTTATTCCACAAATGTATTTATTTATATATTTCCTGCCCCATGTGTAGTGGGAAGGGAAGTAAATCCATTTAAATTAGTAAATATATGATTGATTATTTTCCCTTAGATATTTTAATAATCTATACAAATATTTATCTGTATTTGGACAAAATTAGTTCTCAAGCAAAAAGCACTGTTTAATCAATCAGTTTCTTTACTCCTATAGTTCTTAGTTTGCAGTCTTATTTGTTTAAGCATTTCATGTGAGGCACTCAGATACCTTTGTCTATTAAGTGAGTGACTTGCTTCAACTTTATCTTGAAATAAGCTTTTTCGTTCTTGCTTTTCTTTTTTTTTTTTTACGAGATATATTTCCATTTCACCATTATATAATGCTTATAAAATTTTTAACATGAAAAGATATTGAGCAAAAAGCTATTTATATAGTCATCAATAAATCTTTTCTACCAATGAATATATAAAAATATATAAAGGGAATAGATTAATTAAACAGTTCATTGGTCTCTGTTTTCGTTATTAATTTTTTATTTCTACCTTAATGAACCTCAATACAGTTTCAAGACTTTTGTTTCATAGTGCATTTCACTATTAAAATTTTTTAACAATTGCCATAAATTTTAACAGCACGAGTCCACTAATATACTTATAAGAACAACAACTATTGGCACCAGAATATAGGCTCGATTTGATCAGTTTTAAGTATAGCGTGCATTTGTAATAAGAATTTTTGTAATCTTGGAATTATTCCAAACTTTTTGTTCTTATCTTGGTTGATATAGGTGTTATAATAGATACAACATTTCGACCAATTACCTTCTGATCATCATCATGTATTGGCTGATATGGATTATCTCATTGATTATTGTGAAATATCCTGTGAAATTAATTATTTCATGTTGGAATTTGGTTTATCACTACCAAGTCCAAGGATCAAACTCATGCACTAGATGATACTAACATATGTATAACCAACTACTATATCCACTATGCCACTGTCTCAAAGGACTTTAGTGGGGAATTTTTGGTGCCTTTTATATTCAGTGTCAACTGAATTATGTTAGTGGGTTCATGCCACTTATCATATTTTGTATATATTTCTGAGATGAGTAATTTTCAATCATCTTGGAATTATTTCAAACTTTTTGTTCTCATCTTGGTTGATATAGGTGTTATAATAGACACAACATTTTGACTAAGTACTTTCTGGTCATCAAAAATTTCACAAGGATTTTTGTTTTGGAAAGAAAACAGTACATCTACTCAGTTTTTATGTTACATGTACAAAAAAGAAAAATAAGTAGTTTACTTTGTGTAGATGTTAATCAGACAGAGAGAGGTACATGCAATTCTCTGTACTTCAGCCATTTTTGTAAGTAAAATTGTTTGATAAATGAAAAAAAAAAAGAAATTAGACATATAAAATTAAGTACCTCCACAAAAATTGTGATGCCTAAAGTTTTAATTTATAAAATTGAAAAGCTTCCTTGAATATTTCATTTTAGCTTTAACTAAAATCTAAAGGATTAAATTTACTATTTCTAGTAAGTAAAATACTCTGGTGTATTTCAAACAGAAATTAATTAATTTTCAATTTTTAGTCTATTAACTGAGAGAATAAAATAAAATAATGACTTCCTGTCCTTCTGATCTTTATTTAATTTCCTGGAAAAATGGTGCACCAGGAATTTCTTTTTTTTATCAGACCCAAAGCACCAACTTCAAATGGAACAGTTTTAATTTTTAAGTGCCACATTTATTATTATTATTATTATTATTATTATTATTATCTTTTGCTTTTACTTTCAGTTTAGTACAATCTCTTACTGAGTCATTACTTAAGATCTCTGGGGGTTAAACAATAAAATACATATATGCATTCTGTTTGCATAAATTGTGATGTTAACAAGAGGCTCATCTCTTGTTTCCTGTTTAGGATGCGGTTTCCGGTTTTCTCTTTTCCAATCTTTTCACTCCTATGTAGCCCCCTGCACATCAGTGGCGTTACCGCCTTGTTCGGGGTGATATGATTTTAAAAAAAAAAAAAAACGTGCACAATTTTTATATTTTCTTTATATTGATAATATTCCTTTGAGTAGATGAGAATTCTACATTATTATTATTATTATTATTATTATTATTATTAACAAATTCATAAGTTTTTTTCTGATAGAATGACTACAAACAATTATCTAAAACTAACCAAAATCTTAACTGACACAAGTATATTTTAAAATTATCCAACTCCTTATACAAGAAAAAAATAATAATGAATAAAAATAAATTAAATTTTTGAAAATTTGTGTTGAACTATTAGCCATCTAGCTACCACTCAACCTGCACTAAGATTTGTTTAAAGCGGTCATTTGCTTGTGTGGCACTAAGCACACACTCTCCATCAAAATGACATAGACCATGTGTTAGGTGTTTGTGATGATCGCATGTTATATTATCACAGAGTTGGCCCTCTCTGAGGCCTTAAATACATTGGGTAGTGCCTGGTGGACCACACAATATACATAAGGGGTTTTTGATATCAGAGTTTGCCGTCTCTGGTACAAAGGCTAGTGTCTTGGGAGTGCCCATGATGACTTTACTCAGGCTTCAAAAAGACCCCACGTGTGTGTGTGTGTGTATATATATATATATATATATATATATATATATATATTATGCATTGCGCAATCATCAGATGCATATTACAAACTGTTCATTTAAGAAATTTAAAAGCTTCTTTAGTCTCTTAAACAGTCAGTTCGTAATATATGCATTAAAATCCAAGTAATGCCACCGACATATGATAATATCTATATTTAATAATATATATAATTAATTGTTCTATTTATACTACATTGAGCACAAATATTATTTGAAAATTTTAAGTTTATTCAAATATTACACATTTTTAGTGTGATATCTGTTCCTGTTTGTTAAAATTAATTTGTTGAATTTTGGCTCCAAATCAAACCGAGATCAGTACCAAGTTTTAATTACTATGACAGAGGAAAATGCCTTATCGCACAAATATGTTGTTGGAAATTCAATCAAATTTTTCATTACTTTTTCATAGATTGATGGGTATTCATTTTTTATAGAACCAAAAATGAGGTCTTTATAAGGATAACTGGAATTTGGCTTTGAGATTGTCATCGCAATATAGATTGATAAGGATTTCCTTTTTCATTCATGCTTAAATTGCTATCTTCAATGTTTGCTGCAAATGGATCTATTATCCTATACTTATGATATTCTTCTTTTGGGTAATAAAAACTATGAAATTCTGTCAATGACTTTAAGTTCTGTTGAACAATGGATACAACTTGCTGGTTGAAACAATTCTCTCTCATATTTATCAAAATTTAGGAACATTTATAGATTTCTTTCACCAACCACATTTGCCTCAGTAATATTTTTTTTCAAAAAGATCTATTTTACCTTGTACTATAAGCACTACTTTAAGTTCCTTTAGCAAGGATATGAATAGCTCATTTAAAGAAATTCAAAATATTTGCTTGCTTTTTATCCCTCATTATGGGTTTATTACCTATTTTATTTTAATCTTAAAACAAAAAAAAAAAGAATTAGTAACTTGAAACAACAGTTGTGCATCATTTTTTTTTATAAACCTTCTTTATAAATTATACAGACACACTAAAGATTTGTTAAACTATCAAGAATAAAATCCTCTCTGGGTATAAAAAATCTATTAATGAATAAAAATTGTAAAAATTTCTTTTGTTTTTAAGTTTGGCTAACCTCTCACAAATAGGCTAGTCCAAGGGTCAGCAAAATAGTAATTGTGAGAGGCAGGTCTCAGTAAAAAATAAAAAATAAGATAGTGTTTTTATTCATTAACACTGATTAAGTGTTTACAATATCATCCAAAAATGTCATCAGATGTCCACTAAAATGTTTTTTTTTTTTTTAATATTTTGCAAAAATACTTTTCCAGTATGAATGCTTATGAATTTGTATCTGGTGTGTGAGCCAATTTTTTAAGATCTCACTATTATTCCATTGCTATGCCATGTTTGTAAAAAAATTATACTAGTAAACCCTCTAGTAACTGGTTATTAACAGTAATGTTAAGAAACTATTCAATAACAAGTATTGAACATAACTTTGCAAGTCATTTTAGCTTAGTATACTGTGGCTGGAGAATGTCACATTTGTGTACTTGTGTTTATTTTGAGATTACATAAGGTCTTGAACATATATACCATCCATAATGCATTTTCTTACTCATCATTTTTTAATCTGAAGCTTTATAAAAATGGAAATAATGTCTCAATTTTTCTGCACACCATCAAAAATTTTGCATGGACAACCAGTTGGCAACCACTGGTCTAGTGCTTCTGCTATGTATCTATCTTAGATTTTTATAAGTCTAACATTCATTGAATATTACTGCCACAACTGGTCTAGCATGTCTGTTATGTATCTAGATATTCTTAAAAATTCAAAAGACTCTGCAATGTTATTGGTCCTGACCAGGCATCTCAGCTTCAGTTACTTTTCTCACTGCCATAACATAGTTTCCCTATATCTTTTCTATTAATAATTCCATAGTAACTGTTCTGGTGAACTTTGGTGCCTTGAGTTTATAAATTTAAGAGCAGTACGAGATTGGTTATGGATGTGCATTGTGGTGCAGTGGATATCGACTCAAAACGAGAAATCAGGGAGCTGAGTTCGAATTCCAGTTGAATTCATTGCATTCACTTATGTGCAAATACCCTTAGGAAAGGTATTAATCCATCTCTTCCTTCCAGTTATGGGTTAAATAACAGGACAGATTGGGTTCTATAGCCTTGGCTGGCAACCAGTCTACCACAGAAAGCAATGGCAACCTACTGCGGGATAATCTTCTACCCAGTCAGTCATGTCTCTAAAGAGACATGATCACCCAAGCGTGTTTCACGTATGGCACTTAACTGACTGACTAGATTGGTTAAATAGAGGAACAGATTGGGTTCTATAGACTTGGTTGACAACCAGTCTACCACAGAAAGAAATGTCAACCTACTGGAGAAAAATTTTCTACTTAGAGACATGATTTTCCAAGTATGTATTGCATACTCACTGACTAGATTGGCAGCTAGGTCTTATCATTTTACAAATTAAATTATTAGATGTAACCATAAGTTCCATGCTAATAGTTTTTTTTCTCTTGCCTGTCGAACTCTCTTCTGGCTTCTGAATCAAATTTGATTTTCAAAAATTCAAATGCAATGTCAATCATCATTTTCTGTCACTTTAATTTCTGTTGCCCTTTCTCTATAATGTTTTTCTCGGTTTCTTTCATACCCAGTAACCCTTTGTGTCATAGGGGTTTATCACCTTGCTTGGGGTGAAAGGATTAAACAAAAAAAAACTTCAACAGACAATATTATGTCATATGATTATAAACATTCTAGATTGTAAAATATCCATTTCAGCAGCTTGAAAATATTTAATGGGGTTTTTCAAAAATGCAGGTTAATTCTGCTTCTTCTGTGTGTCATGTCCTTTCAGGACATTGGAAATTATGGCTCTCCACAATTTCCTGTCCTTTGTAGCTCTTAATAAATTTTGTCTTTATGCTATCTCTACTAAACTTTATTCTGCCAAGGTTATGCATTGTTTTGCTCTGTCCTGTGAGTGTCAAATTTTCCAAACTTTTTTTCTTCATTATGTACCATAAAAATTTCAACACTCTCTTCTTGATGTTAAGTATATATATCATTTTCTCATCTGTTCAGTCCATAGTATTCTCAGTATCCTTCTGTAGAGCAGCATGTTTGTTGCTTCAAGTCTCTTCTTCATAAGTGATGAGATTCCTGCACTGGATTTATTAAAATATACTGAAAATATTATCTATATTCATTTTTCACTATTTTCACTCTCTTTGTTAAAAATAATGAGTACATTTACAAATGCCATTTTCTTTTGTTAAACGAGAAATCTATGCAATGGTTTGCACATGTTTATTTTGATTTTTGGTACAGTTTTGTTACATTCATATAACTACTAGGTGAACCTCTTCAGGGACCATGTAATATTATTTTAAGGATTTCAAATAAAATTCAATGTATGTTGATTAAGTAAATAATATTTAGTTAGGAATATGTATCAGTATTTTTTCATCACTCCTAGTACTTGTATTATTATTATTTGAATAGTGGTTGTGTTAAATTGTGATATTTATGCAAATTCTATTTCCTGATCACTTATATTTCACAATTTTATCAAATTCTTTAGCCAATATATTTTAAAATGATGATGTGCCGCCACCTTCTTCTTCAACTTCTCCTTTTCTGCTTCTTCTTCATTGTCGTTTTTTCCTCCTCCTTCATTGTCATCTACACTTTTTCTTCTCTTTCATCTTCTCTTGGTTCTTCTTCATCTTTTGTTTTCTCTTCCTCCTCCTTCTCTTTTTTTTTCTTCTTCTAATAATTATAATATCTTATTAACCATATGACTACAAACTAAACAATATTGTTTACTTTATCAATATCCATTCAATTTTATTTGAACAAAGGTAAGTAAAAAAGGGAAATGCATGAGTTATACCTCTTGGCAAAAGCATAAGACAGGCAGGTACTATGGTATTAGTATATAGATATTTTAACAATTATCACTGTATGTGACTTCATTTGTGGTACGAAAAATTTATCCTTCTGCTAAAGGTGAGTCTGATCCCTGAACAATAGTGTTTGAATTTCAGTTATCATATCCTGCTATGGCTACAGAAAACGACTTTGAGTGAAATTGACAATAAGGATACTGCAATTGAGAGACCTTGAAAAAGAATGCAGTAGAAAGGGAAGTAATATTAATTATTCAGAGTGCTAAAGATTAAATTAAATTTTTTAGTTATCCACTTACTTAATTGCTATTTTTAGTTGCAGACTTTATATATATATATATATATATATATAAAGTAGTACAAACTAATAGGTTAACAGTCATTTGTTTGTAGTGATTTACTTTATTCAGAGTGCTCAGTACTTAGTAGAGCATTATATATGGTAATATTTTCCCTCCCTGACAAGGTGCTAATAAGATAATACCAAAACAACCAAAATAAGATAGTACCAAAACCCAACAGCCTGATGAGGTGCTAATAAGATAGTACTGAAACACAATGGATCTTGTGTTGCAGTAAATTATGTTTTTATTAGAAACTTATAATAAAGATATTACTCTCTCTCTCTCTCTCTCTCTCTATATATATATATATATATATATATATATAAAGTTTATTGCTATCTGTTATCTCAAATAAGAATTGCTTAATGATAACTTGTGTATGTTGTATATGAAGTGAATAATTATATCTTAATTTATTGAAAAATTATTTTAGTTACAAATATAGCATGATTGGTTATCTATAACTAATAAAGATATGTTGCTTGATATGTACTTTTAATATAAATAATTCTCTTGATATTACAAGTTATAATATGTGTTTATACATGTTTAATTGTCTTCATAAGAAAAGTTTTGGGAAATGTTTAAATAAAACATGAAAGTAAATTAAGTATCTATATAATACACATTAATTTTTCAACAATCCTGTGCGTTTTTTTATTTCACAAAAATTTAGTTCAAAATGTTTTATTCAAATTGTCTTCCATGAACCATTCATATATGTATTGATAAACACTTTGTTTCAGCTTCACTAGTCTGTCTCCTGTACCTCTATGTAGGATTAAATAACTGATTAGAGTGTTCTCTCTGACCTTGGGTGGCAAGCAGTTAAAAAAAACAAAAAAACATTGAATTTCAAGCAGTAGAGGAGGCAGCAGAAAACCACTATCTTTTCTAAGAATGACTGTCAATTCACAGATAATAAAAAAAAAAGGAATCTGTGGAGAGCCATGATCAATTGAATCCTGAAAGAAATGATGACATTTAGATTTAAAAAAATAGACTTGAAGTTCATTTAAACAGGTTCACGTTTCATTCCCATAGATATACTAGTTGAATTTTTAGTCCTACAAATATTGATAAACCTCAGTTGCACAGTGATTTTTGTAGAACTAAGAGAATTAAAACAAATATTTTGTACTAATTACTTATTTACATTGTTTTGACTGTTGTCCTCATCTTTATTGTTATATATTTATGATGTTTCAGCTGTTATATGCTCCAACCTAATCCAAGTGACTGAAATTTTAATCACTGGGGTAGATTGTTCACGTTCCATGACTCATGCCACTTCTGGATGTCCTAGTTATCTCCCTTTAACTCAACTCTTTATGATTTTGTTTGCCATTACTGTCACCAGGTATTGAACTCACAGCCCTTTGGGTCAAGTCACTGGATTCCACCAATGCATGTGTCCTTGATGACAATTAATATAAGAACAACAGTCTGAACAATGTAAATAGTGTAAATAACACATCTAAGAAATATAAACATATACTGATTACTTAGTATTTAACTTTTAGAATGTTTTGTAAAATTGTAGTAAACAAATGTTGCAAACTATTCATATAAAACTTGTCTATTTTTTTTTTTTTTTGAGTTTACCCCATCTATGCAAGGCATTAAAGATATTACGAGTTGCTGGGTGTGAAAAAATTAGAAACAGGAATATTACTGTAGGGAGATAATAGTTGTCTTCCTTTAAGGGAAACAACAGTTATCTTCCATTTTGAGGAAATCGTTTTTATCTGGGGTCAGTTCTCTTACCAGCTTGAGTGGGATAGCCATGAGGACCAATTGCTGGTGTAACTATATGTCGTTTCTTATCTAGTCTTGCTAAAAGCAGTCTCATCCATTTGGACAACATCAACATTCTTAATGTATTGTACTTGTTTTCGTCTTATTAAATGCCTATTTGTTATTGCCATGTAACTTGTCCTTTTTATACTACATGTGCTACAGCAGCGTGTTTAATTTATTGTTTAAAAGTTTATATTAGTATCACGTAACTGGAAATATCACCGGTTCACAACCCAATACTAATATTACTAAGGATCAAAAATGGAGACAGGGTAATCAGGAAGATGATTGTAGATAGCATCTGACATTGTATTTAAATTTTTTGCAGATTAAAGTTGGCTGGAAAGCATGGAACCAGAAGAGTTTCATGTATGAGAAAAGAAACTATTAGTATAAAATTTACAGTTATTCCTTCAAACTCATCTGTAAATTGGTGATACTACCAGTGAGACTACCAGTGTAGTACTATACTTAAAATCAGAGTCTAGGCAATATAGCAAAGAGCTCATTCAAACAATTACCATGAAAGATATATCTTGTGATAAGTGTTATTCCTGATTTTCTTTGACATTCTACTTGAAGGGGGGAAAAAATCTATTTAATTTTATAATGGGCCAATAATAATAATGATAATAATATAGAATGGACCAGTACTTAAACTATGAACAGTTACCTTTTTAGTTTTTTTAGCTAGGTGTAGAAATATGAATATTGTTCATTTCCATAAAAATTAAAAAATCAACAGCATTTAAATTTAAGATCATACTTTTCTTTTTCAAAGGAAATCACAGCTTTTACTTTTTATTTTATTTTTCCTTTCTTTCTTTTGTATTAAATTTTGTTCTCTTAAATGGGCAGTTAAAACCAAAGGCTCGTCAATACCAAATTGCCGGCTTGTTAAATCTCGATCGACTTCGTCAATTTGTACTGTCTCTCAAATTCCTAAAAGAGGTAAGAAAACACACCATCTTCTGTGGTGCATGTTACTATCCTGGCATGTCCATCTTCCTTGACTGACTGTGACTCCAGTTAAAACCTACTTTATATATCTTGCATGATAATCACATCATAAAAATAAGTACATTTATAAAAGTACTTGAACACATTTGGTCTACATAATTCTTAATTTTAATACAGAAATTAAATTATAATTTTTCTCTCTAATTCTACACTTATAAGAATAATGGAGATACACTATTCTCTCACAACTTTTATCATTTAATATATTAAAAAAGTTCATGTTAGTGAAAAGATATTAGTAAAGAAACTAAATGATCTAAAAATGAATACAAAACGGACAGGTCAAACACAGAACAGTGTTGAGCTTCTCAACTAGGAATAATAGCAATTTCTATACTCTTTAAACAATGCAATGAAACAGTAAAAAATAATCACTAGTTCGGTCACAAGCAGTTAAAAAAAGAATAAATGGAATATTAGGTCATCAGAAAAAATAAGAATTAGGATAAAAAACAAACTTTGTTTAAAAATATACCAAATTTTTAGAAAAATTTATCTAAAGTACACCATTTGTATTCAACCTGAGTTTAACTAATTTTGTTTTTTCTGTTAATATATCCATTCTTTTTATACATTCTTTCACTCTCTCCTTTTCTTTCACTCTACCTTAATTTTTGCAACATTGACACACTGTCTTTCTTTTCTATATCTTTTCTTCTTACTTCCTTTTGTGCACCTTTCACTCTTGCCTCTCTATTTTGCTGCTCCTTTCACTCTTGCCTCTCTATTTTGCTGCTCCTTTCACTCTTGCCTCTCTATTTTGCTGCTCCTTTCACTCTTGCCTCTCTATTTTGCTGCTCCTTTCACTCTTGCCTCTCTATTTTGCTGCTCCTTTCTCTTGCCTCTTCTGTTTTCCTGCCCTTTCTCTTGCCTTTTCCTATTTTGCTCCTTTCACTCTTGCCTCTCTATTTTGCTGCTCCTTTCACTCTGGCCTCTCTATTTTGCTGCTCCTTTCACTCTGGCCTCTCTATTTTGCTGCTCCTTTCACTCTGGCCTCTCTATTTTGCTGCTCCTTTCACTCTGGCCTCTCTATTTTGTGCACATTTCACTCTGGCCTCTCTATTTTGTACACCTTTCACTCTTGCCTCTCTATTTTGTGCACCTTTCACTCTTGCCTCTCTATTTTGTGCACCTTTCACTCTTGCCTCTCTATTTTGCTGCTCCTTTCACTCTTGCCTCTCTATTTTGCTGCTCCTTTCACTCTTGCCTCTCTATTTTGTGCACCTTTCACTCTTGCCTCTCTATTTTGTGCACCTTTCAGTCTTGCCTCTCTATTTTGTGCACCTTTCACTCTTGCCTCTCTATTTTGCTGCTCCTTTCACTCTTGCCTCTCTATTTTGTGCACCTTTCACTCTTGCCTCTCTATTTTGTGCACCTTTCACTCTTGCCTCTCTATTTTGCTGCTCCTTTCACTCTTGCCTCTCTATTTTGTGCACCTTTCACTCTTGCCTCTCTATTTTGTGCACCTTTCACTCTTGTCTCTCTATTTTGTGCACCTTTCACTCTTGTCTCTCTATTTTGTGCACCTTTCACCTTTCAGTCTCTCTATTTTGTGCACCTTTCACTCTTGTCTCTCTATTTTGTACACCTTTCACTCTTGTCTCTCTATTTTGTGCACCTTTCACTCTTGTCTCTCTATTTTGTGCACCTTTCACTCTTGTCTCTCTATTTTGTGCACCTTTCACTCTTGTCTCTCTATTTTGTGCTCTTTCTGTCTCTTTTCCTTTTTGTGCACCTTTCACTCTTGTCTCTCCTTTTTGTGCACCTTTCACTCTTGTCTCTCTATTTTGTGCACCTTTCACTCTTGTCTCTCCTTTTTGTGCACCTTTCACTCTTGTCTCTCTATTTTGTGCACCTTTCACTCTTGTCTCTCTATTTTGTGCACCTTTCACTCTTGTCTCTCCTTTTTGTGCACCTTTCACTCTTGTCTCTCCTTTTTGTGCACCTTTCACTCTTGTCTCTCCTTTTTGTGCACCTTTCACTCTTGTCTCTCCTTTTTGTGCACCTTTCACTCTTGTCTCTCTATTTTGTGCACCTTTCACTCTTGTCTCTCCTTTTTGTGCACCTTTCACTCTTGTCTCTCCTTTTTGTGCACCTTTCACTCTTGTCTCTCCTTTTTGTGCACCTTTCACTCTTGTCTCTCCTTTTTGTGCACCTTTCACTCTTGTCTCTCCTTTTTGTGCACCTTTCACTCTTGTCTCTCCTTTTTGTGCACCTTTCACTCTTGTCTCTCCTTTTTGTGCACCTTTCACTCTTCCCCCTCTTTTTCGGCACCTTTCACTCTTTCCATTTCTTTTTGTGCACCTTTCACTCTCACTCTCCTTATCTGCACCTTTCACTTCCCCCCCGCCTTTTCTGCTTTTTAATCTCTCTCTCTCCCATTCTTCACCTTTTACTCTTTCCCTCTTCTCTCTCATTTTCTGCATCATTAATCTTCCTTAATTTTGTACTTGTTTTCTCCTCATTTTTTTGCTCTCTTTCATCCATCCTATTGTATTCACCCTCTCTCTCTCTCTCTCATCATATTGTATTTTCTCTCTCTTTTCCCTCCCACCGTATTATATTTCTCTTTCTCCCTGCCTTATTTCTCTCTCTCTCTCTCTCTCTCTCTCTATATATATATATATATATATATATATATATAGTCCTCTGTAATACTTTCTGTATGGGGAAAGGGCTCTCTTTCTCTCTCTTTCATATGTCATATATATAGTTTAAACATATATTGGTGGATGTCTTTGTTAACATCCCTGTAATCACTCTGAAGATGGCTTATGTGAGCTGAAAGCTTAGAACCAGCAAAATTACAAATATCCAAATTCTGGACAATTTTTGTTTTTATTTCACCTGAAATTAAAGCCAAAATCCAATGTTTAGAATGGCTCATGATTAAACATAATAGACATTCATTGTCTGTTATATTTAACAATATATCTTTAGAAAATTATCTGCTGCCTCAAAAAATTATATATATATATATATATCCTCTGTAATACTTTCTGTATGGAAGGAGGGTTCTGTCTTTTTCATATGTTATATATATATATATATATATATATATATATATATATACATACACACACACATACACAAACATGCTTACTCTCTTTTGCTCTCTCTCTCTCCCCCGCCCCTTCTAATTGCTGTTTAATACTTTTACTCTTTTTCCGCCTTAAAACTAGAAAGTGTAAAAATCAAAATTATTTATGCTCATGTCACACCAGATATCATTATTTTCTAGGTTTTTCAATTTGTTCTATAATATAAAGCATAACATGATTTTATATATTTATTGGTCATGCAGTTTGATATTCCTTCCTTACTAAATACTAAAATGACATATTAAAACTAAAGCATTTATGACTCATGTTAATGTTATATCCTACTTGGAAGTAATAAAAACTGGTTGCTTATACATTTTAAAGAGTGTGTATAATAAAAGATAAAATATATATAAAGAATATATATATATATATATATATATATATATATATATATATATTTATGTAAAATAAAGACGGAAGCTGATGATGGTTCACCTGAAATAGGCCTATACTTCTGATTTACCATGGAATAACATGTCTGCCTTAATTTTTGTTATATTTGCTCTATATATTTATATCCATATATATTTAGAACTCTCTTAGAGAGTTATCCTACCACTGTATGTACAGGATACTCCTTTGGATTCTTCTATACCCACATATATATATATATATATATATATATATATATATATATACATACTATAGTCATCTGCAGACAGATCTGTTTTGCTGTATTACAGCTCATCTGTATGGCTTAGACTCCGGTCGCTACCTAACCCAGGATTGAAACCCGACCGAATTGGCATCAGTCGGTGTTTCTACCCCTAGGCCACGAGCGTCCAGTAGAAGAAGGCAGGCTTTTTAGCGTGTATAAACACGCCCAATAGCTAGAGTACTCCAATTCATTATCGGATGATTGGTGCGTAAATGCCGGACTAGCTACTGTTTACAAAGCCTACCACTCTTCCGGAGTGCTTCATCAGGGTGTGAGAGTGTAACTGTACTCATGAGCTGTGATACAGCGAAACAGATCTGTCTGCAGATGACTATATATATATATATATATATATATATTTATTTATGGAATGTGAATTTAAAAAAGTACATAAAGAATAATATCTTTCTATGGCATGTGCCAATGGCATTGTGAGTGAATATCCGACTGCTGTCAAATCACTCACGTTTCAGACTCGGCTTGAAGCACAGTAAATCTAGCTACACTGAAAAGCCTGTCTGCTGATGGTTTATATATAAACCATCAGCAGACAGGCCTGTTTTACTGTATCACATATATATATATATATATATATATATTTTGTTGTATCGTGGAATGAAGAGATACACCAGGAAATGTAGATAAACTACTTTATAAACAGAGTGGTACAATCAAGATGTGTATACAATATTTACAGTCTCTCGTAGTAATAGATGTTACTTCCCAAAGTCTGTGATAATGACAACCCTCATGCTAAATGCTCATTGTCTTTTATACATCCGGGTGGCCGGATGTCACATGGTACAAGCCACAACACAACATATATATAATATAGAGTATGAGAATGTGAATAGATAAAAATAAAATGTTTTATCAACCTATATTTGACCATAGGCCATAGAGTTAATAGTTATATTTTATTAACTCATTCAACTTTGAAAGTTTTATGATTTCCAAACTTTATACAGGATTGCCTTTTATATTTTTGACAAACTAACATACCACTCTGATTATAGTGATATATTTAATTTAAACAAATTTACTTTCAATGAATTTATATAAAATTTATTTTAAATTGATTAAATCAGAATGAAAAATTCTTATCGAATGAAATAAATTGTTTAATTATTCTTGAAGTTTGATCACAATATATTAATTATAAACCAAGATAGAAGTTAAACATCAAGAAAGGTATTAGAACAGAATAGAGACAATATATATCCTATTGGACAGTGGTTGTTGCTGGGGTTCCTATGGCTGCTAAGATCAGTTACTTACAAATAAGATAATTCTTGAAAATACTGACACAAAGCACAAAAATCTCTGTTTAAGAGGAAGAGACAACAAAAAGGCCTTTAACAGCATCAAACACTGGTGGGTCATGAAAGCCCTTGAAATATACAAAATCTCATCAACTACACACTGATTGAAACAAAATCTCACTAACTATAAATTCAGTGAAACGAAATGAATAAATAATGTCTTCCTAGAATCTTTCACACTTTCCCTGATCACATATATGTCATCTCTTGGCATTGTTCTTCTCTTCCAACTGCATTTTTCTTTACATTTTGGACTGATGGGTCCGGTTTTTTTCTTCGCCTTGATAACATGACTGACAGTTGAAAGGCTGACACTAACAATATCCACGATGTTTCTGTAAGTGTCTTCATACAGCGTTACAATTTTTGCACACTTTCTTTGATTGATATCCATCACAAACAATGACTATAAGACAACTAATCAACTAATGGTGATGAATTTGAAGGACTTTTAAACATTGAAAAGTTTCAGCAATGTTTCAGCAATGCATAGAATTTGGGCTAGATAAATGTAGAGAGGCCCTCTTCAAGTGAGGAAAGCTTATTATTTGGCAGGATGTAATTCTTCATGTAGATATTGTGATTAAAGAACTTAACCAGAAAGGTACTTACAAATATCTGGGTATGAGTGAAAGCAATGGAATACAGCATTTAAAGATAAAAGAAAACTCAGAAAAGACCTCCATCAGATGAGTGCAAGTAATAAGGAAAACTGAACTGAATTTGAAAAATAAAGGCATTTAATACTCTTGAAACATAATAAAGTAGAACTTAAAAAAACTTAAAATTAATGCAATCTAAGGCAGATGTTAACTGCTTTTATCTACCAAGAAGCAGTAGGGGTAAAGGCTTGATTCAACTGGAATTGTCTTACAAAATTTCAACAATGGGATTTTATAAGTACCTTGTAGCTATACAAGATTGAATGTTACAATTAAGAGTTTGGAAAAAAGTAAAAAGCTTTGTGTATCAAAAGAATCCCATAAAAATATGCATAAATTTTTGGCTTGACTTTTGAAAAGATTACTTAAGGGGATACAACTGCCACAAAATCAGCAAAAAAAAAAAAAGATGAAAAAAAGGGGGTGGGGCTAAAAGAAAACTGACACCAAAACCCAGTTCCTTCTTTAAGGAAGAAATGTGCTAATGTAGATCAATTCTTAACCCCTTATTGGCTAAGCAGTTCAGGACTTAGGGACTGAACGTCTCATGCAGCTACCAAGTTAATAATATCTTGCATAATAGTGAGTCAGTCAGTTAAGTGCCATACATGATACACACTTCTGAAGATCATCTCGCAGAAGGTTGCCATTGCTTTCTGCGATAGACTGGCCGCCAGCCAAGGCTATAGAACCTAATTTGTCCTATTATTTAATCCATGGAAGAGACGGATAAATACCTTTCTGAAGGGTATTTGTGCATAAGTGAATGCAAGGAATTCAACTGGAATTCGAACTCGGCTCCCCGATTCCTCGTTCCGAGCCGATATCCACTGCACGACAACCCACATCCTGCACTATAATGCACATCCAAGGATGTGCATCATGGTGCAGTGGATATCGACTCAGAATGACAAATTGGGGTGCCGAGTTCGAATTCCAGTTGAATTCCTTGCAGTCACTTATGCACAAATACCCTTGAGAAAGGTATTAATCCATCTCTTCCCTTCAGTTATGGGTTAAATAGGACAGATTGGGTCCTATAGCCTTGGCTGGCAACCAGTCTATTGCAGAAAGCAATGGCAACCTACTGTTGGATAATCTTCTGCCCAGTCAGTCATGTCTCTTTCGTGATCATCCAAGCGTGTATCACATATGGCACTTAACTGACTGACTGAATATAATAGTTGGAATAATGATTAAGGCTTCTACTGGTTATAAAGTGGGGATCAGTTTATTACTTCGTAACAATATGAAACCGATCCCCAACTAATTACTACATAATAATATAATACATTTCTTTGCCCTCTAGCTATGAGTCAAATAACAGGACAGATTGGGTTCTATAGCCTTGGCTGGCAACCAGTCTATTGCAGAAAGCAATGGCAACCTATTGTTGGATAATCTTCTGCCCAGTCAGTCATGTCTCTTTCAAGACATGATCGCCAAAAATGTATATCACATATGGCACTCAACTGACTGCATAATAATACAGACCCCAAAATGTAGATTCTGTGACCAGTATGTTGAAACTATTGATCACCTTATCTCAGGATGCTCAATACTTGTACTCATTGAGAACAAAGACTGACATGACAGGGTAGGTCTATATATTCAATGTAAGATCTGTCAACATTATATCATAAAAACAGCCACAAACTGTCTGTAGTTGAGGGAGCAGCTGTTAACATCTTCTGGAATGTTTTTTTTTTAAAGCCATATTGGGCAATACAATTAAATTGTCCAGACATTATTATCAAAAAAGTTTGCACTCTGATTGACATTCACATACCATGTGACAAAACCATCTTTGCAAAGGTTTTTGAAAAACTAAGCAAATACAGAAATCTGGAGATGGAAATAAAAAAGAAATTTGACACTTAAGAACTAAAACTGTTCTTGTGGTTGGAGCTTTGGGACTGATAAATAAAGGAGTTCAACAACAAATTAACAAAATTCCTGGTGCACCATCTCTCCACCCTAATCCCATCCAATAACCTGATAAGATCTTTGCCCATTAGAGTTTTTTTGTTAATAGCTGTGTTTTGGTTAATTTAGTGAAAACAAAAAAGAATACATCTTTCACTTGCCACGGGCTATGACTCAGCATGTGATTATAAACAAATGCAAGTCAAAAATACATTTTTTAAAATGATAATTTTGCTTAGCATGCTATTAATAACAAAATTCTAATCTGAATAACAAATGCCTTATTTAATTAAAATGTGTTTTTCCTTTTTACCCCATTTGCATAAATTTGACATTTCAAACTTTTAAATGTCCTATTCAATTTAAAGTTTAGCTTCTTCCAATTTAAGCATTTATATTTTTGCCAATATATAGCTTGTCTGCTTAAGTGAGAATGTTACTTTTTTCACACAGCTCTCTGGATTGTTTTCCTTGAATTAATTTCATTCTAACATTTTATCTTTATACATGAATATGGTTGTCAGTCCATATTTATTTGGCTTTATTATTAATACTTGTAATAATTTTCATAGTAAAAAGATACAGTATTTCATGTATCCACCCATTATAATCAGCTAAAAAATGCTATGACATCAATAATCACTTTGAAAATGCTTTGTTATCTATAAAAGTAACAATTTTAATGTTCAGAAAATAAAAATAAAATTATACTTTGAAAAAAAAAATATACAAAACTTGTAGTCAAAATAGCACAAATCATGAAGTGCTTTTCTTCCTTTCATTAAAAGTTGCTAATGTTACTAATAATAAGGGAAATGCTTGATTTTCACTTATCTAAATAATATTAATTTTTTTTACAGCCAGATAAAATAAAAGCAATGAAATGTGTAACATGATTTTTTTAATCTTGGCTACTGTAATCCATCACTTTCCTCCAGTTATGGGTTAAATAGAACAGATTGGGTTCTATAGCCTTGGTTGGCAACCAGTCTACCTCAGATAGCAATGGTAACCTGCTGTAGAATAAACTTCTGCCCAGTCAGTCATGTCTTTTTCGTGACATGATCGCCAAAACATGTATCACATATGGCACTTAACTGACTGACTGTCATCCTAAATTTTTTTTTTTTTCACTTATTTATAGATCAGTAAGTAATATTAGGATGTGCATTGTGGTGCATTGGATATCAACTCAGAACGGGGAATTGGAGAGCCAAGTTCGAATTCCAGTCAAATTCATTGCATTCACTTACACGCAAATACCCTTGGGAAAGGTATTAATCTGTCTATTCCTTCCAGCTATGGGTTAAATAACAGGACAGATTGGGTTCTATAGCCTTGGCTGGCAACCAGTCTACCACAAAAAGCAATGGCAACCTACTGCGGGATAATCTTCTGCCCAGTCAGTCATGTATCTTTCGAGACATGATTGTCCAAGCATGTATCACATATGGCACTTAACTGACTGAAGTAATATTGTGTGTGCCATATTTTTCCCAAAAACGAATCAAAACTATGATCAATATCCCAATTTTATTTCTTTTTAATATAAAAGTATTTTTAATTTTATAAAATGAAATTACAGTAACAAACACTTTTTTCCTAATCCTTTATTTTGAATGTCCTTGACAACTTTTACTAATATCACCATCCATTTTGCATTACTTTATACAGTGTGGGTTTTTTTGTTTGTTTTGGGGAAATTTTTTCTCTTTGAACAATTTTGCACTTGATTTTATACTTGTTATTTTGATGATTTTTAAAACTAAAATTCCAAAAGGTTCTCATTTAATTAAAATTAAACATACAAAATGGAAGAATTATTCCTTTCTTATTCAGTTTTCACTTAATTAAAATAATTTATCGTTTTTTTATATTTTATTTTGTGTTTTTCTTTTTTTCAGATTCGAAACTTATTGATACTCCTTGTAAACGTGATACAAAAATACTCCTTGATACTCCTTGTAAACGTGATACAAAAATACCTGTGATGGGTTCTTCACCACCAATATCCAAAGGTAAACTTTTATGTTAATTTCTGAGTTTCAAATTTACTATTCTAATTATTTAAATATTTAATTAAAAAAATCAATTTAAAAGACTTTAAATGACAAATGCAAAATATAATTTCAATTAATTCATTGTAGTTTCAAGCCAGGATGAAAGTGAAGTATCTGTTTGCTTCATTTTAAATAAGGGGGACCTTAAAACCAGTTTTCTTGTTTCTAATTTGACAATGTTCTTTAACCATTTTATAATTTTTGTTGAAACTTTTTACAATTTCAAAAATTGTCCCCCGTGTTTAATAACTTTACAATATCTTTACAATTATTTATGATTTATTATTTAAACATCATAGCTAAATCCGATGCTAAGAAGGCCTGTTCTCTGTGCAGGGCCAGGAAGTTTTTCCCATCTGAAACAATCCTACACATATACAAATCTACCATTTGCCCATGCATTGCATACTGTTGCCATATCTGGTCGGATGCTCCTGCTATACACCTAGGTGTCCTTGACAAAATCCAACAGATGATGTGTAATGTTATCAATCCCGACTTGGCAGCTCGGATACAGATACAGTCTCACTAGCACAATGTGGCTTCCCTGTGTCTCTTCTACAAATACTTTCATGGCTTCTGCTCAGATGAACTTAGCTCACTGGTACCTCCCATACATGAATTTGCTCGAGCCACAAGATTAGCAACTAGGTCCCACCCGTTTACTGTTAAACCAATAAATTGTAATTCTACTCCAGCAGTTTCTTCTCTTGCACTTCACACCTGGGCTACAATCTTCAAGAATTTAAATGTAAAGTCAGTAGTCATCTCCTATCACACAAACTTGCATCCTCTCTCTCCTGCTCCTTTCTCCATCCACTCCACTCTCATCAGTATTCTCATCCTTCTCTTACCCACTTCCTGACACCCCTTATAACCTGTCACTCTTTCTCATAATATTCCTCCTACATAACCCCCTGCAAAACAGTGGCAGTAAAATGCCTTGCTTGGGGCGATATGATTATAAAAATAAATTTTCTATACTATTATGTAAGTATAAAGTAGGGGATCATTTCTACAGTACAATCAATATAAAAACTGATCCCTAACTTAATGGCTACAGTCATCCTTCTCTTACCCACTTCCTGAGACCTCCTGTAACCTGTCACTGTTTCTCATAACTTTCCTCCTATGTAACCCCCTGCAAAACAGTGGCAGTAAAATGCCTTGCTTGGAGCAATATGATTATAAAAAATAAAAAATATCCTTATACTGGTTAGTGAATTGCAGAGATGAAGAAAAATTAGATTTGAGTGAAAGGGAGATAACTGATACAAAGAGATTTGTAAGGCAATAAAAAGCAAGAAAACTTGTTTTCTCCAAGTACAACGTAAACCCAGACACTGAAATAGTAAAGCATCATCATTTAACATTCAACGCTTCAGAAGATATTATTTAATAAATTCAAAAGAAAGTGTGGGAAAGAAATTATTCAAACCATTACTCAAATTTTTAACAATCATTTTTCCCCAACTTTTTTTTAGTTTCTTGCTGTTTCATTTGTGTGAGTGGCGCAGTGGATATCAACTCAAAACGAGAAATCAGAGAGCAGAGTTCAAATTCCTGTTAAATTCATTGCATTCACTTATGCGCAAATCTCTATCCAGCTTTAGGTTGAATAGCAGGATAGTTTGGGTTCTATAGCCTTGGTTGGCAACCAGTCTACCGCAGAAAAATCTTCTGTTCAGTCAGTCCTGTTCCTTTCAAGACTTAATTGCCAAGCAAGTATCATGTATGACACTTAACTGACTGTTTTATATCGTGATGATTATTCTTTAATTTTAAATAGACTACAATGTTATGAAATGACTAATATAAGAAGATAATATAATATTATTATAAACTTTATGTATCCATGGACACAAAAGTATAACACCACTATTAAATAGTTACAAATAAATTTACTTTGGCCCACAATTATCCCATCTTGGTAGCCTATAGTTTCATTTGAGACATAACAGTTAGGATAATACAATAGACCTTCTACCCATAATGCACCATTGACCCTCATATATAAATAGTTGAGCCAAAACACAATACACATGGCCTGAAGATTGCATTCAAGCCTGAAACAGACTGTTACTACTTGGTGTTGACCTCTGTGTCCTCTTTTACACCTTTCTGATGTTAAGTTATAAATATATGCGCATCAATAATTTTGAAAATTCTCTCGAGTTGCTGAATATGACCTTGATCAGCTAAGTAACAAATTTTCATATTTGTATTAACCCTATATAATATCTATGTATGTAGTTTTAAACTGAAAAGTAAATACCACAAAAAGAATTGGGTATATTTAACTCTTCATTATCATCATTTAACATCTGTTTCCATGCTAGCATGTGAGGGATGGAGTTTTCTTGATGACTCTTTTCCAGGCTGCCCAATTTTGTGTAAGGTCTGTCTGCAATCTAAACTTCCTTAAATTGTCTTTGATAAGCTGGGTCCATGTTTTACATGGTCTACCTATCATACGAAATTGAACCATCATGAAATATCAGAGCAAGTTTTTTTTTTTTTTTTTTTAACTAAAAGTTAAATTTTAGTTTGATTTCAATATTTGTACAATATATTTTTTCATCCTTTGTAGATACTAAAACGTCAGATCGTTTGTGTAATAATACTCGAATACCACGAGTTTCAGTACCAGTTAACCCTCCATCCCCAGTTCCAGCGTCCATGATACCAAGTAAGTACAAAGATCTTTTTTAATTTGCTTTTTATTATCGGTATTTGGTTAGGAAGCTAAAGCTAGTTTGTAAATGTTTGTACGATTTTAATTAGTTCTTGATAATTTCTCTTAACTTCTCAATTCATTGTAAACTTATGATAATTTGTAAACTGATATGAAATATTTCTTAAGAAAAAACATATTCATAATTATAAAAAAAATGCTATTGTGGTAAAATTTCTATGAAACAAAAATATCAAATCTTTATTCTGGTTTGTTAAAAATAATTTCTCATAAATGGAGACATTTTTTCTCATGAACAAGAAAGTGTTGTATCTGTCAATAACTCTTATTAATATCTTATCTTAATCTTAATAAGGCATTGTATCTTTCAGTTAATCTTATGAAGACCATATCTTAATAATTTTATAAAGGCATGGTATCTGCCAATCATTTTGAAGATTATATCTTAATCTTAAGAAAACTGTATCTGTCAGTTAATCATTATGAAGATTATATCTTAATCTTAAGAAAACACTGTATCTGTCAGTTGATCATTATGAAACATTTATAATTAATCAAGAAGACACTGTATCTGTCAGTTAATCATTATGAAGATTATATCTTAATCTTAAGAAGACACTGTATCTGTCAGTTAATCATTATGAAGATTATATCTTAATCTTAAGAAGACATTGTATCTGTCAGTTAATCATTATGAAGATTATATTATTCAATCTTTAAGAAGACACTGATTTAAACAATAATCATTGTGAAGATTATATCTTAATCTTTTAAGAAGACACTGTATCTGTCAGTTAATCATTATGAAGATTATATCTTAATCTTAAGAAGACACTGTATCTGTCAGTTAATCATTATGAAGATTATATTCTGAATCATAAATACTGTATCTGTCAGTTAACTATTATGAAGATTATATCTTAATCTTAAGAAGACACTGTATCTGTCAGTTAATCATTATGAAGATTTATATCTTAATCTTAAGAAGATACTGTATCTGTCAGTTAATCATTATGAAGATTATATCTTAATCTTAAGAAGATACCACATCCATTGTTACTAGAAGATTATATCTTATCCAGTAAAGATACTGTATCTGTCAGTTAATCATTATGAAGATTATATCTTAATTCAAGAAGATATCAATTCAGCCAGTTAATCATTATGAAGATTATATCTTAATCTTAAGAAGACACTGTATCTGTCAGTTAATCATTATGAAGACGCATTTTAATCTTAAGAAGACACTGTATCTGTCAGTTAATCATTATGAAGATTATATCTAATCTTAAGAAGACACTGTATCTGTCAGTTAATCATTATGAAGATTATATCTTAATCTTTAAGAAGACACTGTATCTGACAGTTGATCATTATGAAGATTATATCTTAATCTTAAGAAGACACTGTATCTGTCAGTTAATCATTATGAAGATTATATCTTAATCTTATGAAGAGAATAATCATTATTCATGAAGATTATATCTAATCTTAAGTGTGAAGACACTGTATCTGTCAGTTGATCATTATGAAGATTATATCTTTAATCTTAAGAAGACACTGTATCTGTCAGTTAATCATTATGAAGATTATATTTAATCAATAAATATATTCTATCTTGGCTATTAATCATTTAGAAGATTATATCTTAATCTTAAGAAGACACTTAGTCTAAGAAGAATTACTAAAGAAGATTATATCTTAATCTTAAGAAGACACTGTATCTGTCAGTTAATCATTATGAAGATTATATCTTAATCTTAAGAAGACACTGTATCTGTCATGTTCAATCATTTAAATGATTATATCTTAATCTTAAGAAGACACTGTATTCATTGGAATGAATTAACAGTGAAGATTATATCTTAATCTTAAGAAGACTTAACTGTTTGTTAATATTAAGTCTTAATAAAATATTAAGAAATCTATAATTTTTTCCTCCATGCTTTTGCTCCCAAATTGTTACAATGAAAAGAAATAGGCATATAAATAATAAACAAAGATCTGTGTCATAATTTACTTTGTTTCTCCCAAAATGTATCTGGATGAAAATAATGGTTTTATTGATAGAATTGTTCTTCATATTCCTTTAATAAGAAGAAAGTTCCACTCAGGCAGCTTTTTTTTTTTTTTTTAATAATCATATTGTAAGGCATTTTACTGCTACTGTTTTGCAGGGGGTTACATAGGAGTAAAGTTATGAGAAACAGTGACAGGGGGTGTCAGGAAGTGGGTAAGAAAAGGATGACTAAGGTTATAAAATGGGGGATCAGTTTATATATTGATTGTAAAGTAGAATTGATCCCCCACTTTATATCCACATTGTAATATAATAGAATTTTTTCTTTTATAATCATATCGCCCCAAGCAAGGCATTTTACTGTCACTGTTTTGCAGGGGGTTACATATGAGGAAAGTTATGAGAAAGCATGACAGGTTATAGGAGGTGTCAGGAAGTGGGTAAGAGAAGGATGAGAATACTGATGAGAGTGGAGTGGGCGGAGAAAGAAGCGTGAGAGAGAGGATGCAGTTTAGTGAGATAGGAGATTACTATTGACTTTACATTTAAATTCTTGAAGATTGTAGCTGTCAGGGAAGCAAGTAAATGGAAAAGAATTCCACAGGTGGGAAGTGCGAGAAAAGAAGCTGATGGAGTAGAATTTGTATTTACAATTTATTGGTTTCACAGTAAAAGGGTGGGACCTAGTTGCTAATCTTATGGCTTGAGTAAATTTATGTATAGAGGGCACCAGTGAGCTAAGTTCATTGGAGCAGAAGCCGTGAAAGTATTTGTAGAAGAGACATAGTGGAAGCCACATTGTGCCGGTGAGAAAGTGACTGCCAAGTCGGGATCGATCACATTACAGATTCTCCGTTGGGTTTTGTCAAGGAGACTTAGCAGGAGCACCCGACCAGATATGACAGCAGAAGTGAAAATTCATGGAATAGACTCTATAGATGGTTTCTTTGACCTCTATAATCTTAAATTTTTCAAGTCTAGCATCAGCCATTATCTATCCTGCATATTTTTATAATATACATTTTTTTCACCTCCTCATTATATGATACAACAATCTCTTATTTATTTTGTTTTTCACATATGGCCTCCAGTTTATGAATTAAAGAGATCTAATTTTAAGCAGCCTATAATAAAAGTTTTACAAGTAAAACAGGAAAATTTCAGTATTAATAAAATATTCAATGACATAAGTGAATTAAAAGTTTTTATTTGATAGTTTAAAGGATGATAAACAAATATTTCATTTCATCAAATTTGTTGTTGTTAAGAAAAAATGACTGAAAATGTAATAAATGTATATTTGTAATTACCTACTTTTCACTTGTTTAGATATCGAGATAATTATTTTAATAAAAGTTAAAGATGTACTTTTCAACTAACTTAATATTAAAAGATTTATTTTATTATAATAAAAAATAAATTTAACTTGTTTACATATCAAGATAATTATTTTGATAAAATTTGTTACTGATGTGGTTTTCAGCCATTTAATTAACTTGAATATAGGGATACAACATTTTTGCTCTTGTATATAAAAATTTGTTTCAAAATAAAATCATTGCATTTGCCTTGATAAAGTCCCTAAGAGAATGAGACATGTCTGCTAAGATAAGTTTTCCTTTTGTCTTTATAGTCGGCATTTATTGTATTTTTTCTTTTTGCATATTGATTCCTTCAATAAAACCTTTTTTGTTTGAAGATAAAATGAAATATATTGCAAGATACTTTCCTCTTTGTTATTTATTGTTCTAACATGTATTTTATATAAAAGATAAAAAGACTTTTATTAGAAAAAGAACAAATTTTATTCCATCTCTTGGAATTATTTACACTTACCTAAACATTTTCTACAATGTTTATTATTTCAATAAGAGATACAATAGTGATTGTACACTTAAGGGATGATAAATAATGGTCAGACTAAAATGTATTAACAATAGAGGCGACTGAGATATGCGTTGTTGTGCAGTGGATATTGACACGGAACGACAAATCGAGTTACCGAGTTCAAACTCCATTTACGCACAAATACCCTTGGGAAAGGTATTAATCCATCTCTTCTCTCCAGTTATGGGTTAAATAACAGGACAGATTGGGTTCTATAGCTTTGGCTAGCAACCAATCTACCACAGAAAGCAATGGCAACCTACTGTGCAATAATCTTCTGCCCAGTCAGTTATGTCTCTTTCAAAACATGATTGCCCAAAATGTGTATCACGTAATAATTATTAAGGCTTCTATTGGTCATAAAGTGGGGGGTCAGCTTTCTATTGTTATGAAGTAATAAACTGATCCCCCACTAATTACTACTTAATAATATAATACATCTCTTCCCCTCTAGCTATGAGTCAAATAAAAGGACAGATTGGGTTCTATAGCCTTGGCTGGCAACCAGTTTACTGCAGAAAGCAATGGCAACCTACTGCGGGATAATCTTCTGCCTAGTCAGTCATGTCTCTTTTGAGACATGATCGCCCAAAGGGTGTGTCACGTATGGCACTTAACTGACTGAATGAAGATAATAGTTGGAAACATAAGTAAAGCTTCTACTGGGCATAAAGTGGGGGATCGGTTTTATATTGTTATGAAGTAATAAACTGATTCTATTTAATTATTAATACAATTCACCTCTTCTCCCTTCAACTATACTTTAAATTGCTGGGTAGAAATTCTTCTGCCCACTCTTTCGATACATGATCGCCAAAAGCGTGTATCACGTTGGCAACCAGTCTACCGCAGGAAGTAATGGCAAACTAGTGCAGGATAATCTTCTGCCCAGTCAGTCCTGTCTCTTTTGAGACATGATCGCCCAAGCGTGTATCACGTATGGCACTTAACTGACTGACTGAATATAATAGTTGGAATCATGATTAAGGCTTCTACTGGTCATAAAGTGGGGAATCGGTTCTCTATTGTTATGAACTAATAAACTGATCCCCCACTAATTATTATTTAATATTATAATACATCTCTTCCCTCTCTAGCTATGAGTCAAATAACAGGACAGATTGGATTCTATAGCCTTGGTTGGCAACCAGTCTACCGCAGGAAGTAATGGCAAACTAGTGCAGGATAATCTTCTGCCCAGTCAGTCCTGTCTCTTTTGAGACATGATCGCCCAAAGCATGTATCACGTATGGCACTTAACTGACTGATTGAATATAATAGTTGGAATAATGATTAAGGCTTCTACTGGTCATATAGTGGGGGATCAGTTTATTACTTCATAACAATAGGAAACCGATCCCCCACTAATTACTACATAATAATATAATACATTTCTTTCCCCTCTAGCTATGAGTCAAATAACAGGACAGATTGGGTTCTATAGACTTGGCTGGCAACTAATCTACCGCAGAAAGTAATGGCAACCTACTGCGGGATAATCTTCTGCCCAGTCAGTCATGTCTATTTTGAGACATGATCACCCAACCGTGTATCACGTATGGCACTTAACTGACTGACTGATTAATACTGAACATCTGTAAGAATGAGATTTGTTCTTCACAAAGTTTCAGAAATGTTGCAATGAAAATATGCCCTTTGGTATAGAAGTTTATAAGTACGCAGATTGGTGTACAAAATAAGATAACTGTTTAAAAAAGTTACTCTTTAGAATTTTTTTGTTCACATTTCAGACATGAAAATGAACAGATATGTGTCTCAGGAAAAAGTTTAAATGAGTGACTATTTTAAAATTAAAATAAAACCTTGCTTTATTAGAAGCTCTTTATAACTGAGCATTAAAACCATGCCAGATTAGATGGGGGTTTCTCCAACAAAGGTGGATGTAGGATAAAATGTAGTAATATATGATTACTGTATTTTACTATTGCTGTTAACCAAAACATCAATTACAATATTTATAAGCAATTTACAGTTAAAATAAAATTAAGAAAATGAAAAAACATTTAATTCTTCAAAATACTTATTTTAAAAAGTCTTAAAAATGATTTTACTGTAATTTTCTTTTTATTTTATAAGCCTCACCAGGTAGTCAAAAACAAGGAAAGTCTGGAATTAAGCCTACTAATCCTGTTACTAGGTAAGTACTGAACAAAATTAAAATAAAAGATGAAATTTTGTTTTTGGCAAGTAAAATTTTAAAATTTACTCAAAATGTATAAATAGATACAAAAGTTACAAAATATAAATGAGAAAAAAATTATACTTGTACATTCTATAAAAAGTGTTATACAACTGAATACCAGTAAATAAGGTGTAAAAAGTTTTAATAGGAATTATTAAAGTTATATCAGTTCATCATGTAAAAGTTTTAAAATAATAATTTCATCACAAAAAATAGATTATCTTTACTTGAAATTGACAATTATGGTTCTTATAATAAATACTTTGACACATTATTTAATATGTACCAATATAAATCTATATTTCATAGAAATTAAACTACTTAAAAATGCAAAAAATTCAAGTTTGTAAAATTAAATATTTTCTGTCCAGTATTTGATAAGAAATTTTTAAGTATCCATTCAGTGACCATCAGTTTATAGAAATTTATTTTTATCTCATAATTTATTGTCCTTTAAAACATTTTTAAAAATTGTTGCATGAATATTTTTAAAAAAGACATTTTTATGCACACTCATTTATAACAACAGATTTCAAATACTTCACAATCAGGACATAAATTTATCAAATTTTAATTACAAATTGTTATATATCATATACAGTTGCAAAAGAAAAAAAAATGAAGCAATAAATTACTAGTGACCAGGAAAAAAGGTAAAGGAGAAAAGATATTGTGAAATAGAATTTCTTGTAATGCTGATATAAATGATCTCTTTATGGACAAAAGAGGGTACAAGAATCAGTAGGGCCTAGCACTGAATCTTGTATTGCACCAATTGAACAAGACCATTAGTGGCTGCCTGTCTACTTCCTTAAGTACCATGAGTGGGTCCTTTTAGTAGTCAGGGTAGATACATGACTTGGGATTTGGGGAGATTATTTTGTGAGCCAAATGTGATGCTTGGATCCCCTGTACAGAGAGGGAATTTTTTATTTTGCTTTTCACATCTGGCCAACAGGTTATTATGTAGATCGAATGAGAGGGATCTACTTTTATGCAGAGTATAACAAAAGATTTACAAGTAATTAACACAGAAAAATTTCAATATTAATAAAATATTCAGTGACATAAGTCAATTAAAAGCCTTTATTTGATAGTTTAAAGGATGATAAACAAATATGTCATCAAATTTGTTGTTGTTAAGAACAAATTACTGAAAATGTATTAAATGTATATTTGTAATTACCTACTTTTCACTTGTTTAGATATCGAGATAATTATTTTAATAAAAGTTAAAGATGTACTTTTCAACTAACTTAATATTAAAAGATTTATTTTATTATTAATAAAAATAAATTAACTTGTTTACATATGTAGATAATTATTTTGATAAAATTTGTTACTGGTGTGGTTTTCAGCCATTTAAATTAACTTGAATATGGAGATACAAAATGGCTTTAAAAATGGATATTTTAAAAAATATATATTAACATATAATTTAAACTAATATATTAATAACACATCACTCAGTAAGTTCCAGGCCTGACATATAGATGGCACCACTAACAAAAAATCTATAAGATTTTTATGAAGTACTAACCTTTAAATGGCACATGACAAAATGTGGGCCCAATCGGATTATTAGTTTACAAATAAATTACAATTATTTAAGTGAAGCTACTGTTGTAAGTTTTCAAAACAATGGAAAAATCTGAATTTCGTGTGTTGGTAAAGCATTACTTTCTGATGGGGAAAAATACTGTTCAAGCAAAGCAATGCTCCCTCAGAAACAACAGTTAAGAGGTGGTATGCTGACTTTAAGTGTGGTCATACAGATAAATGATCCTGAATGCTTAGGTTGTCCAAAATGGGCATCCCAGAAAACACTAAAACAAAAACCCACAAACTCGTTTTGGATGATTGTAAATTGAATTTTGCCTAAAAGTTGTTTTATTAGTTAGGCCCGGGATTTATTGAGTGATATGTTACAAGGATAGAAAAAGCAAGGAAAAAATATTTATCATAAAATAGTAAATAAAAAAATATGTATAAAAAGAATAAGAAAGAACATAAATGAAACTAATTCAGGGCTCAGTCAAAGACAAAGATATAGATTTGTGCATAATGAATAAAATTAGGTAGAATTATGTTACCAGAAAATCAGAACTATGAGTCAGAAATTTTAATTTGTGATACAAAAATGTGAAGGTGTATTGGAATAGTGAAATATGCCTTTGCTAAGCAAAGAAATGGAAAAATTTCATTGAAAACAAACAAAAGTCTGCTGAACTACAATGTGATATCAATCTTCCTGTATGTGATATCAATCCTCTATATATCAATGAACACTAGGCAATTTCCTCATAAATGAAGAAGAGACAAGATAACAGATGTTTCTACGGAAGGATGCTGAGAATGCCATAGACAGAATATGTGAGCAACATGATTTTTTTTTTTGTTTTGTTTTTTTGTTTTTTTTACAGTTTATCAACCTTTTGTAGATTATCTTTTTTGCATTGCATTAACAATTTTTTTGGAGATAATAATTTTTTAAGATACAAGTCCTACCATTTAACCCATAATTGCAGTGAGAAGAGGTGGATTCATATCTTTTCTAAGGGTTTGCATGTAAGTAAATGTAATGAACTCAAATAGAATTTGAACTCGGCTCTCCATTTCCTCATTCAAAACCACTATCCATTACACCACTCACAGTAATAGGACAACTGCCTCCCTGGACAATTTTTCCTAAGATATATAGCTCATAATTTTCAATTTTAGTTCTACAATTATCCTAATATACAAATATAAAGCTTATTATTGGATAACAGATAAGACATGAAAATAAAGTGCTAATTAGTAGTTTTATTTTTCAATATATTCATATTCCTTTTTAACAGCATTGTTGAATTATTTTATTATTTATTGATTTTTGCTGAGCCTTTAACTGTCAGTGAACAACTTTTCGGTGCTCTACGCCCTCATCAGGTTAATGATTGAAGTTCTCAAGTGATATTTCGCTTTTTCTGCCAGGTGTCTTCTTCGTTTCACAGTGCATCTTCTTTTAAATGTTTCGTTTTTGTTTACATTGCCAGGAATCCTTCCCCCCCCTTTCTCAATGAATGACCTTTTGAGGTTTGCTTCTTTTCCGTTGTTGGCTTTGGGTGTTGATCCAATGTATCTTGATTCATATAGTTTTGAGAACTTCATTCATTAACCTGACGAGGGCATAGAGCACCAAAAAGTTGTTCACAAATTCACTGACAGCTAAAGGCTTTGACAAAAATCAATAAATAATAAAATAGTTTTATTGTTTGGTGGCAGAGGGAAAGCAGTTGTTCTGTAGTGATATTAGGACAATAATCTCATACCACTGCCCAACATATCCACCCCTGCCATGTGGGCAAAGGGAAATTTTTAAGAAAAATGCCAACAAAATACATAATTAGAATCAGAAAAGGCACTGATGAATTTTTTAGGACACATACTGAAGAAACAAAGCTTGGAGAATTTGACACTCACAGAATACAAAGAAAGCAAGAGATATCCTACTAACAAATGGGTGACAGAACAGGGAGTGGGCATTATGACATAAAGCCAAACCTTACTATGACCTACAGAGGACAGGATATTGTGGAGGGCCATGATTGCACATATACTGAGGGGACATGGCAAATAAAAGAAGATATGTTTATATATACTTTTTAAAATGTCCATTTTTAAAACTATTTTTAGTATGAAAATATTCCATGCATTAATAAAAAGTATTTTTTATTTTATTTTAATTTAAACAGTTTTATAATGTATTCATTATCATCCAAATCCCTCATAAACAAGCTAGTTATGATACACTTACATACACAAAGCAATATTTACGTTTTTTTTTTGTTTTTTGTTTTTTTTTTAATTAGGCTTGGAATCCATTATTTTCAGGTCAGGACTTCAAAAGGATGCGTCATCTCTCATTAATTTCAGAAAGCCATAACTTACATCAATACTGTTTAACAAGTTTTAATATATATATTTATTTAATATATATATTAATATTATATATTAATATATATTTAATATATATATTTATTTAATATATATATTAATATATATATATTAATATTATATATTATAATATATATATATGTCGTTGAAACTATATATTTTAATATACAGTTTCAATAACAGTATTGAAGTCTGTTTAATCAAATAGAATCAAAAAACAAAAATACCAGAATTTCTTCCTTTCTTTCTCTGTATCTCATTCTCTAATAAAGCTTTATTCAAAATGAAAGTTAATGTTAGATTTATAACTATTTCCTATTTGTTTATTATCTTCTCATTGTCAGTCACTAAATCTATATTTTATCCAAATTCAGAGTTTAAAATAAAAAATTTTCCAAAGTTTTGTGAGGTTTTGAAGGCATTCATTTTTTTTTCTTAGTAAACATCAACTATAAATATATATGAACCCTAGTTAAATTTATACTATATTCTGTGTAAATATTCATAATTTGCAGTTACCGCAGAAGTACAGGATCAGCACCTTCTCCCTCTTTGCCAACAACAACAACAACATCAACAACAACAACAACAACATCATCCTCAATATCATCTACATCACCACAATCATCTTCAAATACTTCAAACAGTAGTACAACTACCACATCAAGTCAAGGTACATTATCTCAATTATTTAGATTTACAATAGAAAGTTAATGACCCATTAAATTTTATAAAATATATATTAGTATATAAATTAAGGACTTCTTAGTCCCCATAAAATTAGATAAAATCATTATAACTAATATTATTTTATTTAATAGATTAAAATAAATTATATATTTACTTTGTTTAAACAAAAAGACAGAGACACTTCGTTTTATTTATAAAAAAATTAAAATGACTAAAGGGAAGTAAGCATGCATTAATTTATTACCAAAAGTTGATTTAACTCCCTTATCACTATATTTCTTTTAGATTGGAATAAACATCCATGAGTAATGGTTTCTTTGATCGTGACTCTTTTTTTTTCTTTTTTTTTTTTCTTTTTCTGGCCTTTAGAGTTAGGCTATGTAAAAGTGACCTAGCTCATCTGCATGCCAGGTTTGGTTGAAATTCATCAATTAGTTTCTGAGTCTATAGGAGGCAAACAAACAAACACTTATAGATAATAATAATTCTTACTGAATATGTTATTATCTTTTGTAAGAACAAATAAATAAGTATTTATAAATTTTATTAAATATACTTTCAAAATATTTTAAATTGTTTTATCATAACATATACAAATAAAGTATATTGTATTGCATGATATTCTGATATATCTTCAAGAAAATTTAAATATTATGCACAAATCTATAATGTATATTGATAAACTGATTTAATGTTTTCCTTTTTAGTTTCATGTAAAAAAATTTTATTCATAATTTTTTATCATAGTAACTTTAGGTTAAGATTAAATATTTAAAAATATGATCTTTGTATTTTCATTTTAATCAATTTATCTGAAATATATAAGTTTATATTAACTTGGCCAAACAGTTCTTACTAAATTAGGATGTTGTAAGAAAACATATTATGGAGCAACACCAATATTTATTCTTCAAAATTAAGTCTGTCCTTCCCAACGATCTTCTGCCAGTGATCAGCCAGCATCTAAATCTATTTCTGATACAAGTCTTTCAATAAAAAAAAACTGTAAACAAGCTTCCTTCAATTCATCAAATTTCTTGAATTGTTGGTCATGGAGGAGGTATGCCATTGGGCAGAATAGGCCATAGTCACTCGAAGCAGTATTGAAGCTGAATGGTGGATATGGAGGAACCTTAATACTATCCATCTGTTTGAACTTCTGCTTAGTAAACTTGGTAGTGTGCGGTCTGGCATTGTCTTGCTGAAACAAAACCCGAACTTGTTTGACCAAAGCAGAATACTTCTTTATTTTGTTGTACACACATCTAGCTTCCTTCACTTCATTAAAAGTGTTTAATTTCTGATTGTGTAGGAAGGGCACCATTGAGCAGAATAGGCCATAGTCATACAGAGTAGCATCAGAGTGAATATTGGATGTGGAAGAATCTCATCTATTGAACTTCTGCTTAGTTAAATTAGAAGTGTGTGGTCTGGCATTGTCTTACTGTAAAAAACTCATTTCTGTCAGTTGGGAGCCTACAGAAAGAGAAATAAACTATTCAGAATCAACAAACAACCACAGTGTACAGAGGTTGTTAGCCAAAATAAGTAAGGGCTTTCTGGCTAACTTAGCCTAATGTTGCTTTTTGCTCCATAAAATTTCATTGTTTTCTTTTCACTTCTTAAGCGAGTCAGGACTTTCTGGACAACCTTATATTTTCAGTAAGTATAAATATTTACTTATGATTATGATCATTTAACCATTTTCTAATTTAAGGAAACCCATCAACTAGAATCTCTGATCGCCAGCCTGGATCTCAAGTCAAAAATCAAATTGAAAGGTGAGATTTTAAAATAACCTGTATTGAGTATTAAACAAAAATTTTTAATCTGATAATCTTAAATTCTGTTCTCTATTAACTGAAAAATTGTGTTAGTTCGATTGGCTTCATCATCTTTTTCTATAAGTTGCTTCACTTTTTCCTGCATTGCTAGCAACACTAATTCTCTCCAAGTCTATACATGCTAAATAATATTTTGTAAACATAATAAAATCAAAACTTGTAACTTTGAAAAGAAAAAAATTATATAACATCATAAAATCTTGAGTTTTGTGAAGTAAATATAAACTTGGACTTATAAAATATGATTAACTCTTCCTAAAACTTATTACACTTGGAACAAACACATTTATCAAATAAACAATACTAACCATGATGTTCTATATTACAGGCTGGGGGGGGGGGGGGTCACCAAAAACTTTTCAGAGGTGGCCAGATAACTGACAAGTGGTGACCAGATAATCGTTTTGTTCAATATAATACACTGGATATTGGATATCGGCTCGGGACGATAAATCGGGAAGCCGAGTTTGAATTCCAGCTAAAATCATTGCATTCACTTACACGCAAATACCCTTGGGAAAGGTATTAAATCATCTATTCCTTCCAGTTATGGGTTAAATAACAGGACAGATTGGGTTCTATAGCCTTGGCTGGCAACCAGTCTACTGGAGAAAGCAATGGCAGCCTACTGCGGGATAATCTTCTGCTCAGTCAGTCATGTCTCTTTCGAGACATGATCGCCCAAGCGTGTATCACATATGGCATTTACCTGACTGACTGACTGAATATAATAGTTGAAATAATGATTAAGGCTTCTACTGGTCATAAAATGGGGGATCAGTTTATTACTTCATAACAATAGGAAACCGATCCCCCACTAATTACTACATAATAATATGATACATTTCTTTCCCCTCTACCTATGAGTCAAATAACAGGACAGATTGGGTTCTATAGCCTTGGTCGGCAACCAGTCTACCGCAGAAAGTAATGGCAACCTACTGCGGGATAATCTTCTTATTTATATTAGGAATAGACGGATTAATACCTTTCCCAAGGTATTTGCACGTAAATGAAAGCAATGAATTCAGTTGGAATTCAAACTTGGAATTAACTGAAATCAGTCCTTTTTATATACAGCACATTTTAAATCAGTTTAAACACAGCAATGCAAGTTAAAGCATGATAGCTTCAGCAGGCTCGGAATCGCTTTTCTAAGGAGCTTCATTGCAGGTCAGTCTGTTAAGTGCCATACATGATATGCTTTGGGTGATCATGTCTCAAAAGAGACATGACTGACTAGGCAGAAGATTATCCCGCAGTAGGTTGCCATTGCTTTCTGCGGTAGACTGGTTGCCAATTAAGGCTATAGAACCCAACCTGTCCTGTTATTTGACTCATAGATAGAGGGAGAAGATATGTATTACATTATTAAGTAGCTATTAGTGGGGGATCAGTTTATTACTTCATAACAATATAAAACGGATCCCCCACTTTATGCCTAGTAGAAGCCTTAAACATGTTTTCAAGTATTATTTTCAGTCAGTAAGTAAAGCTGCCATACATGATACACACTTTGGGCGATTATGTCTTGAAAGAGACATGACTGACAGGGCAGAAGATTATCCCACAGTAGGTTACCATTACTTTCTGCAGTAGACTGGTTGCCTGCCAAGGTTATAGAACCTAATTAGTCCTATTATTTAACCCATAACTGAAGGAAAGAGATGGGTTAATACCTTTCTCAAGGGTATTTGCATGTAAGTGAATGCAAGGAATTCAACTGAAATTCGAACTCGGCTCCCCAATTTGTCATTCTGTGTCGATGTCCACTGCACTACAACGCACATCATTGCAGGTACTTGACACAAAAAGTGCTTGCATATCAAAAGTCACCAGATTTTTTTATTTCACTTATTTTTCTTAAAACTTACATTACTCGCAGATGCAAAAATGATATTTGTCAAATTTGGAAATTTTTACTTAAATCTTTTTTTTTTTTTTTTTAATATAATCATATTGCTCCAAGCAAGGCATTTTACGTTCACTGTTTTGCAGGGGGTTACATAGGAGGAAAGTTATGAATATGACTGACAGGTTATAGGGGATGTCAGGAAGTGGGTAAGAGAAGGATGAGAATACTGGTGAGAGTAGAATGGATGAAGAAAGGAGCATGAGAGAGAGGATGCAGGTTAGTGAGATAGGAGATGACTGTTGACTTTACATTTAAATTCTTGGAGATTGTAGCTGTCAGGGAAGCAAGGAAATAAAAGGGAATTCCACAGGCGGGAAGTGCGAAAAAAAGAAGCTGATGGAGTAGAATTTATTTTAATTTTGTCTATACAGAAAGTTTAACTACAATCTATTGATAATTTCATAGAGATAATTATATTTTTACTCATTTGTGATACAGTGTGACAGTAGGCCAGATAAGCTGCCAAAGTTTGGTGACCCCCTGTTGCAGGCCAACTTTTGTTGCAACTAAGAGTCAAAACTGAATACCTATTTCAGAAGCTCCTCATTACACTTGAAGTGACACATTTCAGTTTGGGTTTGTGATGTGCATTGTGGTGCAGTGGATATCAGCTCAGAATGAGAAATTGGGAAGCCAAGTTTGAATTCCTTGTATTCACTTACATGCAAATATCCTGTCTTTTCCCTCCAGTTATGGGTTAAATAACAGAACAGATTGGGTTCTATAACCTTATCTGGCAACTAATCTACCACAGAAAGAAATGGCAACCTACTCCGAGATAACCTGCTCAGTCAGTTATGTCTCTTTTAAGACATGATTGCCCAAGCATGTATCACGTATGGCACTTAACTGACTGACTAATAGTTTGCTGCTGTAATCATTATTTAACTTCCATTTCCATGCTAGCATGGTTTGGATAGGGTTTTCTTGATGGCTTTATAACTGAACCATCATGAAATACTGGAGCAAGTTTTGCAGCTGTATGCCCTTACTAAGACCAACCAGTTTAAGAGACAGGAAACTCAATGCTTTTATTCCAACTCTAGAAAAATTACCTACTGAGGTTAAAGAGTTCAGCCTACCTTTTTCTACAGAGTAGAGGTTTTTACTTCAGAGATTTCCTTCTCTTAGACAAGTTGCCATCCAAAGCTAAAGACTCTTACTCAGCCTAAGCAGTTTAACATCATACTTAGGACACCTCTTACACTATTTGCCCATACCTGGGACCCTAACAGATGCTACCACCGCTGGTTAGGTTAGACATGGAATTAACATCAATTAAGAGGTGGTTCTACACTACTCAAAACTTCCAGTCTCCTGATTAGAGGCCTTGCTATCATCATACCAAGGATTTCGGTTTCTAAAAAAAGTATGTTGATTTTTTACCACAGCACTTCTGCAATTATGTCTTTGAACAACCAAGCTAAATAAAAAAAAAAAAATGAAAGATGTAGACAAAGCTATATCAGTTAAGTGTCATATGTGATATATGCTTGGTCAATCATGTCTCTTTTGATCCATGACTGACTAGGCAGAAGATTTTCCTGCAGTAGGTTGCCATTTCTTTCTGCAATAGACTGGTTGCCAACCAAGGCTGTAGAACCAAATCTGTCCTGCTATTCAATCCTTTTATTCAGATCAGTCAGTTAAGTGTCATACATGATACACACTTGGGTAATCATGTCTCTTTCAATCCATGACTGACTAGGCAGAAGATTTTTCTGCAGTAGGTTGCCATTTCTTTCTGCAATAGACTGGTTGCCAACCAAGGCTGTAGAACTGAATCTGTCCTGCTATTCAATCCTTTTATTCAGATCAGTCAGTTAAGTGTCATACATGATACACACTTGGGTAATCATGTCTCTTTCAATCCATGACTGACTAGGCAGAAGATTTTTCGGCAGTAGGTTGCCATTTCTTTCTGCAATAGACTGGTTGCCAACCAAGGCTGTAGAACCGAATCTGTCCTGCTATTCAATCCTTTTATTCAGATCAGTCAGTTAAGTGTCATACATGATACACACTTGGGTAATCATGTCTCTTTCAATCCATGACTGACTAGGCAGAAGATTTTTCTGCAGTAAGTTGCCACTTCTTACTGCAGTAGACTGGGTTTGTGATTGTTTGCTTAAAAATATAGACAAGACAGTTTACACTAATAAAGATAAATTAATAATTTTACTTGATTTAAATAAATAATTTATTGTTTTCTCATTTTTATTCTTTTTACAAAGCTCTTGGAAAAAAGTTAATTTCAAAGTTTTATGTTTAAATTTTAACAAACTTTTCTTTTAAAGTGTTTTTTCTTGAATCAGTTTTCTACTACAAAATTTATTTAAGCATGCCATTAATTTTTAAAATAAATTTAATGTTTTTTTCTATGATATTATTATTTATAACAATGAATATATTGATAAGATTGGAGCTTTTCACAAACTTTTTTTTTTCTTTTTAAGGATATTTTTAAAAAAGTATATTGAATTTTAGTTTACAATTTTTAAAAAAAACTTAAAATTGGACTCAATCTAATATTTTTCTGTTACAAATTTAATGAAAAAGTAATTTATTAAGAAGATTTTTAACTTTTCTCCCCAAATTTCTGAAATTCAAATATTTTAAAACAAGCCTTTTGGTTTGACCCTTAGTTGCGCTATGACGATGCCTGTTGTATAGAATGCCATGACACCAATTGGGTTCATAATGAGAAAGTAAACATGCCTCAGAAGGCCATCTGATATTTGTTTGTTTTTCAAAAATTCTTTCAGACCATATAATTTTTTAAATTATGCAGGAATACTGAAAAATCAGCATATTACAAAATAATCAAATTTAAAATTAAATTAGTTTTATAATTTTATTTAGTTACACTATGTTGACATCTGTGTTTATTTTTAGGTGAACCTTATTAATTTTTTAATTCTTTCAAACTATATAATTTTTTAAATTATGCAGGAATACTGAAAAATCAGCATATTACAAAATAATCAAATTTAAAATTAAATTAGTTTTATAATTTTATTTAGTTACACAATGTTGACATCTGTATTTATTTTTAGGTGAACTTCATTAATCTTTAAAAAATGAATATGTTTGTATTGCTATTTGATATAAAATTGATTTATTAAAATAAATTATTTCCTTGATTTCTCCATTCATAGAAAATAGAAAAATATAGTAATTCTACTAGATATGTAATTTGGTATTATACTTAATGTTGTAATTAAATTCACTTTAATAGAAAAATTAAGTTTTTCTTTTTCATTTTTATGTCTTACATACTTCTTTTTTTTGTTTTGTTTTTGTTTTTTTAGGCGAAAGAGTACCAGCTCTAAGTGATTCAATATCATTGATGCTAGTTTTACAATAAAAGACAAAACAAAATATAACTTCTAGGAAGTTGGCATCCATCCAAGGAAATATCAGAAATCTCCCTGATTGATGCCATTCTCTTGACGTTGTGGTTACAGCTAAATGCCTTAATCTGCTGCTGTTAATATATGCTGCCAAACTGTTGTTTTTTTTTTTGTTTTTTGTTTTTCCTTTTTTCATTTTTCTTTTTCTCCTTTTTTCTTTTTCTTCTTTTTTCTTCCTTTTTTTTCTTTTTCAGTTTTTCATTTTTTTTTATCATGTCCCACTGACACAGGGTCTTGTGGTTTAGAAACAGATTTTGTTGGACTTGTAAGATTAGAAAAATATTTTCCTAATATGGTTGATTTTTATTAGTTTTGTTTATTTATTCTGCATATAAGACACTATATATGGAACACTGGTTTCATGAGAAAGTATACCACCTCATCTTCAAAAAAGAATTTTTTTTTAATATTTAATTATTAGCTGAGTTGAAGATACCAGCTAATTTTTGTGATAACTTAAAATGCTTTGCTTTCTTTTTTTCTTTTCTTTCTATCCTATTTTATAATTTCCTTCAATTATTTTTATTTATTTTTCCAATTTTATTCCCTTATTTTCAATATTCTTTCCTTATCTTCTAAAATTAATCTTAAGTTCTCATTTTTAATTTCTATTTAATTTTTTTATGTTAAAGTTACATGTAATGAACATAGCATTATATGATTTATGTAAGAATTCCTTTAATATTAAGTTGAAACATAAATATATTTGTTTGTGCTTACTCATGGATAAACAATCCTGTAAAGCATGTTTTTAAATTGTTAATACTTTCTGTTTCCTAAGCCTTAATGGCACAAGCTGCTAAGGGAGATAACTTTGCACCAACACGTGCCTGTTGGAGGCCTTGGTACAGCACATACAGGGTGTGATCAATAAATTGTTGTCAAAATTATACAAAAATGAAAATAATACCAACATCTCATTTTAAGAGATACATTTACCAAAATTACACAAAAATATCTTGAAATACTTAAGAGTAGATTTATTTAATAAAATCGCCTTAGGCTTCAACCATGGCCTCCAAATGAATTTGGAATCTCCTGAAACTCTTCTGGATGGTTTCCTTTAAGTTGGTGAATGCTGCCATAATCCTTGCCTTCAGTTTATCTTTGGTATTACAAGGAGTTTGGTTGGTCTCTCACTTAATTGTACCCCACACATAATAATCAAGGGGGTGCAGTCTTGGGAGTTAAGTGGCCAGATGTAGGAGGTGATGTGGTTGCAGAAACTGTCTGAAGTCATGAATGTGTTCTCCTGCTTGTGTGACATGGTGCAAAGTCCTGTTGCCTGACATAGGGTCTTTAAGCAACCACCCTTTTGACCCAGGGCAGCACTACCTTCTCAAGGCCTCCGTGTTGAGTCTGAGGCCCTGTGGGAAGATGAATGGAGGCATAATGTCACCATCACTAATGACCACTCCAAACACCTTTGTAATCACCACTAGATTCATTTAACTGTTTCTGAATACACGGTTTTTCTCTTTTCCAATCTTTTCACTCTTTTTTTTTTTTTTTTTTTTTTTTTTTTTCAATTGGAGTAGATAGACTAAACTATTGCCCGGTTCACACTCCACCCATGTCTATTGAACAGGTGAAGAGGCTCATCCCTTGTTTCCTGTTTAGGATGTGGTTTCCGGTTTTTCTCTTTTCCAATCTTTTCACTCTTACATAGCCCCCTGCGCATCAGTGGCGTTTTCGCCTTGCTTGGGGTGATATGATTAAAAAAATTAAAAAAAAAACTGCACTGTCCTTAAATTGACACCCAGGCCCTCAAATTGGAGCTTCTGGTATGAATGCCAAGCAGTTCAGCATGCCTTTTACAAATTTCTGGCAGAGTGAATGGCATCATGGTGCTCTTTTTCTCACAGACTGTTCCCAACTGACCCTACTATACTATGCAGTGAACAAAATCAAAAACAAATAACGTGCTTGCATGAAATTAAAAAATATAAACTGGCAACAATTTACCCATCGCATCCTGTATACAGCCATATTTTGGAGAAAATGTTATTTCAGGGAAATTTTCACTTCCAAAGTGCTTATCAGTATTGATATTGTTAATCCTTTTCCTCTATCCTTTCTACCTGTGTAAAAAAAAAAATTGTAAATATATTAAAAAAAAAAAAAGAAAGGTTATTCAAAAACGTTTTCAATTTTATATTAAAAATTTTGTTCTACATAGAAATTTTGCGAGATAAGCTGATTTTATTAAGTAATTGTTTTGTCCTCTCATTTTTTTTTTTTAACTTGCAAAATATTTTCATGTCCTCACATAACTTAATTTCAGAAACAAAATGGTATATTCATTCAAAAGTTTATCTTTTAATTCTAGTATATTTAACTTGTCTGGCAAAAAAATATATATATATATATCAAAAGGATGGTTACTCCCTTTCCACCACTATTGTTGTATACACTTTTGACTCTCTCAGCAATATCAGTCAGTTAAGTGCTATACGTGATACACGCTTGGGCGATCATGTCTCTTTCGAGACATGACTGACTGGGCAGATTATCCCGCAGTAGGTTGCCATTGCTTTCTGTGGTAGACTGGTTGCCGACCAAGGCTATAGAACCCTATCTGTCCTGTTATTTGACTCATAGGTAGAGGGGAAAGAAATGTATTATATTATTATGTAGTAATTAGTGGGGGATCGGTTTTCTATTGTTATGAAGTAATAAACTGATCCCCCATTTTATGACCAGCAGAAGCCATAAACATGATTCCAGCTATTATATTCAGTCAGTCAGTTAAGTGCCATATGTGATACACGCTTGGGCGATCATGTCTCTTTCAAGACATGACTGACTGGGTGGAAGATTATCCCGCAGTAGGTTGCCATTGCTTTCTGTGGTAGACTGGTTGCCAGCCAAGGCTATAGAACCCAATCTGTACTGCTATTTAACCTATAACTGGAAGGAAGAGACGGATTAATACCTTTCCCAAGGGTATTTGCGCGTAAGTGAAGACAATGGATTCAGCTGGAATTCAAACTCGGCTCCCCGATTTCTCGTTCCGAACCAATATCCACTGTACCACAATGCAATCAGCAATATATATTGTTTTAAAAAATACTGATTAGAATTTTAATACAACTCATATATATATATGCAAATGGATTTATACATTTTCATTCATTATCATTAGATACACAACAATACTATTTATTTATTTATTGAATTAATTATTTACAAGATTATAAAAATATATGAACCAACTATAATGGAAAATTTTTGTTTAAAATTTTACAAAGAAATAAAAAAAATATTTTTTTTTATTCACAAATTTAAAAAAATTTCTGTGAATAAGAAAATTTAATAAGTACATGACAATGAGTAACGGTAATTATAAATTAAAAAAATACATTTCCAAGAATTTCCTTCTGTTTGCTCTCATCACATGAATTCATTAAATATGTTGAGAACATATCTTTCTCTGAACTAAATATACTTTTTAATTTTAGATTTTAGGCAAGACCCCAAACATTCAATATTCTGAGTGTGTATCTCCCTATTTATTAGACTGTCAAAGATTTCCTTGTGTATAAAATAAGTTGAGAGCATCTCTTTCTCTGAACCAAATATACTATTAATTTTAGATTTTAGGCAAGATCTCAAACACTCAATATTTTGACTTTATCTCCCTTTTCATTGAACAGACAATATTTTCCTTGTGTATAATTAGCAAATGTCTTTCATTTTTACCACAATTATTGCATTGTAGCTGATTTATGTATTTTGATATTTTTTTTCTAAATTTTTAATTAAATTAAAATATTTCTTTACAAAAGTGTAAATATATCTGTTGAAAAGTTAAATAAGGAATATTGCATTGTACTTGGTTCACATACTTTTATAATCTTGTAATTAAATTTTGTTGAGAAAGTTCAAAGTGTATACATTAATAGCAGTATCACAGGAATAACTCATTTTGACACAACATTTTTATGCAGGTACAAAGGTTAAAGATTACTTTTAATTTAAATGCAAATTTCAGCTGCCAAAAACTTTGTCTTGAAAAAGAAATTTTTTGAATATCTTAATTTCACTAATATGAAACAATAATTTATCAATTTTATGCAAACTTACAAAATGCATTATTTTGTTAGTTTTGTAAAAGAAAACTGCAGAAGTGTGAAATGACAAAGATTTTAATGTTTCTGTAAATGCAACAGATATTATTGCAAAAACTCTTTAAAAAAATTTTTTTAAATTTCTTTTACTCTTAAACAATCTTCTATTGATTATATTTAACATAGATAATTGCACTGCTGGAAACTTTTCTTCTTTTTTTTTTTTCTTTTTTTTTTATTGAGAAATATAATCATATCTTGTAAACATGTTATATTGAACTTTGGTGGATATGAGTGCAAATCCTTTAGTAAATTAACAGAATATATTTTTCTCTTATTTTTAATTCCTAATCATTTCATATTTTGTTACTCATTTTGTTTGTCAAGATATCTCGGTGAAAAATGTTCTGTTTGTTAAATAAAGATAAAACGGTTATTAGCAGGCCATTATTCCCTTGAAACTTTGTTTAAATAATTCTACTTTGCAATTTGTTTCTTCATTCAGGATTTATTTTAATTCATTTGATAGTCAATGCTTATGTCTAAAAAATAAATAATAAATTTTGATACTTTAAGCTTTCTTTTTAACAACCTATCATTTAAATATTTCTTAATTTTTTTTCTTAAAAAAAAGGAAAGACTATAAGATGTACATTTATATCACTTCTGTATTTTTGTATTTCAACTTTCATAATTTTTATAATATTTCTCTACATTTGACTTTGCATTTCTTATCAAACACCTTTTTTTAATCACGTTTTGGCATACTTAAGCTCACAAGGAAAATATTTCCTGCACATTTTTGTGTATTTTTCATATAAATCATTGCCTTTATTCTCAATTGCAAAAACCTCCATCTTCAAGTCCATTTTGTATCAAAATTTCTTTATATACTTCATCCGGGTAACATGTATTGATGCAATTCTTTCTGTCTGTGTGTGCGTGTGTGTGTCTCTCTCTCTCTCACATATATATATATATATATATATGTGTGTGTGAAGATTAACAAAACTGGTTATAAACAACCGACAATTTGAAATGATTTATTTGAACATTATTTTTGATCGATACTTGTATTTAAGTAGATATTCTGTTTATAATCAAACAGTATTATATATTTATTTCTACCAGACTGATTATTTACAATAATTTTTTTTGTTATGAAAATGTGTGTCATTCAGCAGGATTCGAACCTGTGACCCCTATCCACATAGAGGAAGCCACCATGTGATCTAACGTGTCTTAGACCCTCTCAACCACGAATGATGATCAGTCTAAATGAAGTCAAATTAAGCCTATAACACAATTTTTTAATTCATCGTAATAAGCATCTGCTCTGAAATGTATTTGACTTTGTTTAGACTGTTCATCATTCGAGGTCGAGAGGTTTATAACACGCCAGATCACATGGTGGCTTCCCCTATGTGGATAGGGGTCCCAGGTTTGAATCCTGTCGAATGACACACATTTTCATAACAAAAAAATTTATCATAAATAATCAGTCCGGTAGAAATAAATATATAATACTGTTTGATTATAAACAGATATTATATTTTATATTTCAGACCACCCTCGGTCCTTCATCAGAAACAACTGATTTTTAAATTTGAATTAGAAACGTATTTCACGATAGCGTTCGAATATTTTTTTGTTTACATCACGTGGTGTGTTTGTTCACAACATGCGACATGTCCGTAGAGAAAGTCTGTTTGTTTTAGATAAAAATTTCTTGGAATATCTGAAAAAAATTTTTTAGCTATTGAAATATTTGTAAAGATTCAACACACCTAAGTCCCTATTTAACCCTAGCTTGTGTGTATTTAATTTTAAAATCCAGTATGTTTCTTTCTTTCTGCGTGTGTATGTAGAACTAAAATTGGAGTCTATTAGTAAACATTTGCAATTTTCTAAAGTATGATCAGGTTGATTAAAATGGGCTGCAATTGGGGAGTATACATTTTTTTGTCGTATATTTAGTTTGTGATTATTGTGAACAAACACACCACGTGATGTAAACAAAAAAATATTCGAACGCTATCGTGAAATACGTTTCTAATTCAAATTTAAAAATCAGTTGTTTCTGATGAAGGACCAAGGGCGGTCTGAAATATAAAATATAATAAAAATAAACAAATACTGTTCAAAAAAAGTACATTTTTAAATTCAAAACTTTTTATTAATATTCTTTCCTATATATATATATATATATATATATATATATATATATATATATATAATGGTTAATGTGTAAATGTTTGTCATTTGACTAGGGAGAGTCATGCTAACTTTGAAGTTTTGTAAAGGCACCATTATGATTGAAGAAAAGCCCAGGCAACATTATGATGTCTTCTCCCCTCAGAGAGAAGACATCATAATGTTGCCTTCACGAAACTTCAAAGCCAACATGATTCTGCTCAGTTAAAAGACAAACTTCTCCACATTAATCATATTAAAGCTCTATTTCTATCTCAAGCACTTTGAGAAAAAAACCGCTTGCCAAAATAACCACTGAAAAAAAACAACAATCTTGGCACTAAGAATTATCACAATTCAGCAATATATATATATACACACACACACACATTAACATTAATGTGCAAATTAGCTATTCTTTATTCAAATTTTTTTCTTTTCTACAAATTGAACAAAATGTTTTTTAAACTTTTTTCACATATCTGAAAGCAAAAGGAAATGAAATATTCTCCAAAGACATATTTTCAGGTTACTTTTGCATCATTTGTCCATTGACTGTAATTTTTTTTTTACTAAGTAATAGGATATTGATATGAAAAAGTTATTTATGTTAATTTTTTTCTTCAGGTAGAAAGAAGAGACAAATGAACTAACAGGAACAATGTGTGCACGTTGCATCACTTTTTCTGCAAAGATCTTCTTTCACCAAGCAGGTTAATGAGCATTATTATACAAGATTAACTTTAGTGGTTCCTACTTTTACACTTGGCCTCTTCAGCCAATTTGTAAGGTTTAAAAATAACTATTAAAGAATGATATTCAATCAATTTCATTGAGATAACTTGTTGCTTCTTTTTTTTCTTTGTGCAATCATGTGCCTATAACTTTTTATTTATGCAGAAATTGAATTTTATCATAAATTTTTCACATTCTGTTTACATTTTTAACAGCCACTTTATAGCTCAGTACCTTGCCATCAGTATTTTCTTAATATAAGGATATATATATATATATATATATATATATATATAGCTATTCTTATATATATATATATAACTTATAATGCAAAACATAACCATCTACATTGTTTTAATATATATTTTAAGATATTTCTATATTAATTGATGTACCTTATAGCTCAGTACATTATCATATATTCACATTAACAATTATTTGAATTCTGCGAAAAGTTTTTAAAGTTTTTGTAAAATTAATAAATATTAATTTCTTAATGATATTACTTTTTTTTAAGTATTCATATACAACTTCACTTACATTTTTACATTCCAATTTTCTTTTGTTTCTCATTCAAAAATTGAGGATCCTTATATTTTTTGAAAATCTAAAAGTCATTATGATTGTTTTTTTTTTTTGTTTTTTTTTTTATGATTATATCACCCCAAGCAAGGCAGTTTACTGCTACTGGTGTGCAGGGGGGTTATATAGAAGGAAAGTTATGAGAAAGAGTGACAGTTTATAGGGGGTGTCAGGAAGTGGGTAAAAGAAGGATGAATATGGCCATAAATTGAGGGATCAGTTTATATATTGATTGTAATGTAGAATTGAACCACCACTTTATATCCATATAAGTATAGAATTTTTTTTATAATCATATTGCCTCAAGCAAAGGCATTTTATTGACACTGTTTTGCAGGGGGTTACATAGGAGAAAAATTATGAGAAAGAGTGACATGTTATAGGGGGTGTCAGGAAGTGGGTAAAAGAAGGATGAGAATACTGATGAGATTGGAGTGGACAGAGAAAGGAGCATGAGCAAGAGGATGTAGGTTAGTGAGATAGGAGATGATTATTGACTTTCCATTTAAGCTCCTGGAAATTGTAGCTGTTGGGGAAGCAAGTAAATGGAAGGGAATTCCACAGGCGGGAAATGCAGGAAAAGAGGCTGATGTATCTGAGCTGCCAAGTAAGAATTGATCACATTACAGGTTCTCTGTTTTAAGTTTTATTCATCCTTTTTCTTATTTAAATCTATCACCCTCCTTCTGACATTTCCTATATCGAATCACTCTTTCTCACCAACTTCCTCCCTTATGTAACCCCATGCGCAATAGTGGCAGTGGAATACTTTGCTTGGGGTAAAATGATTTAAAAAAAAAAAAAAAATTAAAAAAAAATATTTTACATTTATTTACTACCCTATTATGGGCCAAGTGGATAGAATGTTTGCTTTATGACAATGTGACTTGGGTTTGAATTTCACCATGGTTGATTCGTCAGGAAGGTGACTTCATAATGATATTGGTCTGGAGAAGGTGATCCCAGCATGTGGCACCTTTAAAAAAAAGTCCAAATAAAATCACACCATGGGTTAACCCAAGCCTCATGAGTAAAATTGGGAGCCATCTATGGTTGTGCTAGCATGAAATCACAAGCCATCATGACCGAGGGCTTCAGTGTCCTGGCCTTGTTGAGACTGGTGTTCATGCTAGGTAAACGCTCTCTCAGGAACTATAACTAAGATTCACTCAGCATAGCTACACTACAAATCACAGGGGTCTCTGTGGATGTTGAACAAACACAAATGTGTCTGAGCAGGCGTCTGCTACAGGGATCAGCTAGCTGCCCTAGTAGACAAACATCTTAGGATAGTATGGCTGGTCACTCATATCCAAAGTCAGCATCCAGGCTTATTGGCATATCACATTAAAACACTGGTTCTAGTAAGATCACTAAAGTTAAGCAACTTAGACCCTAGTCAGTACCTAGATGGGTGACCAATTGGGAATATCAGGTGTTGTAATAGATAATGCCATGAATTTTTAATCAGAGAACTAAGTTCTAATTTCAGTTGGGTTTGTTGTATTCACTTACACGCAAATGCACTTCTCCCAGCTATGGGTTAATTAGTAAAACTTGTATCACTAAATCATTATTATCTCTACATCTCTCCCCACCAACCCCCAAAAAAATTCCGAATGTGAGGTACTGTCTGGGGTTGGGCGCAGATGTCCTCTTAAGAGTTTGAGCTAATATTATTTCAAAACTACCCCAGATAGGAATTGATTAAACATGTGTTTAACATGTTATCTAATGGTTGTGAGTTCAATTCCTAGATCAGGTAGTGAAGAACACTGGTTCAACAGGAATAAACAATAACTGGCATCATGGGGACAAAATAATGCAATGACCAGCAGATATCTCCTGTCAACCAAAAACAATGGACACATAGTAATGGCCAGAGGATCAGTCAGTTAAGTGCCATACGTGAAACACGCTTAAGCGGTCATGTCTTGAAAGAGACTGGGCAGAAGATTATCCCACAGTAGGTTGCCATTGCTTTCTGTGGTAGACTGGTTGCCAGCCAAGGCTATAGAACCCAATCTGTCCGATTATTTGACTCATAGCTAGAGAGGAAAGACATGTATTATATTATTATGTAGTAATTAGTGGGGGATCGGTTTCCTATTGTTATGAAGTAATAAACTGATCCCCCACTTTAGGACCAGTATAAGCCTTAATCATTATTCCAACTATTATATTCAGTCAGTCAGTTAAGTGCTATACTCGAAAGAGACATGACTGACTGGGCAGAAGATTATCTCGCAATAGGTTGCCATTGCTTTTTGCAGTAGACTGGTTGACAGCCAAGGTTATAGAACACAATCTGTTCTGTTATTTAATCCATAACTGAAAGAAAGATGTTATCTATAGTAACATCTTAATCAATAAGTATAAAGAATACTTTTTTGATCAATAAGTTTTATTTCTCTTTTCATATCTTTTAACCAATCAATAATATATTACTATAAATATTTCTCAAAATATATAAATGTTATTCATTTTAACTTGCTATAAAATTATTTATATTTTCAAGTAATGTACACCTATTCTATGAAATTCAAAAATTTATTTAAATATAATTTTCTGTTTATTTATTCTATAAAGTAGGTTGCTTTGTAACATTAAGAGATCAGTATATGACAGTTATATTTTTTGTAACATAAATGCAGATTTTTACTACTGTTCACCCAATATTAAGTCCAATAGCCACTCAAGTTAGAGATTACTGTGTGGAGTAGTATTAGGACAAGAAAGAACAAGTATTAGAATTAATGTTAGTAAAAGAATAAAGGTTCATATGGTTCAGATTTAGCTTGAAATTATACTTTTTTTTATATTAATAATGTTCACCTGGTACAAAGCCAGTGAGCCACACAGGGTAGTAGGCTCTTGAGTGATTTGTATGTTCTTAAAGGGAAAGAAGTGAAGTTATTGGTGCTATGCAGGAAAGATAATGGCTAACTCTAGACTTGAAATGGTCAAGATATAATTATGCAAAAATCTATATTTCAAAAAGTCAAATAACAAAATGAACAAAGATATTTTGCCAGCAGAAGTTAAAAAAAGAAATTTTCATCACGGAAAAATAAGAGGTGGGATTAACTGAGTCGAGAGTTAAGTTTAAATTTAACCTTGTCTGGTTGAAGGAAATGGTAGGAAGAAGAATAAAAACAAGGAAGTAAAAGTGGGGTGGGGAAGGGGTGTTAGTAAGCTAAGGAAAGAAAAATCTATTTCCATAGAAACAAGGGAAATTATTACTCATATTGAAAAATAAATCATAGCGGATTTTAGTTTAAATAAATGGGATAAATATTATAGAAAAAATTTTTTTAGGAAACTTTGACATACAAATTTAAATATATAAATAAAAAATTTAAAAAAATTTTAACTTAAGGAGTATATCAATTCAACAAGTGTGCACACATATATATATATATAAACACATATATACACACACACACACACACACACACACACACATATATATATAAACACACACACACACCCAACCACACGCAAACAAAAGCCTACACACACACACACACACTCTTATATATACGCACATACACATTCCTGATCATAATTTACTAGCTAAAGGATACTCGCAATTTACGAGTTAAATTCGATTCTAATTATATTTAAAGACTTTAAGAAACTAATTAAAGGCAGCTTGTGATAGGATTTATATATATATATATATATATATATATATAAAATTATATGATAGGCTTTTTGTATTTATTTATTTATATATATATATATATATAATTATATGATAGGCTTTTTTTTATATATATATATATAATTAATGTGGAGAAGATTGCCAGTTAGCTGAGCAGTGTTATTTCAGTCATCCTGAATTAGAAATTTTGTGAAGTCAGTATTGTGATGTCTTCAATCTTCAGGGTTTTTTTTTTTCTGCAGAAAAAATGAATAAAGTGTTCAAAATAGAAATGTGTGTTGTGTTTTTGATCAATTTTTTTATATATGCAGGTCAGTGATGCATTGTGTGTGGTCTATTGTATTGATGCTCTGTCCTGATACCAAGCACTTTATGACAAAAAAAAATCAAAGTCCCTTTCTACTAGTAAACTACTGAAAGAAACAGTAATTTGGTCTCTGTGCATCATTATAATTTAACACTGTGTGTGTGTGTGTGTGTGTGTGTGTGTGTGTGTGTGTGTGAGAAAAAGTGTATGTATATAATTATAAATATCAATATATATATATCAATATATATAACATAGTGATGATCCACGTATACTGTCTTCATACTATAAGTAGGAAAAACTACTAAAAAGTTGTAAGTTTAAAAATGTATTTTTTTGACAGTATTTATTTCTATTATTATATTTGATATTTCAGACTGTTCTCGGCCTTTCATCAGAAACAAATGATTTTAAAATTTAAATTAACAACGTTTTCATGAGGAGCGTTCGTCCGAGAGATTGTTTACATCACGTGACGCAGAAAGTGAAAGATTTTTTAATATAAAATACATTTTTAAACTTACAACTTTTTAGTAGTTTTTCCTATACAATATATATATATATATATATATATATATACATATATACAATTTGTTATATATATATATATATATATATTATATTATTTATATATTATATATGCATGGTACTTATTTGAAAGTGCTCAATATCAGTGATAGAGCTGACATATTCATATGGATAGGTGTGAGTTTGTAACCCTGGGTTTCACGCTCTTGCGATAGTCAGATCATTTGTTTGATGATTGCAAGAGCATGAAACCCAGGGTTACAGACTCACACCTATCTATATGAATATATATATATATATATATATATATATATATATATATATATATACGCACACACTTTTCTTAGCTGATTAGTTATCAGAATTTAGTTATCAATAAAGTATTGTTTTTAGTTTAAATACTGATATTTCAGCTTTATCAATTAGTTTTTCTTTTATTTCTGTGCTCGTGATGTACAAATAAATCGATTTTAAAGATACTTTTGATTGGATAACTTTTCTTCCCTCCACTATTTTTGCATTTTTTAACTACTTTGTACATACAAGCTACTATGACATTATCATGATAGTAGCAGTTAATTGTTGATCACAAATTTAACAGGTAAATTTGTAAGTGAAGTTAAATGAATTATTTTTCATAATTTTAACATTGATATTACTTGCCTGGGCTATGAAGTTAATGTTCTGTTTTTCACTTATTTTTTTGGTTTTTCAGCAGTTGTTGGGGGGAAACAATAAATAAGGAAAAAAAAAATTGCTGTCATTAAAGAATGTGTACTTGTCCCACCAAAGGTTAAGCATTTTTTGTGTTGTCATTTCAGTCTCTGGAGTTCATATCTATAATAACTAAAAATGAGAATTTAAAGATACTGGCTGTTAAAATGGGTTTGTAATTCCTTGAATCTCCCGAAATGATTTTTTTTTTTTACTATGTCATTTATGAATAAACACATTGTATGCATTTGCTGAAATTTTTGTCTCAGTTGCTTTTAAAATGTTTTGTTTTGTTGATAGTCCAAAAATATTAAAAAAATATATATATATATATATATATATATATATATTGAATCCGGGGTATTATTGATTTTTATACAGAGCAGACTAAAAATGTGATCGTGGTATTGAACTTTGATTTGATGTACTGAATGAAATTATTGATTATTTTTTTTCCATTTCAAGTTTTAAATTATCTATTCAACTCAATGCTTAAAATCAAAGTTTAAATCTTTTCACCATCTGCTGTTTCTACAACAAACTGATATTTGAATTGAATCCGTTGCTGACCATTGTTAAGGACTTTGTCTTTAGGGAGAAATCACATTAATCAATTCATTAATTCTAAAAGATCACAATAAATAAATAATTTGCATTGCTTTTGGATGTTCTCTCATTAATATTTCAATGTGTTTTTTTTTTTTTGTTTGTTTTTTGTTTTTTTTTTAATCACAGTCAGTTTTGCATATTTTGAGAAATTAAAAATCATGATCACCATGGTGATAAGTCACCAAATCCAGTTAATTAACTATGAATTATCATATTTGCTGAACTATTGGATACGCCCAGATATTGGCATGGAATATTTATTAAAAAAAAAAAAAATGCACACATCACAGCTAAAAAAACAATTAGAACTTTACCCTCATATGACATTCTCACTAAACCATGAAGAAATACTTACATTATTAACACAAATTATACTATTGCTACTATTTTTGAATAGAAGTGAGGTAAAGTTTAATTTCCAGGACGTGTTTTTTTAGAAACAAAGAATTTTAGTACATTTTATCATACATTATTCAAAACTAGCCATATAGCCCAGCGTTGCTCAGGTGTAATGAAAACTTTAAAACTAATCCATGATCCTGGAGCTCAGACTGTTTGGATGTTGGCACGAAAGACTAAAAAGCAATAGTTGTTTCCAGGTAAAGCGAAACCGTAGACTGAAAGAAAAATGAATGGATGTAAGTCAAATTTTGATTTCCTGCTTTCGATATCAAATAAGTTTTTTTCATCGTAAACTGAATTTTGAAGGCTAAATAAGTCCTCTGAGTAAATGGTATCATGGCTGAGACTAAGAACTACAATTATACCTACTTAGTCAAACCTGAAGCAAAAACTAAAATAAAATGGCTGAAAAATATACAGACATATAGGCAGATAAACAGACACACATGCAAACATCTTGCCTTTTATATATATATAATCGATTTTCTGCACTATTGTAAGAACTGCAACCTTGAAACTTCTGAATATCACTTCTTATGTCTTTGTCTATGAGTGTATCAAATTTGATTAAAATCGGACCAATCCTTCTATAACCTGACTTTTTCGATTTTCGATATTTATCGGGGGTACCTTGACACAAAACCTAGCTAAGAACACTCGCAGACACTTATAGTACAACTGTGTAAATTTTCAAGAAAATCAGTTCAGCCATTTCAGAGTCTATAGGTAATGGACACATATGCACAAAGTTCCATTTATAAATAAGTTTAGATTGTTTTAGTTGTTTTTCAGGAAGCAACATCTTTTGTGTACAGTAAATTCATTATAGCTTCAAAGAAATCTACTGGTATCAGAGAGCACTAGTACATGCAGTAATAATGAACATCCTGTACCGATCCACTAATTACCTGACTTCCTTATGTCATCCTCTAGGAGCTAGATCAAGCTAAAGATAAATGGAGTACTGTCCTGTGGTGCAGCGGATATCAACTCAGAACTTGGCTTCCTGATTTGTAATGCTAATTCCAGTTCAATTCCTTGCATTCAGTTATGCACAAATACCCTTGGGAAAGGTATTAATCTGTCTCTTCCCTTCAGTTATGGGTTAAATAACAGGACAGGTTGGGTTCTATAGCCTTGGCTGGCAACCAGTCCAGAAAACAATAGCAACCTACTGTGGGAAAATCTTCTGCCCAGTTAGTCATGTCTCTTTCGAGACATGATTGCCCAAAGCTTGTATCACATATGGCACTTTACTGACTATTGTTATATTTGGGCATGGGGGAAACTGGGAGCTGCCTAGCCATCAATTTCTAGTCTTGGAGTTCAAAAGCATCTCTGAGTCATTTTCGAAGAATTGTTTTCCACACTCTGATCTCTCTCTCACACACACACACACACCCGTGGGATGTGGTGAGTTTCTCACGGTTCTACTACTACTTCCATAAAATGTGCTCGGACAAACTACCTTCTTTGATTTAGTTAGGTCTAACCTTCATGGCATTTAGACCTGCCATGTAATTTACATAGTAGTAAACAACCCATATTTCCTCCATAAAATGAAGTCCTATACCATACATGCAGAAAAACAAATTTCAATATATGTATATCAGCAAAAGCATACACAAAGCTAGCATCAATATACCACTCAAAGCAAATATTTCTGCAAAATCTGATTTTTCTACAAAAAAAGTAGGCCCACAAGTATGGTAAATAACCACTAGGTTGAGTTTTAAATCATTTCCATCTTTTATCAAAATTTTGTTCTTCAAAAAACTAAAGTACAATTATATTTTATTCAATTATAGATTTACCATTGTTTGTAATTATATTTTGTGCAACTTTTCAATAAATTTTGAGGGAAATACCACAAACTTTGAAGAGGAAATTTTTTTCAACAGACTCTTCAATCTGGTTATAATTTTAAAATTAGAAAAAGTTTTTCCTCATCATAGCATTTTTCTGCAATTAAAAAAAAAAAGCAATTAGTTCATGCAAATTCAGGTAAATATGACAGGTGTAGTAGAATAGAACAGGCAAGTTTAAAAATTGTTTCATGTGTTATTCTTGCTGCATACAGTCTTCTGTTGTCATGAAGGAAATCGACATTCTTATTTTAATTAGTTCACATTTTATGATAAAGTGCTGACCCCACCCCCTAGAACCCCTTTAATCAACTGTGTATGCTGCTACCAGTGTACAAAAGTTAAGATATGTTAGCCAATTACATAGCTAGGGATTTTTGCCACTCCTCAGAAAGAATACAATATTACAATGCACATTAACTTCTTGAAGTTTATACATTTCAATAAATATTAAGTTATGCTAGAACATGTGCAAAATTCAAACTACTACAAAATCGTACATTTTGTTTTGACATTGAAAGAACAATGTCACATCAGGTAGTTAATAATGATGATAATACCCATGTTCTAATGTAGTAATTAATAATAAATATTCATTGCTATATTTTTATATTGAGCATTGCTTTAAATTAATGTTTTGAATGCTGTAATTATTCTCTTCATTCTTATTCATTCGGATATATATATATATATATTGGTGAAAAAAAGTATGAGAGGCTGTGAAGTTTGTTTAAAGTGTAGATTTATTGTTATTATTATTATTACCTGCCTTTTGTATAATATATTAAGTGTCCGTAATATGTGTGTTGCTACACGTTTTGAGTCCAGTCGAGTAAATTTGTAACTTTACATATAGAGACAAACAGATCTGAATTTACAAAGACACAAATTTATTCACTTGAAAAGACTTTGGACACTTAATGTATTATAAAAAAAGACAAGTAATGTTGTTAATAATAACAATAAATTTACACTTTAAACAAAACATTCACAGCTTCACACACTCTTTCACCTATAACAATTTCTCTCATTGGAACAACCCCTATTTCTTCTCTCTCTCTCTCATATATATATATATATATATATATATATATATATAATGCTTACAGTCAATTGCATTGAATACACCATTTCTCCTCTAGTCACCGAAGTTGAGCCTACCCCATACTTAGATGGGTGACTGCTTGGGAATGCCAGATGCTGTAAGCATTCTTGATGAATGTGCATCGTGGTGCAGTTGATTTCTTGTTCTGAGAAATCTGGGAACTGAGTTCAAATTCCTGTTGAATGCCCTGCCATCACTTATGCACAAATACCCTTGGAAAAGGTATTAATCAGTCCCTTCCTTCCAGTTATGGGCTAAATGACAGGACAGATTGGGTTCTATAGCCTTGGCTGGCAACCAGTCTACCAGAGCAGGTAGTGCCAACCTGTTGTGGGATAATTAACAAAAAATGTCTACCTTAGCACTGTGGAGTGCATTCAGGGCACAGTGAAAACAAGAAAATCACTGCATCCCTGACTGTCTCGCCTATGTCGTTCCACGAGACCCAGATGGAATGGGAAGAGAGAGTGAGACTGACAGTCATGCACAAGTCTTCCTCACTTAAATCCAATTAAAGTGCAAGTCATGACTTCTACCTATTATATATATATATATATATATATATGTATATTTTAGCTTTAGGTAATAAATTAGACCAGTACACAATTGTATTAAAAAGTGTTCAATAAAAATATATTGTAGAACTTTTGAATATTTGCTTACTTCTCCCAACAAAAGCAGTTTTGCACTCATTGTATTTTTGAATCTGTTTTGAAGTCTTTTTATCGTTTCAGCTACTTTTCCAAACAAAAATAATTGCATTCTACAATTTTAGAGAAATCTCTTTTCATCTTGAAAATCATTTAAAATTAATACCAGCCATATGAAAATAGGGTTACAAAACTAGTTTTTTTGTTTGTTTGTTTTTTATATTATATTCTGTTTTAATAAATCTAACTTAGAAGTTTATTGTTGTGTAGACATTGTCAGTATCATTTACTGCATTGATTTTCGAACTGTGGGTCGCAGCCCTTCAGTGGATCATGAGAAAAATAAAATTGGTCATGACAAAAAAACACGAATATGCAAGAGCAAGCAAAGTGCAAAATGTAAACAATTCTAAATATTTCACAGGACTCATGAATCATCACTAGTTTTTCACAAAGTTGTAATATTATTCTATTATATATATATATATATATATATATATTATATGCTTATATATATAATATGTTGTATTATATAGATAATATATATATATTGTATTATATATATATATTGTATGATATATATATAATAATACAGTATATATATGTTAAATTATATATATAATATATATATTATATATTTTATTATATTATATATATATATATATAATACAGTATATATAATATGTTGTGTTATATATATAATATATATATATTATATTATATATATATATTATAATATATTATATTATATATAATATATATATATTGTATTATATATATATATATTATATGTTGTATTATATATATAATATATATATTGTATTATATATATATATATTATAATATGTTGTATTATATATATAATATATATATATTATATTATATATATATATTATAATATATTATATTATATATATAATATATATATATTATATTATATAATAATACAATATATATAATGTATTGCATTATATATAATATATATTATATTATTATATTATAATAATACAATATATATAATGTGTTGCATTATATATATATAATATATATTGTATTATATATATAATAATACAATATATATAATATATTAAATATATATAATATATATTGTATTATATATATAATAATATAATATATATAATGTGTTGCATTATATATATAATATATATTGTATTATATATATAATAATACAATATATATAATGTATTACATTATATATATAATATATATTATATTATATATATAATAATACAATATATATAATGTGTTGCATTATATATATAATATATATTTTATATTATATATATAATAATACGTATATATAATGTATTATTATATATATAATATATATTTTGTATTATATATATAATAATACAATATATATAATGTGTTGCATTATATATATAATATATATATTGTATTATATATATAATAATATAATATATATAATGTGTTGCATTATATATATAATATATATTTTGTATTATATATATAATAATACAATATATATAATGTATTGCATTATATATATAATATATATATTGTATTATATATATAATATGTTGTATTATATATATTATATATATATATATTATATTATATATATAATATATATATTATTATATATATAATAATACAATATATATAATGTGTTGTATTATATATTATATATATATATATATATCTTATTATATATATAATAATACAATATATATAATGTGTTGTATTATATATTATATATATATATATATCTTATTATATATATAATAATACAATATATGTATTGCATTATATATATATATATATTTCATTATATATAATACAATATATATATTGAATTATATATTTTTCATTATATATATAATACAGTATATATATATTGTATTATATATATATATTTCATTATATATATATATATTTCATTATATATATCATACAATATATATATATATTGTATTATTTATATTTCATTATATATATCATACAATATATATATATTGTATTATTTATATTTCATTATATATATCATACAATATATATATTTTATATCATATGATATAATAATTCAATATATATATTCTATTATATATAAAATATAATAATTCAATATATATAATATATTGTATTATATATATATGTAATATATTTTATTATATATATTATATGATATATATAATATGTTGTACTATATATATATATATATATTTTATTATACATAAAATTTGATATATATAATATTTTGTACTATATATATATTTTATTATATATATAATACGATATATATATGTTGTATTTTATATATATATATATATATATATACATAATGCAACATATATATATTATATATATAATACAATATACTTTTTTTTTAGTCTTATCACCCTGAGCAAGGCAGTAATGCCACTGATGTGCAGGAGGCTGCATAATACTGAACAGTGTGGAAAAGAAAGCCGGAAACCACATTCTAAACAGGGAGCAAGGGATGAGCCTCTTCACCTGTTCAATAGACGTGGGTGGAGTGTGAACCAGGTGATCGATAGATCTATCTACTCCAATTGAAAAAAAAAAAACCAAAGTAACATTGGAAAAGAGAAAGCCGGAAACCACATCCTAAACATGGAACAAGGGATGAGCCTCTTAACCTGTTCAATAGACATGGGTGGAGTGTGAACCAGGAAGCAAATAAAAATTTAATTTATCAGCTAATACCAGCTTTGTGAATTTCTGTGTAATTTCATAATTTTGTCTCAGTTGAGTTTGTTTATATTTTCAATGCAAATATTTATATGTTTATATTTCAATACAATCTGAGCAGATATCAATCGCTCGACAAAATCTGGAAAATGACTATATAAAGGTTAAATTGAACTTAGTTTCCCATGAAATCCTTCATGGGTCGACTGACAAATACACACCTGATCTTAAGACGGCATTTCTCTGGTGTGGTAGTATGCAGGTTCAGTTCCTGCCAAAAGACATTTTCTAAACAATTTCTTAAACGAGTGTAAAATATCATGTACTGTTTGACTTATATAAAATCCAAAAAGGATGAGCAAAGGTAAAATCCCAAAAATCAAATTTTATTAATATTAATACTGATCAAGTTGAAGGGCTTGATGTAAATAGTATTATCTATTTACAGAGTCAAATATATATAGTATGTCAAATAATTCTAAAATTTACATTTGTTGAATGACCATTTCAGCAAGAAAATTCTCGCTTCATCAGCAACGATCAAAAACGCTGTATCACAGCTTGGTACAGTTAGACTTCCACTTGCTTCCAGCTGGGATTGAAACTCGACCAATCTAGTGTCAGTTAGAGTCACTACTTCCTAAGCCATAGGCGTATGAAATGGGAGGGGGGTATTTTAGCATGTTATATATATATATATATATATATACACACACAGTGTATACACACCATATATATAAATAAAAGACTTACCACTCAAATATAAGTATCCATTAAAAAAAAAAGTTAAATAAAAATTTAAATTGTCAGCGAATGTCAGTTTCATGAATTTCCGTACAATTTCATATATATATATATATATATATATATAAATTATTTGCAGATAGAGTTTCTGTAAAGAAAAAAAAAAGGATAAAAAGCAAAACCATTCTTAATCTAAAAACAGTTTTTATCTGTTTCTTTTATTCATCGTGTGTGTTTGAATGGTCTGAACGTTTTAAATTTTACAGTATGATAAATTAGTATGCATTCATATAAGATAGATTCATTTAAAATTCTACATTAAATATATATGTTGTATATTATGTATATATATATATATATATATATATTTTATTATATATATATAACAATATATATAATATGTTGTATATTATATATATATATTTTTAAATATATAATACAATATATATATGTTGTATATTATATATATATATATATATATATATATGTTATTATATATAATATCTTGTATGTTATATATTATATGTTGTATATTATACATATCTATAGAATGTATTTTATTATATAATACAATATATATAATATGTTGTATTATATATAAATAATATATTTTATTATATATAATATATGTTGTATTATATAAATAGTATATTTTATTATATATATAATACGTTGTATTATATATATATATATATAATATTGTATTATATATATAATACATTGTATTATATATATAATATATTTTATTATATATATAATACGTTCTATTATATATATAATATATTTTATTATATATATAATACGTTCTATTATATAAATAATATATTTTATTATATATATAATACAACGTATTATATATATATATATATATATTGTATTATATATATAATACGCTGTATTATATATATATATAATATATTTTATTATATATATATTATATATAATATGTTGTATAATATATATATATATATTTTGTTATATATATTATATATAGTACATTGTATTATATATATATGATATATTTTATTATATACATTTTATAGAATACATTGTATTATATAATATGTTGTCTTATATATAGACATATATATTTATAATATATTTTATTGTATATATAATACTATATATACTATGTTGTATTATATATATATATACATATATATATATATAATATATTTTATTTCATATATAATACTATATATACTATGTTGTATTATATATATATACATATATATATATAATATATTTTATTATATATATAATGCTATATATATAATATGTTGTATCATATATACATATATATATATATATAATATATTTTATTTCATATATAATACTATATATACTATGTTGTATTATATATATATACATATATATATATAATATATTTTATTATATATATAATGCTATATATATAATATGTTGTATCATATATACATATATATATATATATATGTAATATATTTTATTATATAATTTTATATATATAATATGTTGTATTATATATATACATATATATATGTAATATATTTTATTATATAATTCTATATATATAATATGTTGTATTATATATATACATATATATATGTAATATGTTTTATTATATATATAATACTATATATATAATATGTTGTATTATATATGTACATATATATAATATATGTAATATATTTTATTATCTATATAATACTATATATATAATATGTTGTATTATATATATACACATATATATATATCATACATTATATATATAATACTCTATATATAATATGTTGTATTATATATATATACATATATATTTTATTATATATATAATACTATATGTATAATATGTTGTATTATATATATGCATATGTATATAATATACTTTATTATGTATATAATACTATTTATAAATGTATTATATATATACATACATATATAATATATTTTATTATGTATATAATACTATATATATATATGTTGTATTATATATATATACTTATATATATATAATATTTTTATTATATATATAATACTATATATGTAATATGTTGTATTATACATATACATATACATATAATATATTTTATTATATGTATAATACTATATATATAATATTTTCTTTAATACATATATATATATATATATATATATTTTATTTTATTATATGTATATTACGATATATATTATGTTGTATTATATATATACATATATAATATATATACATATATAATATACATATATAATATATTTTATTATATATATAATACTATATATATATATACTATGTTGTATTATATATATACATATATATATATTTTATTATATATATAATACTATATATAGTATGTTGTATTATATACATATATGTATATAATATAATTATATATATAATACTATATATATAATATGTTGTATTATATATATACATATATATAATATATTTTATTATACATATAATACTATATATATAACATTTTGTATTATATATATATATTTCATTATATATATAATACTATATATATAATTTGTATTATATAAAATATTTCATTATATAATACTATATATATATAATATTTTGTATTATATATATATACATATATTTCATTATATATATAATACTATATATAATATTTTGTATTATATATATATATATATAATATATTTTATTATATATTTGATACTATATACATAATATTTTGTATTATATAATATATTTCATTTTATATATAATACTATATATATAATATTTTGTATTATATATATATTATATATATAATACTATATATATAATATGTTGTATTATGTATATAATATATTTCATTTTATATATAATACTATATATATAATATTTTGTATTATATATATTATATATATAATACTTTATATACAATATCTTGTATTATATATATATATAATATATTTTATTATATATATAATACTATATATATATGTTGTATGATATATATATACAATATATTTTATTATATATATAATACTATATATATTATTTTTTGCATTATATATATATATATATATTATTATATAATACTATATATATAATACGTTGCATTATATATATATAATATATTTTATTTTATAATACTATATATAATACTTTGTATTATATATCTATATATTTTATTATATAATACTATATATAAATGTATTATATATATATATATATAATATATTTTATTATATAATATTATATATATAATATGTTTTATTATATATATATAATATATTTTATTATATATTACTATATATCTAATATTTTGTATTATATATATATATATAATATATATTTTGTTATATATATAATACTATATATATAATATGTTCTATTATATATATATAGATATATATTATATTTTATTATATATATAATATAATAATGCAATATATATAATATATTGTATTATATAGATATATAATATATTTTATTATATATATATGCAAAATATTTTATATATATATGTACAGTCATCTGTAGACAGATCTGTTTTGCTATATCACAGCTCATCAGTACAGTTATACATCCGATTGCTTTTAACCCAGGATTGAAACCGACCCAAATTGGTATCAGTCGATGATTCTAGCTCTGAGCTATGGGCACTTGGTAGAAGGAGGCAGACTTTTAATGCATGATATATCATATGCCAGTGGCCAGAGTGCTCTAATTCATTACTGAATATGTGATGCATAGATGCTAGAGTAGCTACTGTTTTTTTCAAATTGTACTAGTGTACAATATCTAAAAAATTTTCTAGAGAGTATATATATATATATATATATATATATATATATAGACACTCTAGAAAGAATTTTAGATATTCTACAATTTCATGGGTAATACATATTTTGCTGGCAAACCTGCTTGTCAGACCCAAATGATACAACAGTTAATATTCAAAATAATCCAGAAAAGAATGACACACAGACACTCATGTGTCCATATCGAGAATAGACATTTTTAACGGTAATCTACAAAAACATTTCCTCACTCATTCAAAAGACACCAAGAAGGAATAGAAAAAGGAAAATATAGAAAATTGATAAACGGAAAGAAGAGAAAGAAAAAATAAAGGAAAGGAGAACAAACAGTATGAAGAGAAAGGAAGTTAAAATTAATGTCTTAGATTGACACCAGCATCTATTGCAATTCATCTGCTTTCTTAGAAAACCATTACATGGAAATTTAACATTAAAATTTAGTTTTAAATGTAATGGCATATAACTACAGTAAAAAATAAATTGTAAATCATATTTTTAAATACAAATTAAAATAAAACCACTAGTAGCATTTTATTATAAATATAATTAAAACCATAAATTAAAAATTATATAAGAAAATGATAAAATATTTATGCATTGAGCTCTTTTGAGTTCATCTCTATCGGAATTTACCTGACTTAAATACCAAATATTCTACATATGTATAGTCTGTTCTCATTGAATTTATATGTCATTTTGGCTTAAGAAGAAAGGGGAATTTCCAGCACTAAGTAATAAGGCTATTTTATTACTATTGCATTTTATGACTTATTTGAGTGAATTGTGATTTTCTACATTAACTCAATGACATAAGACAGAAACAGGCTTGTCACTGCACCTGATGTGTGTAGCATTGTCTTCCTGTGTTCCTAATTGGAATCAGCTGCTGATGAACAAACAAGCACATCCATCTCATTAAATGACTTTTTTTTCAAATATTATTTACTTTAACCATGTGTCAGAATTTCCTTCAATTTTTTTTTAAGTAACATTTTTATATCTATACAAATGGATAAATAGATGCTAGAAGATTATAAAATTAACAGTTTTTCAATCTTTAATATGTACATGATCATGACATTACAAAATAAAAAATTTCATGGTGAATAATTTTCACATTCTAATGAAAACTAAGCATAACTGTCAATTGTTACATTTGAAGCAAGAAGAGAAATTTACAGTAATTTTTAGCAACACAATTTTGCAGTTATTTTTTGTTACCACAACTTACACCCATGAAGATGATCTCGGAAGGAGATAGAAAGTAATTAGGAACATCAAGAAATGGATAAGATCCAGTGTAAAATTTACAGTATATTTCTTGAATTTTTCAATACACGAAAAATTATCTGTGAGCATGAATGGATTTTATTAAAAATAAGTATACATAATGTTTGCAATTTAAATAAATTGCAAACATTATGTATCTGAGATGCCTAAAAAGAAATTTGCTTTCTAAAATACAAAAATTTTAAATAGATAATTGTAAACCAGATCCTATGGCAGCAGAAATTAGATTTTGTGGCTTAACTAGGCCAACAAATGAACATAATTCATCAGAGAACCTTCCAATAGCAAGGAAGTCAAACAGTGAAAGAAAATGTTAAACTATTGAACTGTATTATCTTATTCATAATGCAAAAAATTTTTAACAGAAGTTAAAGGCAAAAATTGATGGACATCTTACACATTTTTCCAAAATTTTTTTATTTAGATTAAAAACATTTATTTGAAATAGGTTGCAAATAAACTCAACACAATAGATAATAAAACACAAAGAATGCAGGTGTTAATAACAATTTTTTACAAAAGGTATTTGATATGTCGGTCAATATTTGTTTTGGGGAATCAATATAAGTTTAAATCTTTTGTCTCATAGACAGGAAATTCACTAAAATTGATTAAAAAATAATAATAAAGAGAGTTCATTAGATCTGTCATGTTTTGACAACATTAATCTTACAACAAGGCACCTTTCCCCTAAAATTTGAAAGTGACTCTTGAAACGGAAATTTTGAGAAAAATTATGCGATGGCTAAGCATCCAGTTCATTTTTATTCTTTAATATTGTGAAAAATATATATCTTACTGAAATATATTTACAACATTTCAACAAAAATTTACAGAAAGATGATGCAACTATGGGGTCATATTATACTCAAGAAAACAGTAATAAGGCAGATATGTATTTAAATGTATGAAAACAACAACTTATTTTAACATAGCTGTCACTTTCTCCTTATAGTTTAAATTTTAAAATAACTACATTTCTCTACTAAATAATAATAAACGATAGACTTGTAATTTCCAGAATATAGCTAATTTTAATAACTTTTAAAACATCAAATTGGTTATTGCATAGAAATTGAGTTTTGCAAAAGATCTTTAATTTTTTTCTCTTTTAATTTTAACCTTACATTACACAACAATGTTATTATTTTTTTACATATTCTTTAATTTGCTGTCTTTTTCACTTTTAAGAAACCCATTATTTAATACATTAAAGATCACTTTTAATACAGGCTCAAGATTTTTGTCTTGTTTTATGTTGCATTTCTTTTATATTTCTATCTCAAACTATTTCTATTCTTTTTTCTTTTTTTCTTTTACTTGACCAATTTATGTGTGTACTGCCTCCTACATGTTACATGCCTTCCTATATGGTTCTCTCCCTTTAACAGATCACAAGAAATCCCAGGCCTAACTAATAGAACAACTTTTAGGCAGAATTTGACTTTATTCATCAACATAGTCACTTTCTAGGGTCGGTTTCCATTATCACTTGTTCATCGGAGCCAAATCTCTTTCCCTGGAGCATTCTTTTGAGGTCTGCAAACAGTCAGTAGTCACTGGGGGCCATATCTGGAGAATAGTGTGGATGCAGAAGCAATTCAAAATGCAATTCATGCAATTTTGCTATCGCTGAGATCGACTCGTGACACGGTGCATTGTCTTGGTGAATGATCACTTTTTCTTCTTCACTTGTGGCTTTTTTTTTTGTGATTTCTTCATTCAAACACATTGATAATGCTATATAATATTTGCTATTCATGGTTCTTCCTTTCTCAAGGTAATCAATAAACAAAATACCTTGTGCATAAAAAAAAAACAGAGGCAACTGTTGATGTTGCATCTTTGGTTGCTTTAGACAGTTTTTACCTGCTGCTGTCCTCTCAGCTGACTGCTGATTTGAAGTAGTGGGTCCATGTTTCATCCATTGTCACATACTTATGCAAAAACTCCTTCTTGGTGCATTGAAATAGTTGCAAATAACACTCTGAACCATCAACACATTGTTGTTTTTGATCAACTGTGAGCAAACACGGCACCCACTTTGAACACAGCTTTCATTGACAAATGTTCATGCAAAATGGTGAATACACTGCCTTCTGATATGTTTAACTTCTTTGTTATCTCACGCAACTTCAATTTACAATCAGCCAAAATGTGTTTGTGGATTTTTTTTTTTTTGCGGCAGGGTTGGGGGGGGGGCAGGACAACGGCTAATTTTGGGCAACCTGAGCATTTAGCATCGTTTGTGTCTGTAAAACCACACTTAAAGTCAGCATATTACCTCTTAACCATTGTTTCTGATGGAGCAGAATCCAAATAACACTTATTAAGCCACTGCTTTACTTGAACAGTATTTTTCCCATCAGAAAACAATGATTTATAAACACACAAAATTCAGATTTTTCCAACATTTTGAAAATTTGCAACAGTAGCTTCACTTAAATAACTGTAATTTGTAAACTAATAATCTAATTTGGCCCAAATTTTGTCCCATGCCATTTATAGGTTAGTACTTCCTAAAAATCATATGGATTTTATATTAGTGACACCATCTATATGTCAGGCCCAGAACTTATTGAATGATATGTTATCTATCAAGATATTAACATTCCACACTACTTCAAACAAAAAGTTGGAAAAGAAACCCTTATCAGTACTGGAAAGAACAATAACAGCTACTGAACTTGAAAAACCTATCTTTTGGAAAGTTGTTTCAAAAATTAAATTTTATAATTTTCAACTAGTTGTATGAACTGCTCAGACAGTGAATGCGAAATATTTCCTTATAAGAAAACAGCTCATATTACTATTACTATTAGAGATGAGGAGAATAGATACTACACTTTGATCTAATCTCAATAGGCATGGCTGTTTGGTCAATGAATGACAAATGTTTCCTTATAAGGAAACAGCTCATATTACTATTACTATTAGAGATGAGGAGAATAGATATTGTAATATAACAATCTGGCCCCACCCGAGAAGAAGGCTGTTGCAAGCGGGGTTGTTTTCCGGTCGTTGAAAGGAACGGATGTTTGTTTGACCTTATTTCCGGCAGTAACGGAAATGGCTACAAGAGGCAGACAGAACAGGTGTCTCTGAGAATTACGTGGGCGAGGCAAAATCCGGAAGTCCCGGTTTGGAGATTATAAAAAGACCTCGGCGCACGGATTAGATCAGACAGAGAGACGAGACAGAGGCAGACGAGAGAGCCAGACCAGACCAGAGGAGCAACAGATACGACGACTCCCCCGTCAACCCCATTAAAAGCGCGCACTCAATTCTCTGTCCCTGTGCTACACGGTTCATCGTCATTAATAAAAATATCATACATATTTTTATATATATTGTTGTTTGTCGATATATAACAAACAATATTTGGTGCCTAAGTGACTTGCTGTTTTGAGACAACAAAACAGTTATATGCAAGCTGGTTGCCACGGCGACGATTGAAAATTCAACGGACTTAAAACTACCAGATAGAAGACGAAAATAGTAAACAACAGGACGACAGCAGCTGCACGACTGTAGACGTCAGCCAAGGTAGGTGACTCTTTGATTTGATAGTGTGTGTGTTCTGCTCGTGTTTATAGTAGGTCTAGTTAGAAAAAAAATGGAACAACATACTTTTGCCGATCTGACCCTAGAATTGAGAAATGTGTCGAACACATTAAGGGTAGAACGGAGGAGGTGCATGCAGAGAATAGTACGCCTAGCGGAGAGCGCATAGGTTAGGGGTTGGCGGGAGGAGTGTTAAAGTTGAGATATTTACCTATCTGTAAGTATAAAACATCTGAGTTAATGATTTATTTTTTTTGTTAATATTTTACCATATATGTGAAGTGAGTTTACTGGTATGTTGCTTAATTAATCTTACTTTTATTGAGTAAGTGAAATGTAAAATCATGTAAAGGAAGTTTCTTCTACTCTTTAAAGTGGATAATTGGATTAACTTGTTGATAACAATGTTTTCGTTGGGTTGTGCAGTGTTAGGTTTTTTTTTGGATTTCTTTTCAATGACTGTACACTACAAAATGATTTACATTTCTATGGTTGTGAATTATGCTTTTGTGCAGGTTCCCATCAATTCAACATCCTCTGTGAATTTTCATTTATGTGACTTGGGAAATATCTTTTGAAGATATATTAATTTCGGAAAACTTTATATTGACACGGATAGACCTGCAGATTCCACAGTTGATCGGAACAAAAAGAAAGATACAAACGTGGAAAATTATTAATAGTATCTAAAGCATAAAGTAAATTATACGTCTCTGGTTCAGTGGTTTGGTCCCCAATTACGCAGAAATTTCCCAATTTTTCAGTGGACACCATGCCGGTAGAATTGCGCGATATGGAGGAGATTCCTATCCGCAAACTAGTAAATACCTTGGAACAGATAGATATGGATAGATTTAGTGAAGGATGTGAGGAACTCCCGAGGAGGTTGACGATAGGGGTCATTGCTGGCGTGGTCGGCGTTATGATAATCCTTGGAATAATAGCTAGGAAGCGGATTTTTAAGTGTGAAAGAAGCAACAGTGCTTCGGGAAAGGAAATTGAGTTATCCGTTGTGAATAGTACTCCGGGGTCAACGGGTGTTCAACACTCAAATGTCTCTGCGTTAAACAGAGAGTTGTCAACAAATCAGATATGTTTGGATTCGAATCCAGAGGAAGTAGTTCAGGGAATGGAAAACATTGTGCAAACTAAGGAACTACGAGTCACGGGTCCATTGTTTTAGACTAAATTAATATAGATGAAACCTCTAATCCTCCACAAGTAAATTGCATGCGGATTAACGTTGGAATCAGGGTAATTTTCTTCATTTTCTATTGAACATTTCTCGGTCAGACTATGAATGATATGTACGACAGATAATGGCCATTTTTCTGTGTTCAACCATAGTATGTTTGAAATTAAATTAAATTAAATTAAGTTACATGTGTAACAATAAACTCGAGCAGAAGCACGCATGGTGTTGGTCAAAGGTCATTTACTCGATGTTAGTTTGGAAACTGGGGCGCGATTACCGCCTATAATCATGTGGTTATGCATCGAGGAGTCTACGCTTATGGACAGAGTCGAGAAAGAAAATGAACATTTTTAAGAACTTTGCCCAATTCTGTGAAAATGGATATTAAAAAAAAAAAAAAAAAAAAAAGAACAATGAAACATCGAGCTGGTAGAACAATTTTCAAGATGGACACGAACATTGTTGGGTTGCCGATGTAGGCTCCCCTATATATTTTTTTTGTTTGTTGTTTTTTTGTTTCGGCATGCACATGTTTGTTGTTTTGGCGTGCACATGTTTTATACAATTGTCGGGCTTGTGTGGCATGGGGAGGAGAGTGAGGGTGTTGCGCTTAAAATGTTCTTAGGTGAACATTTTGGAAAATGGGTGGGCGAGGAATGTAATATAACAATCTGGCCCCACCCGAGAAGAAGGCTGTTGCAAGCGGGGTTGTTTTCCGGTCGTTGAAAGGAACGGATGTTTGTTTGACCTTATTTCCGGCAGTAGCGGAAATGGCTACAAGAGGCAGACAGAACAGGTGTCTCTGAGAATTACGTAGGCGTGCGTGGGCGAGGCAAAATCCGGAAGTCCCGGTTTGGAGATTATAAAAAGACCTCGGCGCACGGATTTCAGACAGAGAGACGAGACAGACAGACAGAGAGCCAGACCAGACCAGAGGAGCAACAGATACGACGACACCCCCCCCCCCGTCAACCCTTGGAAGCGCGCTCTCACTCTCTGTTCACTAGGCTACACGGTTCATCGTCATTAATAAAAATATAACTTATATTTTTATATATATGCGTGTTTGTCTGTTTATCGGTATATAACAATATGACACTTTGATCTTATCTCAACAGCAATAGCTACTTGGTCAATGAATGCCAAATATTTCTTTATAGGGAAACAGATCAAATTAGCATTATTATTCGAAATAAGAATAGATACTACACGTTGTTCTCATCTCAAAAGCCATGCCTGCTTGGTCAATAAATGCCAAATATTTCCTTATAAGGAAACAGCTCATATAACCATTACTATTAGAGATAAGAATAGATACTACACTTTTTTCACATCTTAATAGCTATGTCTGCTTCTTCAATGAATACCAAATATTTCCTTATGGGGCAACAGCTGATAATATAATTACTATTGTTACAATAACTACTTCTTTGTTTTGTTAATGAAAACATCGTTCTCAGTGGCCTTCCTTATGCCTTCCAGCGTTACCACTAACTCTCGAATTGTATTACACAATAACACTGAAATCACGTTCTTTTCTCGCAATGCCGCAATAACAGTCTCTTCCAATGGCTCTGAACATTTAGATATCAAACTTGAAAGGCCATCGATATGCGCCAATTATTTTTAAGACAAGAATTTCATTTTGAAATCATAATTAGTCAAATTTACGCCCTAACGCTGCAATCTACTCGATGCATTCATTGATATACCTTTTCTCGAAACGAAAATTGCTAACAGTGGTTTGTGTTCTATTTGAAGCACAAATTTTCTGTCACGAATGAACCGGTGACACATTTTCATCATATAAATCACCACTAGATTCTAGTAATTTCTTCTCGATTTGGTTGTAATTTTTTTCTGCCGGTAGCAGTGCTGTAGATGCTTATCGATTTTGTCGATCCATCCATGAACCTGTCGATCCATCCATGAGCAAGATTATGGCCCCGATGCCATAGTCACTTGCGTCAAATGCTATGATAATCTCCCTTTCTGGATCAAAATGTGCTAACGACAAATTCGCCAAAAAAAAACATTCCTTAATTTCATGGAATGCCTTTTCACATTTTTCAGACCAATACCATCTAACTTTTTCCTTTAGCAATTCATTTAATAGAGCTCTTAGGTCATACAACTTATGGATGTGTAGTGGACTGGACAAATTGAGTACCAATATGTAGTAGACTGACCGTCGGGGTAGTAATTTCAACAGTGAAGAAAAGGTTGGTTGTCCAAACCACCACAATTATAAATAAAATAACTCAAAGCACAATGTAACGAATATAACAACATTGTATTAATTAAGGTTACAGAACTGAATAATTCGTGAATGTAAGATGCCGTGAAAAGAGATCTCTCTTACATATTAAAGATATTGTCTCAATATTCATGTTAGAAAAGTCCCTGAAAAGGAAATAATATGTTTGTACTGAATAGTAGTGAATATCATTATACATGGATTGAAATGTTCTTATAAAATAGAGAGAAACATTTTTATGTGGCTAATTGCTGAATGCAATTAGCACAGTGTGAGTCGGAAGAGACGAAAGGTATTCGGTCTTACGCTCTGAAAAAAACATCCTCCAACTGGCTAAACACGTGTGGGAATCAGTTCATATATTTCTTAATAAACGCAGGAAAAAAGAAAGTTTCACATGCGGTCCTTACGTAAGAGTGTGTGAGTATATGCGTGTGTTTGTTTTTGAGGCTTAACGACCTATCAATCCTTATGGGATCATTTTAAGGTCATAACCAGTGATTTTTGGGTAAGGTTATTTTATTTTTACAACGTTTTTCTTTTCACGATTCATTGGGATTTGTTTTTAAGAGCAGGGCCCCCAAGTCCTACCCTTGTTATTTAACCCATAACTGGAGGGAATGGACGGATTAATACCTTTCCCAAGGGTACCAGTGCTTAAGTGAATGCAGGGTATTCAACTGGAATTCGAACTCGGCTCACCGATTTTTCTTTCCGAGCCGATATCCACTGCACCACAACGCACATCCGTCACTATACGCTTACAGCACCTGGTATTCCCAAGCGGTCACCCATCTAAGTACTGACCAGGCTCAACGTTGCTTAACTTCGGTGATCGAGCGAGAACCGGTGTATTCAACATGATAGGCCGTAAGCATGCATATCCGTCACTATACGCTTACAGCACCTGGTATTCCCAAGCGGTCACCCATCTAAGTACTGACCAGGCTCAACGTTGCTTAACTTCGGTGATCGAGCGAGAACCGGTGTATTCAACATGATAGGCCGTAAGCATGCATATCCGTCACTATACGCTTACAGCACCTGGTATTCCCAAGCAGTCACCCATCTAAGTACTGACCAGACTCAACGTTGCTTAACTTCGGTGATCGAGCGAGAACCGGTGTATTCAACGTGATAGGCCGTAAGCCCTGTGAACGTGTGTGTATGGCGATATGTATGTAGGTACGTACGTGCATGTAGAAGTGATTCTACAGATGTAAATACCATTATAGATCGCTAGCCCCAGAAATACCTGTAACTGATTTACATTTGTTAGTTGCGGCATATTCCTGATTGCTTTTGCTCTTTCCGGTTCCTGTCTTCTACCGTGCTGATCAATAATCTGGCCTAAATGTTTAATTTGTCGCTTAAAAATTTGCATTTAAAAATGCTCATCCTAAAGTCATACTACTGAATCCTTCCAAACACCGCTCTAACGTGCTTCACATGTTCTTTTACATCCTGGCTTCTTACCAGAATATCATCTAAATACGCTGTTGCAAAATCTAAATCAGCCAACATAATGTTCATCACTTGTTGAAACAGGTTTGGTGCCATTTATAACCCATATGTTAAACGGTTCAGTTTAAAAGGTCCTTGTCTGTGTTAATCATGAGCAATTTTGAACATTCTTCCTCAACTCTCAATTGTAAATATCTGAAAGATCAATTTTCGAGAAAATCTTAGCGCCATTCAATTTTACAAATATATCTTCTGGTGATAGTAATGGATAGGTATGATTCTTTATACAATCATTTAATCCTTTAGCAAAAACAGCACAGACTCTAACGTTTTCGTTCTTCTTTACGTAAACTGTCAGAGCTGCCCACTCTCAATAATCAACTTTTGTCAAAACACCTATCTTTTCCAAGCGTTCTAACTTGTCGTTTATTTGTGCGAATACTGCAAATGGCAAACTCCTTTTTGTTTAAATGCTGGCTTAACATTATTCTTAAGCTCGAACTTGACTTCTGTTTTCGTACAGAGTCTCAACCCTTCCATAAATACTTGAGGAAATTCATCCCTCAAATCAGTAGTCAGTTTTTCTGTTTCTTTCACTCTTTTCTAGACGATAACGTCGACTTTACTGCAAAAAGAGTTTATGGGTAATTCCCATAAATTAAACATAATTAACCAATCTGTAACAAATAGATTTGTTGCACCCGGCATTACGTAAATGTTAGATTTACACGTCTTACTGACAAAAAAGAAATTTCCAGTAAATTCTCCCATGAATTTATGTTTTTGCTCAGATCACTTACGCACAAATACCGTTAGGAAAGATATTAATCCGTCTCTTCTCTCCAGTTATGGGTTAAATAACAGGACAGATTGGGTTCTATAGCCTTGGCTGGCAATCAGTCTACCACAGAAAGCAATAGCAATCTACTGCGGGATAATCTTCTGCCCAGTCAGTCATGTCTCTTTCGAGACATGATCGCCCAAAGCGTGTATCACGTATGGCATTTAACTGACTGACTGACTGACTGACACACCTCTGGCAACTTTGTTTAACTTTTTCAACGTTGGACAACCAATTTTTTCCAAGTTTTCGCTAATAATGGAAATGTCATTTCCTGTATCTAGAAGTTTCACTGCATATCCATTTATTTTGATATTTACATATTTGCTTTTGTCATTGCTTAGTAATTTTTTTTATAATGTAAGAAATTTACGTCGGATTTACACTTTTTCTTGATCTTCTGCTTAGTTTTGCAGTGTGAGCTTTTGTGCCCACAATAGCCACAAGTAAAGCAATTCTTATTTTTGAGAAAACAATCTTTTTTCACATTACAGCCCCCCACATAACTGACATGTGAATATTTTCATTTTTTTCATTTTTACCGACAGATAATTTCTTCTTGACCTCCAGTATTTGTGAGATTGTTTTTCCTTGTATTTTACCATTGTCTTTTTCAATGTTAAGCAAACACTGGCATTCTTCAGTAATTTTCTGGAGTATAATATCAGAATCTTGTTTGATCATGGTTAATATCCGGAACCTCACGTTTTTGTATTTTGAAGCTGTTAGTCTTTGTACGAATATTAAACTCTTTAGACAGTTCAGTCAGTCAGTTAAGTGCCATATGTGAAACACGATTGGGCGATCATGTCTCAAAAGAGGCATGACTGACTGGGCAGAAGATTATCCTGCAGTAGGTTGCCATTGCTTTCTGCGGTAGACTGGTTCCCAGCCAAGGCTATAGAACCTAATCTGTCCTATTATTTGACTCATAGCTAAAGGGGAAATAAATTATTATTTGGTAATTAGTGGGGGATCGGTTTCCTATTGTTATGAAGTAATAAAATGATCCCTCACTTTATGACCAGTAGAAGCCTTAATCATTATTCCAATTATTATATTCAGTCAGTCAGTTAAGTGCCATACGTGATACACGCTTTGGGCGATCATGTCTCTTCCGAGACATGACTGACAGGGCAGAAGATTATCCCGCAGTAGGTTGCCATTGCTTTCTGCGGTTGACTGGTTGCCAGCCAAAGCTATAGAACCCAATCTGTCCTATTATTTAACCCATAACTGGAGGGAATATTCGGATTAATACCTTTTCCAAGGGTATTTGCGCGTAAGTGAATGCATTGAATTCAACTGGAATTCGAACTCGGCTCCCCGATTTCGAGTTCCGAGCCGGTATGCAATGCACCACAACGCGCATTTTAGACAGTTCACCCAGCTTAAATAGCTCACATTGCACATTAACAATTCCTACGCGACAAAATCCACTTGTTCGTCCTCTACAATAGTTAAACATTTATATCACGTATGAAATAAACTCTGTCTTTCATAAAAAAAATACGCGATAAGATTGTAATTGTTTCATCAGAGGACAATTCTTCCGGTTCCCTTGGTAGTTTCAAGTTTATATATTTTGCATTTTCGTTAATTCCAAGTTTGTGTAATAATAAAACATTTTTTCTCGTCCGACCCATCCTTACACCTTTTAGTAAAAGTAGTTTCATATTTTCTATAATACGCCGGAAAGGTTATGCCATTATCTGGGTTATATGTAAATTCAAACGAATTTGTTATTTCCTCAGGGGAGAAATATCTAGTATTTCGTTCTTCTTTAGACTTGGACATTATCGATTCAAACAATAATCTCGTATCCTCTTGTCGTTTCTCTTTCTTATTTAACACTTGTTCTGCCATTTCTTCAGTTCTTTGTTGTTGTCGCACCATTTTTTTCTTTTTTTTTTTATAAGTGTTTCACCCCGAGCAAGGCATGTCACTGCCACTACTGCGCAGGGGGCTACGTAGAGTGGAGAAAGGATGATTAAATATAGGAAATAACAGAGGGTGGGTGATAGGCGGGTAAGGATACCGAGAATGGTTAAATATAGGAAATGTCAGAGGGTAGGTGATAGGCGGGTAAGGATACCGAGAATGAGGGTTGGGTAGATGAGAGTGTTCTGAGAATAATTGGGAGTTAGGGTGATAGGAGGTGTCTATTGACCCTACATTTAAACACCTGGAGATTGTACGGGAAAGCAGACTTGTGGAAGGGAGTTCCACAGGCGGGAAGCGCGAGAAAAGAAGCTGTTGGAGTAGAATTTACGGTTACATCTTATCTGTTTAACTGTAAAAGGGTGGGACCTAGTTGCTAATCTAGTATCTCGTGTAAATTCCTGCTTAGGCGGCACCAGTGCTCTAAGTTCATCGGAGCAGAAGCCATGAAAGTACTTGTAGAAGAGGCACAGGGAAGCCACATCACGCCGGTGAGAGAGTGGTTGCAGCCGGTCTGTCAAGTTAGATCCTCCTTTATATTTTGTCAAGAAGCCCAAGGAGAGCAGCAGGGGCACCCGACCAGATATGGCAGCAATATTCAATACACGGGCGGATGGTAGATTTGTATATGTGCAGAATAGATTCAGGTGGGAAAAACTTCCGGGCCCTGCACAGAGAGCCGACTTTTATAGTGGCAGATTTGGCAATGGATTCGATATAGTCATTCCATTTGAGGTCCGCCGAAAGTGTAAGGCCAAGGAGGCGTAGTATTTTATTCTCTGGGAGGCTAGCCTGTCCCGTGCTAATGGGAGGTAGATGCGATTGTCTATGGCGGTTAGTTGATAACAGCTTCGTTTTAGAAGCATTGAAATTTACTAGTCATTTCCTACCCCAGATTAGAGGTCCTTTTCAAGCACGGCAGCGAGGTTCGCTTTGTCGCCCACGCCTCGTTTTTGATCGATGCGAGAGTAGATTGTTGTGTCATCGGCATACATGCCAACTTGGGATTTGTTCTTACATTAACTGCAAACTGTCTTGTAGAACCTTAGTTAACTCTGAGAACTGTTTCATTCTTAACAGAAAATATATTTACACACAACTTCCAAAAAAGTAACTGTTTAAACAATAATTTGTTTCAAATAATAGAAAAAAATGCTTTCTCACTATGATTGTTATAATCAACGACAATAACTTGTGTTTAATCCACAATATTCGAATCTCTGTTCGAAAAAATGTTGCACTGACGCCTTTCTATCTGCGGTCATCAACACTGTCTCATACGCCTAGAAGAAAATATTTTTTTAATTTTTCCTTCCGTTTCAAAAACGTGTTTGTCGAGTTTTATCGTTATACGCCGGATCTAGCGATTATCCGATTGAATTTGCTGTAATTTTTTGGTTTGATTTTTTTTATACTTCGAATTCCAGTTGAATTCCTTGCATTCATTTACGTACAAATACCCTTGGCTGGCAACCAGTCTACCACAGAAAGCAATGGCAACCTACTGCGGAATAATCTTTTGCCCAATCAGTCATGTCTCTTTCGAGACATGATCACCCAAAGCGTGTATCACGTATCGCACTTAACTGACTGACTGAATATAATAGTTGGAATAATGATTAAGGCTTCTAGTGGTCATAAATTGGGGGATCAGTCTATTACTTCATATCAATGGGAAACCGATCCCTCACTAATTACTACTTAATAATATAATACATCTCTTCCCCCTCTACCTATGAGTCAAATAACAGGACAGATTGGGTTCTATGGACTTGGCTTGCAACCAGTCTATAAAGCAATGGCAACCTACTGCGGGATAATCTACTGCCCAGTCAGTCATGTCTCTTTCGAGAAATGATCACCCAAAGCGTGTATCACGTATGGCACTTAATTGACTGACTGAGTGATACTTCGAATATTTGGTCACTTTGTTGTACTTGGCAAGTATCCGATTGAGTTGTTAAAAATCTTCGGATCTTCACAATTTTGTAATGTATTTAGCACTTGAGTTTTGAGGTCTTCTTTAATGGCAACTTAAAAGAGGCAAGAAGACACTACTTGGTTTCAAGAAAGAAGAAAAAATAGAAGTAGAGAGAGAACTAGATTAAGCTGATAAGAACACTTTGATCTTAGCCAAGTGATCAAGACGGCATAAGAGAGGCAAAAGACACTACTTGGTTTCAAGAAAGAAGAAAGGCTTGAAGTGGAAAAAGAGAACCAGATTAAGCTGATAAGAACACTTTGATCTTAGCCAAAAGACCAAGACTGCAATAATAGAGACAAGAAGACACTACTTGGTTTCAAGAAAGAAGAAAGGCTTGAAGTGGAAAAAGAGAACCAGATTAAGCTGATAAGAACAGATACTACACTTTGATCTTAGACCGAGAATGCCATAATAGAAGCAAAAAGACACTACATGGTTTCAAGAAAGAAGAAAAGATGGAAATGGAGATAGAGAATCAAATTAAGCTGATAAGAACAGATACTACCCTTTGATCTTAGTGAAAACGCCAAGAAGCATTGACTACCGCAATAAATGCAAGAGTTTTTCAGACGCACAGCATCAAAAGATGGAAACCGATTAAAGTAATCGCTAAAGCTTCATTTACCATAAATTAGATAACGTAAGAGAGTCTGCTGATTTATTTTTTTAAAGTTTAATGTCTCCTGCTAATACCTATAAATAATGAACTACTCCGTTCTTATCATGTGGAAAGAGTAGAAAACATTATTTGGTTTCAATTAGAAAATGTTAAAAAGAAATAAAGAAGACAGATAGAAGTTATTTTTCCCCCTACGCCCGAATTTATCCAAGTTGGTACAGAAATCGACGAAAATCTCTTGAACATGTCAATTGAAAATGTAGTAAGTACATGTTGATACAACAACAAGACAGTCGCCGTTTGACCACCGGCATTTCAACAAATAATAAAAATTTGACACTTCACTTTCACTACAATGACAAAACAACGAGAAAATGTTTCTGGTTTAGATTAAAGTAAAATGAAATAGATTAAACTTAAATTCTCCTAATTTAGAAGTTAGGACTGTACTGCCAAAATGAATTTTTGTTAAAAATGATCACTTGACCAGTGATTTTTATTCTTTCATGCTGGTCGGTGGTCGCGTTTTGGAAGAGGTCGCTCATTGGGGGTTAATTAACAATTTAACATTAGCAAATCGTCTGTGCATAGAAAAACTGTCGTTAATAGCAGGTGGTCGCTGACGACGGGGATCGCATACACCAGGTTCCATTGCATTTTATAATGTTTTACAGTACACCATTGGCTTCAATCCAGGTAAGTGTGTATCAATAAACTTATACCTCATTTATTCTATTGCAAACAATATTTCAGATATGAAGAGACATGTACGCAAAATAGAATCTCTGAAAGTCATAGTCATAATTACAAAGATAACTATTTCTAAAACGTCTTTCATAAGTAATCATATAAACAGCCATGATATTGCAAATGTTTTACAGTGGTTGCAATTTGGATCACCCAAGTTCGATAACTGTTCTTAAACAATTACGAGTTATTTCCCATGTCTTGCCTTTTTCGTGGTATCAATTTCTTTTCGCTATCTATTGTAAAAAAAATAAAATAAAATAAAATAAAAGTAAAATTTAAGTGGATATATGCTTTGCAATTACTACTTGATTATTCACTGCATTTATTTCATTTTTTCAAAAACTATAAATATTATTGTTTTATTAAATTTCTAAATGTTTCTGATTCGTTGGAGGTACCTCCACTAAATTGCAAAAAAAAAAACTGCATAGTTTCTTTTAAGCTGAATTTTTTAAAATGAAAAAGTTTTCTTGAAACTTTTATTTTAGTTTTAATTGAAAGCTAAATGATTAGATTTACTATTTCCGGCAAGCAAAATACTCTCTGGTTTATTTTAATCATAAATTACATTGATTGGAATATAAAAGTTTGAGATTTTTTTCAGTTCTTGAATTTTACCACTATTTTTGTGTAAACAAAAGTTAATTCTCGTTTTTAAAAAATCTTGCAAAAATAAAATATACATCTGTGACACATTATTTTTGAAAAATTAGTAAATTTTATGTTAAATTAATCTGATTTATACAAGTATTACTTATTTATAGCGTGAAATTTAGAATAAAACTATTTCTTAATCACAGATTTGAACTTTTTGACCTGTCCGTGCCGTAAATCAAGAACTTAATAAAAAAGTTTATGGCGTTTATAAGTGACAAAATTGTACAAATTTTTTTCGAGTAAGGGAGGAAACGCTGACCTTTTAATTTGCACATAGAAATTATCATACAAAAAAAATCAAATGCACAAAAATGTTTAAATTATTTTAAAAGTATGGTGGCAGAACGATTTTTATTAAACTTCTCAATTTTCGACAGGCAATATACTCATTAATTCTTAACTAAAACATCTAACCGCAACAGTTCTTTAAAGATTTTAAAAATATGTTTAAACCTTATAAATTATTATAACAAAAAAAAAAAAACAATGAAAACAATTCTTTTAAAATTTTATTAGTTATCGAATTTTTTTTTTCCTTCTTTAGACTATAATGTCCTTAATTTTTATTATTTATTCAAGCAATTAAATGCTTATCAAAATAAATAATATCAGAGTTTTACTGCATTTTTTATTTTACTCTTCAGAAGCAGATTTTCGGATACAGGGACAAAATTTAAAATTAAAAAAAATAGATAATTTATATTCCATAATGTAGTCCTGCTTAACTAACAAAATTATAGACTGCAACACTGAAATTTATTAAAATTTTATGGATTTACGTGGAGGTTGGGTAACAGATGTAAAAAAAAAAAAAAAAAAAGAATATTTGTACAAAGATTTTTAAATAATAATAATTTCAAAAATAATTTCATTCTGAAAGTTTCACTAAAATCCGACAATTATTTGATTTTTGCGAAAATTTCCAAATTAATATGTTTGTCAACGGAAAAAGTGGGTGATGTATGTAATCATTACGTTTTGCATTGTAAACAGTAGTAACATTTTGATTACCCGCTAACTCAAATCAAAACAAGATTTTCTGCCAAAATTTCAAAAATGTTAAAAGGGATTAAATTTTTTTTTAAATAATTAAAAATTACTTTGATCTTTTCTCTTAATATGAATATTTTGATGGAAAAAGTTTGTTTTATTAAGTTTGGGACCTTTTTTTATTCATAATATGCTGCTTTTTTAGCGACAAAGTGAGGATCGGAATCACTAACTCAATTGAGTAGTGAGTTCGATCCTGACTGATGTAATTGTTAGCAAGCTTGTCTCGCTAGGAACATTACAACTGAGTAGCGAGTTTGACCATCACTGGGTGCTCTATACTTTCGGCCTTGTGCCACATCTAAGCAACGCTTAGAAAATCAACATACGTGATTTACACGCTTGGACGATCTTGTCTTTTTCGATTCTTGACTAACCAAGCAGATTTTCTCGCAACAGTCTGACATTTTCTTCTGCAGTTGACTGTTTAGATCTCAGCTCTTTGATTTCTAAGTCTGAGCCGTTACCGCACCACGCCGCACGTTGCTTTGTACATTCAGTCAGTTAAGTGCCATACGTGATACACGCTTGGGCGATCATGTCTCGAAAGAGATATGACTGACTGGAAAGAAGATTATCCCGCAGTAGGTTGCCATTGCTTTCTGCGGTAGACTAGCTGCCGACCAAGGCTACAGAATCCAATCTGTCCTATTATTTAACCCATAACTGGAGGGAAGACACGGATTAATACCTTTCCCAAGGGTATTTGCGCGTAAGTGAATGCAAGGAATACGACTGAAATTCGAACTCGGCTTCCCGATTTCTCGTTCCGAGCCGATATTCACTGCACATTAGCATTCTGTAAATCTTCCTTAGCACTTATCAAAATATATATTTTTTTTAAATTTTGGATGGGAACCTGTGCCTTTATAATATCGATATAATGATTAATGTAGAATCGATTCCTATAATTAGGATTTAGCTGATATTTACCAATACCAAGTTTTAAGCAGTGCTAACATAATTGATACCTGCATTTTTGGGGATTTTCTGAATTTTAACATTTTTCATTATTTTTATTCTTATTTTTATTTTTATTTTTTTATGTTTGCATGTTTAAATTCTTAAAAACTTTTTTAATCAGAATTTTTCAGAGCTACATACCAAAAAAATATCGATATAAATGAAGAATAAATGGACACATACTTTCACTAATTTATGTAAATTTTTTCTTCTTTAGTTAAAAATGTACGAGGGTCATTCAATAAATAAGGTAAATTTTTCGGTATAAGGACTTCTAATAAAGAATGAAGTTTACTTTTTTTTTAATTTTTTCTTTTACTTCTTTTTCAAAGGGATTTAATTTTTTTGCAGATTGAAAAAGTCTTTGAGAGTTTTGGAGATTAACAAAGATGGCCGACCAAGAAGCATGCTCCAGGATTGAACAGAGGTCAGTTATCAAGTTTTTGGTTGCTGAAGGGTGCAAACCAGTTGAAATTCATAGGAGAATGTCAACTGTGTATGGTATCACATGTTTCAGCAAAAAAAATGTCTACAAGTGGGTTAAATTGTTTAAAGAAGGACGGAGCAGTGTTAAGGATGAAGACAGGCCTGGGAGATCTCCTAAAGTGATCGAATCAGTCAATGATCTCATTCAGTCTGACAGAAGGGTGACAGCGGATGACATTGCTAGGACTTTGAGCCTATCTGTTGGGACAGCACACAAAATTGCCTATGATCACCTTGCCTACTTGAAGGTCAGCTGCCTGTGGGTGCCAAAGATGCAAACGGTGCAGATCATCAACGAACTTGACTGGGAACTGCTCCCTCTTCCTCCTTACAGCCTAGATCTTACCCCTTTAGACTTTCACCTGTTTGGTCGCTTGAAAGCGTTCACGAGAGGCACGAAGTTTGAAAGTGACGATGAAGTCAAAAGTGCTGTGTGCGATTGGCTGAGACATCAGTCCAAAGATTTTTACGCTGAGGGAATACGGAAGCTTGTTCACAGATGGGGAAAGTGTGTTACACTGCTGGGCGACTACGTTGAAAAATAAAAAAAGTAAGCTTCTATCTGTATTATAAGTCCTTATACCGAAAAATTCACGTTATTTATTGAATGATCCTCGTATATATGCGTGCAACACGCGAGAAGGTGAGCGAGTGCGTATTTGTGTCACCGGGACATGTGTCCCGTTCAGCAGCTTGAAATTTCTCTTGTTACATTGTGGCTGTTTGAACGTTTCTGCCTCTTTCGTCCCTGTCTGGCTGATTCAACTTTCTTTCTCTTTTATATCAAATAACGCTTTGACACTGAATTGTTACTTTCTGTCAGTTTTGTGAATCGCTCTCTTTTCATTGGTTAGAAAATAATTCACACTGACTCGTGAAATTTACTTTGGTGTTTTTCCTTCAGTACGGATTTCCTTTCTTCTGCTGGTCAAAATTAGATCTCACACTGCCTCGCGAATTTGCAAACTGTGAAGCTATTTTTATTGCGTATCCACCACAGATTGATTTCACATTGTATCGATATTATAAAACGGTCCCTCTTTTAAATATATAGAAATTCAATATTTTCCGATAATGGCAAATACCGACACATCTAAAGAAAGATCAAAGAATACCAATATGCAAAAATGTTCCCTCTTTATTTTTTCTAGTGAACCAGTCTATTTACGTAGTAACTATTTATTTATTATAAAATTATATTGATTGGTATCTGAAAGAGTCACGTATGCTATTTTACTCTGCTACCATTACTCGTGATACACGCTTTGGGCGATCATGACTCGAAAGAGACATGACTGACTGGACAGAAGATCATCCTGCAGTAGGTTGCCATTGCTTTCGGCGGTAGACTGGTTGCCAGCCAAGGCTATAGAACCCAATCTGTCCTATTATTTAACCCATAACTGGAGAGGGAAAGATGTATTATATTATTACATAGTAATTAGTGGTGGATCAGTTTATTACTTCATAACAATAGAAAACTGATCCCCCACTTTATGAACAATAGATGCCTTAATCATGATTCCAACTATTATATTCAGTCAGTCAGTTAAGTGCAATACGTGATACATGCTTTGGGCGATCATGTCTCGAAAGAGACATGACTGACTGGGCAGAATATTATCTCGTAGTAGGTTGCCATTACTTTCTGAGGTAGACTGGCTATAAAACACAATGTCCTATTATTTAACCCATAACTGGAGGGAAGAGACGGATTAATACATTTCCCAAGGATATTTGTGCGTAATTAAATGCAAGGAATTCAACTGGAATTCGAACTCGGCTGCCCAATTTCTCGTTCCGAGCGGATGTCCACTGTACCACAACGCACATTCATTATTTAACATCAGTTATTCTATAAAGAAGAGAATGCTAGACAATTTCCTCACAAAAGTAATCCGATTCTATAGATGGATACTAAGAATACTATGGAGCATTAATTAAACAAGAAGCAAATATTATATATACACTTAGAACTAAAAAGGGATAGTTGAACATTTTGGGACACATAATAAGAAAAAAGGGTTGGAGATTTTAACAATCACAGCATGTACTTATCGTAATTCCTGAATACATTTCTCAAAGCTCTGGTGTTTACAGCACATGACCACGACTCAGCAAAATAAAATCGAGGTACATAACAACTGCGATGTAGATGCGGGTGTATAAAAGCAGCAGTCTAAAGCCAAATTTTTTCATCAGCTGGCACGCCACAGGCGAAGGAACGGGGAATTTGATGCTGTTCCAGCGATCTGACTGATGCTGACGTCTCCAACGACTACCACTACTACTGCAACTGTCATTTTCAGTACAAAAGCAACTGTCATTTTCAGTACAAAAGCAACAGTCTTTTTCAGTACAAAAGCGACTGTCATTTTCAGTACAAAAGCAAATGTCATTTTCAGTACAAAAGCAACAGTCTTTTTCAGTACAAAAGCAACTGTCATTTTCAGTACAAAAGCAACTGTCATTTTCAGTACAAAAGCAACTGCATTTTTAGTACAAAAGCAACTGCCATTTTCAGTACAAAAGCAACTGCATTTTTAGTACAAAAGCGACTGTTATTTTCAGTACAAAAGCAACTGTTATTTTCAGTACAAAAGCAACAGTCTTTTTCAGTACAAAAGCAACTGAATTTTTAGTACAAAAGCAACTGTCATTTTCAGTACAAAAGCAACTGTCATTTTCAGTACAAAAGCAACATTCTTTTTCAGTACAAAAGAGACTGCCGTTTTCAGTACAAAAGCAACTGTCATTTTCAGTACAAAAGCAACAGTCTTTTTCAGTACAAAAGCAACAGTCTTTTTAAGTACAAAACAAACTGTCATTTTCCGTACAAAAGCAACTGTCATTTTCAGTACAAAACAACAGCATTTTTAGTACAAAAGCAACTGCCATTTTCAGTACAAAAGCAACTGTCATTTTCAGTACAAAAGCAACAGTCATTTTCAGTACAAAAGCGACTGTCATTTTCATTACAAAAGCAACTGTTATTTTCAGTACAAAAGCAACAGTCTTTTTCACTACAAAAGCAACTGTCATTTCCAGTACAAAAGCAACTGTACTTTTAGTACAAAAGCAACAGTTTTTTTCAGTACAAAAGCAACTGTTTCTTTTTTCAAAACAAAAGCAACTGTTATTTTCAATACAAAAGCAACAGTCATTTTCAGTACAAAAGCAACTGTCATTTTCAGTACAAAAGCAACTGTATTATTAGTACAAAAGCAACAGTTTTTTTTCAGTACAAAAGCAACTGTCATTTCCAGTACAAAAGCAACTGCATTTTTAGTATAAAAGCAACTGCCACGCGCACCGATCGACTCAAGCTTGCGGTGGTGGACACCGCCCCATCAGTAACAGTTTCACGGTGACCCAGAGATCATTTGAACATTGTTATGGTGCCCTCCTACGAGGGATGGGCTATTCCTCTTGTTATATGTAATTACCTGCGTGACTTCCAAAGAGCAGTTAAGAGCAGTTAACGAAAGCAGTTAAACAGCGGCAGTTGACGACAACTACTAGTCATTAATAAACAGCGTAATAATACCTTCGGACTTATTTATTTCTATATTACTTATTATTAACATTTTCTTTGAATATCTTGTTTTTTGTTATACTAATACACTGTTTTAAACCTACCTTTTTGTTCCGTGTCTTACTTCCGATACAAACCGGTCACTACAACTTTGCGGTGAAGTTTCGCCACAACTTCACAACAAATTAGCGACAAAGCACCCATAATGTAACAAGAAATTTTTCAAACTACTTATCGGTCACAACTGTCATATCAACCTACACTTGCACTCTCTCACCTTCTCGCGTGCTGCTTTCTTTATCTCTCCTTCGTCCTCTTCAACTACTCGCCGTCCTTTTCTTTCTGACTGACCGACAGAAAAACGTGAAATATGTAGTTATGTCAATCACATGGTCAGCTCTAAACGCAAACTCATTTTCGGGCACGAAATTTTCCTTGATCTCCTCCTCAGCACAGAGGCAATTTTTTCTTATAGATCAAAAATAGATTTTCAGACAGCCTCACGAATTTGCAAACAGTGAAGAAAAGAGTGTTATTTTTACTTCGTATTCACCACATCTTAATCATATCACTTGACCGCTACAAATTAATACTGAATTTTAAAACTTAAAATTTTATAAATTATTCTGAATAAATCTTTTTAAAATGAAAGTAATTCTTGTGAAAATTCATTATTCATTGAAAAAAAAATTAAGACAATAGTGTCCATAATATATTTTATACATAAAAGCAATTAAAAGCTTTTCTAAATAAATAATGTCTTAATTTTAGTGCACTTGTTATTTTATAATTCAGGGCTGATTTTTGTAACTGTGAATCCTGTTTGACCAAAAGAATGTCATGATTTAAATTCTTCGTGGAATTGTCTTTATAACTAATGCAAACATTTGTGGTGATACCGAGCAAGCGAGAGACCGGATGTTTGCCCTCAGACATCCAGAAAGCAAATGACTAAAACTGGTCTTTGCACATCTGAGCTCCACGCAGAAGTTCCGAAGGTTAACCAAAAGTAAATAAATATCAAATTCCTTTTACGGATATGTAACGGAACTATGGATCCTGATTGGTCATCAAATCGCAAAATTCAAAATACGTCAGAGAAACAATTTTTCCATAGCTAAAGAAAAAGATCGTTTCTGATCCACTCCACGTAACTATTCAATATTTAAGGATGGTCACTATCCAGTTATGGTCAGTTCAGAGGAGTGTGCTGACACCCATCAAAGATGTAATTATCAACTTCAAGTGACCCGGGCAATGTCCTCTCTCTCTCTGTCTCTCTCTCTCTCTCTCTCTCTCTCTCTCTCTCTCTCTCTCTCTCAACAATTACTGCTACAAACAACTTTATCATTGAAAACGAACTCTACTCATAACTACTTGCTAAGGTTTATAATTGAACATTAATATCTACAACTCTTGTTATTTCTTCTTTTAATAAATTTCTATTTTAGCATTCCAAGTGTATATTTTATTATTCTACTCTTCTACTTTAATCCACACATTCCAACTGACAACCAACCTTCTGATGAATATTATTATTCAACATAAAACTTGTAAGCAGTAGGGAGTTTGGTTAAGAAAGACACAAGGCCGAACAAATGAAACATTAACCAGCTCAGTACACTTCACATTAAGCACTACAAAAATTTCATAAAATTAAATATGCTGGGTAACAGCTGTAAAAAAAATATTTTCTCAAAATTTTAAAAAAATATGTAAAGAAAAATTTGAATCTAAAATTATTTAATTTTTGCAAGAATTTTCAAAATCAGTGTGTTTTTCAGCGCTAAGAAAATTCCATTCTAATTTATGATCAACCTCTGACGAAATAAAAACAAAATTTTTAACCAAATTTTCGAAGGTTCTAAAAAGGATAAAAATTTAATTTAACATTTTAAAATGTATGTGATCTTTTCTCTTAATAATAACAGGAAGATTTTAAAGATAAAATTTCGTTTTTATTAAATTTGGAGCATATTTATCACGTCCGCGTTGTGTGTTGTGGCGCAGTGGATATCGACTCGGAACGAGAAATCGGAGAGCCGAGTTCGAATTCCAGTTGAATTCCTTGCATTCACTTACACGCAAATACCCTTGGGAAAGATATTAATCCGTCTATTCCCTCCAGTTATGGGTTAAATAACAGGACAAATTGGGTTCTATAGCCTTGGTTGGCAACCAGTCTACTGCAGAAAGCAATACAACCTACTGCGGAATAATCTTCTGCCCAGTCAGTCATGTCTCTTTCGAGACATGATCACCCAAGCGTGTATCACGTATGGCACTTAACTGACTGATTTATCACGTATGCACATTTTTTTTTTGTCGAATCTTTGACTACGAATTTCCATTTTTATTTTTTGTGATGAAAAATTTGAAAATTAAATACCTATGAAGAAGTAAGTACCTTAATACAAACGAACTGTTTAGGAATGAAAGTATTTTTTAATTACATAATGTGTGTGTGTGTGTGTGTGTGTGTGTGTGTGTGTGTGTGTGTGTGTGTGTGTGTGTGATTTAACAGACAATTAACTTTTGTTTACACATCTGTCGATCACTCAAAAATGGACGAAAAATTGAAAAGTAAAAAAAAAACATCTCAAAATTTTAAATTCCAATCAATATAATTTCTGTTTAAAATACACCAGATTATTTTGCATACTGAAAATAGTAAATTTGATCATTTAGCTTTCAACTAAGACTAAATTAAAAATTTAAAGAAAACTTTTTTATTTATAAAAATTTAATTTAACAGTTAGTTATCGAATACCCACAGTGAAGCTAATGAATTCGACGCTAACGTTGAGTAATTCTCGCGTTAAGAAACCGACTCATAAAAAAGTATAGATATTCTCTTCATTTTCACCCATTACTTTTGATAAGTAGGGAAATTCTTCTTCCGAAAGTTTTGACTGAACAGGAAAGAATTAACTGACTAATATTACTGAATAGATTCATATCTCTTCATTTTCACTTATTACTTTCGACAAGTAAGGAAAGTGTTTGGAAATTTCTGGCTGAGCAAGAAATGATATAGCTTCTTCCTAAACTAATCTTTTGAGACAAATATATTGATTTATCTTTAACTTGTAACAAAAAATATATATAACTCATTTTACTTACGTCATACACAAATGCAACATCTGTAGTCTGTAGGACATTTTGTACCTGATAATTCACAAAGTTTTCTTTGAAAAAATCATTTAATTGCTTTTGTAAAGACAAAAGTTGTTGTTTTTTTGTTGTTTTTTTAATCGTATCACCCCGAGCAAGGCGGTAACGCCACTGATGTGCAGGGGGCTACATAGGAGTGAAAAGACTGGAAAAGAGAGAGCCGGAAACCACATCTTAAACAAGGAACAAGAGATGAGCCTCTTAACCTGTTCAATAGACGTGGGTGGAGTGTGAACCGGGCGATATTTAGATGTATCTACTCCAATTGAAAAAAAAAACAAAGTGAGAAGATTGGAAAAGAGAAAGCCGGAAACCACATCTTAAACAGGGAACAAGGGATGAGCCTCTTAACCTGTTCAGTAGACGTGGGTGGAGTGTGAGTATGACCAATATGTGTTCTTGCGATAACCAGCGTCTTTTTTAGTGATAGGGCAAATCTACACCAATTACTTCGCTATCTACCATCATGTTTCAAAAGTGTCGGTGTTTAATGGCATTTGTGCATATATAGTTCATAATACTTATAATCATTTCTAAGGTATTATACAAAGTAGCATATTTTGCCCAGAGATGTTGCTGGTGCAGAATGCAATGAAAAGAAATCAGTGCATTTTGAACTATGGCTTCTCTATTTAAATGTGCAGTTAATCCTTCCTTTTTAAACCATCATAAAGAGAACACCATCAGTACACACACTTTTTTATAATCATTTCACCTCAAGCAAGGCAAGACTGCCACTGGTGAGTAAATGGTTACAGTGAGAGAAAAAACAAGGTACAGGGGATATCGAAAAAAAGATAAGAGATGGATTGGAATCAAGAAGATAAAAGATGGCAATTGACGTTGCATTTAAACATTTGGAGAGTGTTGCTTTCAGAGAAGCAAGCAAATGGAAATGAGCTCCACAAACAGGAAATGCGAGAAAATAAACTATAAAAGTAGAAGAGGGGTTACATTTAACTATTTCAATGGTAAAAGGGTGGGACTTTCATACCAATCTAGTAGTAACAGATAAATACATATGATCAGGGTACCAGGGACAAAAGCTCATCATTTTAACTGACTACTCTAATTAATGGATGTGGCACAGTGGATATCGACTCAGAACGAGAAATCGGAGAGCCGAGTTCGAATTCCAGTTGAATTCAATGCATTCACTTACGCGCAAATACCCTTGGGAAAGGTATTAATCCGTCTATTCCTTCCAGTTATTGGTTAAATAACAGGACAGATTGGGTTCTATAGCCTTGGTTGGCAACCAGTTTACCGCAGAAAGCAATGGCAACCTACTGCGGGATAATCTTCTACCCAATCAGTCATGTCTCTGTCGAGACATGATCGCCCAAGCGTGTATCACGTATGACACTCAACTGACTGACTCACTCTAATTAAATACATTAAGGGCTACAGCATAGTTCGAAGGGACACATTTTTTTTTATCATTCCAAGGAAATTTTACATACAAACTGTCTTTATGCTCCCTAGACTTTTGATTTTAATGACATTAGTTGATATATTATCAGCGTCAGAAATTTCAGAATTTTCAGAAACTTCAGAATATTTATCGAAATCTCCAAACTGACACTCCTGCTATTCAGAATCACCGTTCTAGCCATTAGACTTTTTTTAAAACGATACGCGAATTTATAAAATATTTTTAATGTATAGGAACAATAGTCAACTTCACAAATTGTTTAATTTCCCCCCAAAATCTTCCACATCAAAATCTGCATCGATTATTTTATCTGTGAAAGTTTTACAGAATCTAGCCACTTAAATAGCTTGTTCCTGTGTAAGAGTGAAGTAGTCTAGGGTTTACATTTGTTTCGCCATTTGTAAAGTCCAAGGTCATATCAATTCTAGACTTGAACCGAGAACGTTTTTCTTTCAATTTATAAATGACGTCCATTTCTAAAATACAGTTGGAATTTTAGTTATATAAATTAAATTTCACCGGTTTAGTTTTTAAAACATGAAATTTGTTTGTTGCTTCACTCTTAACACTGAATTTTAATTTAAAATAATTTTTAAAAAAACGAATAGCAAAATTTTATGCTTAAAATGTTCGAATAGTAACTCCAGACATTATTTTAAAAAACAAATTTTTTTTTCAAAAACAAATTTTTTTTCAAAAACAAATTTTTTGTTACTTCAGTAAATACTAAAATTTTCATTTAAAATAAATGTAAAAATAAATTGCCGAATTTTACGATTAAAATTCTCCAAAGGTAAGGCCAGACTCTAATACTGGGTAGATATTTTTTTATGAAAATAGATTCTATTTAGAATTTTCATTTTAAATAATTTTTCAAGAAAAAGACAGAATTTTACGCATAAATTTAACATTATTATTCATTCAGTCACAATATTGAACGAAAATGTTAATAATTTGTTTTTTAATATCATCAGTAGAATTTTTATTTTTGAAATTCTCCGATGACTTTAAAACAGAAATTTTCAGTCAAAACTGAATTTATATTTGAAATAATTTTTAAAATAAATGGCCGAATTTACGCTTAAATCCTCCAGATTAGTTTAAACCGTTAAATTTTAACGTGAACACGCGGTTATCACAGACATTTTCCAGTCACAATACTGAATGAATAAATATTAATAATTTTTTTAAAAATTAACGGCAAAAATTTATCTTTTAAATTGTCTGAGAACTTTCCAGTAATTACTGAATTAATATTTTAAAGGTGGAATTTTTTACACATAAAATTCCCTTTTTTAGCTTAACTTTTAGTTTTTTTTACGCTAAGAAACTTTTAGAAATTATTGCGAGGGAAGACTGAGTCTTTTTTTTAATTTTTAATTCGAGTTAACTGTTTTTTAATTTGATAATCTACTTTTTTAATGATGTATGGGCCGAAAATCTGTTCAGTTAGACGATACGATTTTCTTTTAAAAGTTCACGCAGCAGAGTCTACTCTTGTAAAAACGAACACAAATTTTTTTCTTTCAGGAATCAACAATATTTTATGCAAAATATAATAAAAAATATTTCTACCGACACAGTTTTTGTGTTTGACGCAAAAGTTAATATTTTGTAGAAATACAATTTTTATACGATGTTGAAAAATTGCGTCACTAGAAAAAAATTCAAAGGGCTTTAAAAATGTATTCTCATATTGACTGCTAAATGATGAACTTACAAAAAATTCCTTTCTTAAACAGAGCAATTTCGTCTTTTTATCCAAAAATGAAAGGAGAAAGTTAAATTTAAACAAAAGGTAAAGCAAGATATTTTTTTTTCATTCAATGTTAGAAACTTCTAAAAAATCTTTATTTTTTAATCAGAAAAAAAACTGAAGACGTGACTCAGCGCTTACTACTTGTATTTCAATTTCTTCTGGTACATTCAAACAAGCCATGAGTAGTAGTGTATTTTTTAAGCCTTTTTGCCAATTTCAGATAGTTCTGGTTACTGACCTAAGGTCACTGACAGTTCATTGTATCGGTGACAGAGGTCAGTTTGCCCCTTGCTTATTTCATTGGACGATAGAATAATAAAGCTTAGTCCTACACGGGCAAAATTATTCCTGTGGCAGAATAGGAAAACCAGGATTTAGCGAATAAATGATAAATTACGAATTATGATACAAAAAATAGGCATCTTAAGTCAAATGCTATAAACCCAAATAGTAGTAAAAGAGGAATTTAAAAACTTGCATGTTTCCTACAAATGAATAAAACAAGCCCTGTAAAAATACTATATAAAATTTTTAATGTCCGGTTAAGTGTCACTGAGTAAGGTGACCCCACTGTTAGTTGATTTTTAGGCTTAAAGCCTCCTTTATCATCCCAATCTTGCGGGTATGAATGTGGGTGGGAACGCACATGTCTTCGTTACAAGCGGAATATTTTTAGTAGAAATATGCTCTTAATGTTTTGTTTTTTTTGTTTGTTTGTTTTTTTTAATGCGTTGGCGACTCAATACGACGATACGCTTAACTTAACTTTCTTTAGTGTATTGTAGTAATACGAAGAAAAGAAAGAAAACGTTTTAAAAAATTTCAAAGAAAGAAAACGTTTTAAAAATTTCAAAGAAAGAAAACGCTTTAAAAAATGTCCACTAAGTTTTTAATGCACATTAAAAAATAAATGTCCTTAGCAATCAAAAAATTATCTAATTAAATAATGTTAGTTTCATTGCATTTTTTATTTTATTTAGGAACAGGTTTTCGGGAAAGTTGAAAACTGTTTGAAAAAAAAAGTAGATGATTTATTTATTTTCCAAGGATTTTTGCCTTTCACGGTTTAAAACAAATTTTCGCAACAGTATTTTTTTTTAATTACTTGAAATTTCATGAAATTACGTGGAGGGGAGTAGTAACAGATGCAAAAAAAAAATTTTTTTACCAAGATTTTCTAAAAAATAATGATTCCAAAACTAATTTCATTCATTTGCGAATAAGTCAATAAAAGTTCAGTAAAATTCAACAGTTATTTGATTTTTGCAAGATTAATTAATGTTAACATTGCAAACAAATGCGTTTTACTTAAGATTATCTGTTTTAGTAAAAATTTGGTCACACGCTGACGAATGAAAATAAAAACAAGTTTTTTTACCAAAATTTCGAATGTGTAAGGATTTAATTTTTAATTATCAAAAATACTTTCTTTTCTCTTAATAATAAAATAATAACATACATTTTGATGGAATAAATTTATTTTAATTAAGTTTGGGACTTTTTTCTTTATGCTTTGCTGTTTTTGTTTTTGTTTTGTTTGTTTGTTTTGTTTTTGTTTTGTTTGTTTTGTTTTGTTTTTTTGTTTTTTTCAGCGAATTAGTGGAGGTGTATGCGAAAATTAGTGCTATATAAATTAGTGCTATATAAATTAGTGCTATATAAATTAGTGCTATATAAATTAGTGCTATATAAATTAGTGCTATATAAATTTTTAATAAATCATGTATAACCACGGTTTTTCTTTGTAGTAGACAATATTTAATATCGAAGAGGAGAAAGTTCTGTATGTCAGCTACGTGAAAGCAGTGAAGAGAGTCCAAAAAAATAACCTTCTGCATTATTTTAAGGAATTAATATTGTTTTAAAACCAGGGACTAAGTATAAAAAAGACTTAAGTTAATGTAGATCACTTTTAACAGATTTAAAAGCGAGGCTCGTTCTCTAATCTCGAAAATCGAAGTTGACGTCCACTGTTCACCGAATAAAAATAAATATCGAATAACTGAACTTAGAGGAGTAATAGTTTTTAAATGTTTTATTCCGCTTTTGTTTTTTCTTATCTTTCTTTATTTCACCCCAAGCAAGGTCAAAAAGCCACAAAGACACGAGTGGTTACTGAGAGATTGAAAGAAATTGAGAAAACACCTGATGAAAAAGAAAAGAAAAAATACTAATAAAAAATGGCAAAATAAAAACTTTAGTAACAGTTTCAAAAGACAGGAAATTGTGGAGAAAGTATGTTTGTACACGTCCAGAAGTGACACAGTAAAGAAAAAGTTAACAGGAAATCAAAAAATTGGAACTGAGTTCCATAAACGAGAAAATAAACTATTAAAATAGAATTGGAGTAGATAGACTAAACTATCGCCCGGTTCACACTCCACCCACGTCTATTGAACGGGTGAAGAGGCTCATCCCTTGTTCCCTGTTTAGAATGTGGCTTCCGGATTTCTCTTTTCCAATCTTTTCACTCTTTTCTTTTTTTCTTTTTTTTTTTTCAATTGGAGTAGATAGACTAAACTATCGCCCGGTTCACACTCCACCCACGTCTATTGAACGGGTGAAGAGGCTCATCCCTTGTTTCCTGTTTAGGATGTGGTTTCCGGCTTTATCTTTTCCAATCTTTTCACTCTGTTCTTTTTTTTTTTTCTTTTTTTTTTTTCAATTGGAGTAGATAGACTAAACTATCGCCCGGTTCACATTCCACCCACGTCTATTGAACGGGTGAAGAGGCTCATCCCTTGTTTCCTGTTTAGGATGCGGTTTCCGGTTTTCTCTTTTCCAATCTTTTCACTTCTATGTAGCCCCTGCACATCAGTGGCGTTACCGCCTTGCTCGGGGTGATATGATTAAAAAAAAAAAAGAAGAACTTATCGTTACATCAAGCAATTTAAATAGTAAAATAAAAATAATAAGATCTATCTGTCAAGCTTGGTTCTACATTGGAATTTAGGTTTTATCACTTTACTGTTGAAATAGCTAAATGCAACAGTAAGCTGTATTTTAACTGTTTCTTCTCTCGCACTTCTCGCCTGTGGAACCCTAATAAGAATCCTCTTAAATCTTTTTTAATCATTTCACCATAAACAAAGTGGTACTGCCACTGATGCGCAGGGGGGTACATAGAGTTTTAGGAAAGAGGGGAGTGAAGACAAAGACGAACCAGCTACAGGGGGAGAAAGAGAAAGGGCAAGAGAAGAATGTGAACACAGGAGTGAACACAGTTGCGAAAGTAGTCAGTCAGTTAAAGTACCATACGTGATATATGCTTTGGCGATCATGTCTCGAAAGAGACATGACTGATTGGGCAGAAGATTATCCTGCAATAGGTTGCCATTACTTTCTGCAGTAGTCTGGTTGCCTGCCAAGGCTATAGAACCCAATCTATACTACCATTAAACCCATAACTGGAGGAACGAGAGAGAAAGGGAAAGAACAAGATATACGGAGTGATGTAGAAAGGGCCGGAGTTAAGTGGATAAGAGATGGGAATTGACTTTACATTTAAATTCCTGGAGGTTATAGTCGTCAGAAAAGCAAGTATATGGAAAGGAATTCCACAGGTGGGAAGAGCGAGAAAAGTAGCTGCTAGAGTAAAATTGTTGCCTGCATTTGGTTGATCTAACTGTAAAAGGGTGAGACCTTGTTGCCAGTCTGGTTGCCCGAGTAAATTCTTGTGGAGGGGGCACCAGTGACCTAAGTTCATCATAGCAGAAGCATTGAAAATATTTATAGAAGAGACAGAGGGAAGACACGTCCCACCGATGAGAAAGTGGTTAGAGTTGTGCTGCCAGGTAGGGGCCAATCACATTACAGATTCTCCTTTGGAGCCTGTCGAGAACACTGAGACGAACAGCAGGAGCGCTTGACCAGATATGACAATAGTATTCCATGCACAGTCCGATTGTTGTAACACATTATTTGCCTTTATTTCAAGGAATATAAAGAAAATACATGTTACTATACAACGTTTTAAGACTACTTCAAAACCTTAATTGCTGATTTTTTGGTACAATGTGATTTCTTCATTCACCGTTCTTGGTTTGTTTCTGTTGATATCTAAGAATGGATTCATTACTCAGTGTGGTACTTAATCTTCATCACTCTGTATATGACTTCATTTACTGTACAAATACAAAATTTAAATTTCATAGCTGTGTTGTCATATACTGCTATGGCAACAAAAAACAACTTTGAGGGAAATTAACAATAAGGATATTGCAATTGAGAGGCCTTGAAAAAGAATGCAATGGAAAGGGAAGAAATATTACTCATGCAGATGCTTAAGGTTAAGTGTAAAAAAAAAAAAGATTTCTGAAATCTGCCAAAGATATTTCAACACAGTTCATCCTGCTATGCACAGTACACTTGAACGGTAACCATTTTATAGAGGCGTTGCCTAGATTATTGAATTGGGGCATTTTTTTTATTGAATCGGTATATGTATTTAGGATGTGCGTTGTGGTACAGTGGATATCGGCTCGGAACGTGAAATCGGGGAGCCGAGTTCGAATTCCAGCTGAATTCATTGCATTCATTTACGCGCAAATATCCTTGGGAAAGGTATTAATCCATCTATTCCCTCCAGTTATGGGTTAAATAACAGGACAGATTGGGTTCTATAGCCTTGGCTAGCAACCAATCTACCACAGAAAGCAATGGTAACCTACTGTGGGATAATCTTCTGCCCAGTCAGTCATGTCTCGAAAGAGACATGATCGCCCAAGCGTGTATCACGTATGGCACTTAACTGACTGGTTTCTAAATATTCGATAGTCTTTCAATCATTCCGCCTCACCAGCTATCCTCTTCCCCGACACTGTTTTGGAACTACAGCTTTAAGTAGAATGGAATCATAGACGAATTCAACAGATGAGTTTCTTCCTGCACTCTAGAAAAAATAATTTCAGACAATTTGAAATCTGTATTCCTGAATGTTGAAATTGTATTCAGGGTGTTTATGTGCATGATGGCAACCAACTATGCAGTAGAACGTGAAACTTACATACTTCGTAGAACAATGAGGCAACATCGTTTGATCTAGCTTTGATGACATTCTATTCCTGAAGATCATTGATTTCAAGCCAATAATAAAATATTTCCTTAAAAAAATATCGTAAATGCTTGTTATAATAAGAAGTTCATAGTAAGTTCATGCTATGCCAGCTAATCTGAGTGGTTTAGTGAGTATTATTGTTTTGCAAGCGTTGTGTTGTAGGCGGCTTGATGTTTTTATCAAATTAACCTTGTTCTAAACACAATCGAACTACCCACAATTTAAAATTATCAGAAGATGGAAATGATAAAACTGTCTCGTTTGTATAAGTAAGTGAAAATTTATTTATCGAACAGAATAACATTTAAGTTCTATTTATGAAATTATTAAACTCTGAAAATGTTCTAAGAGAAAATTAGACTAGTAAAGGGTTCAAAGAATTCAGAGTTCGTTTGTTTTAGCGAAATGTGATTTGTGCACTTTTAATTTCTGTGTACAACAACAAATCTTCAATACTCTCACCATTCTTAGCAGTCAGCATTTAAGAACATATTTCTTGATTTTATTTACTTATGTGATAACAGAACAATGATTTGTGAAGTTGAATACTTAGGTTTTATTTTGTGGTCAGATATTGTTTGTAAAATAAACTGCAAACATGGTATACTTTTTTTTTAAATTGATATACTGTGTTAAGTTTCATACGTGATACACGCCTCGGCAATCCAGACTATAGAACCCAATCTGTCCTTCTATTTAATCCATAGCTGGAGGGAGAATAGATAGAATCTTATATTTTCCAAGGGTATTTGCGTGTATAAGAATGCAACGAATTCAACTGGAATTCGAACCCTGATCTCCGATTTCTCATTCTGAGCCGCTTTCCATTATGCCACAACGCACATCCACGTTGTACAAACTAGAATTGCTGAATATATAGCACGAAATAACTAAGTTCAATTTTTCCATCAGTTTCTAGTTGTCTTGTAAACTCGAACAATCATCAAAATTAACCATCGTCGAGCCCGATCAGTACCTAGATGGCTGACCGCTTAGGAATACCAGTTGCGATAAGCTTGGATGAGCGGGTAGTATTATGGACTTAATCCTTCGCGGATTTGAAATGTACATAAAAGATCCTTTTTTTTCATATGTGCTTTAGTCACACCCGAGGAAGTATAAAAAATATTAAATCCAAGCCCCGGAGGGATTTTCACCCCAGGGAGCCTTCACTCCAGGTAGAAACTCTCCTTCAAGAGGAAGTTGAGTTTTTTAGCCCGGCGCCTGAGGCGTACCTAAAAGGGGGAAGTGTCGAGACAATTTGGGCAATTTGTCCACAATGGTGTCGTTAAACCCACTTTAAACCTCGACATTGTGTCACATTCGGTAGCAATGTGGGTGCGCAAACTAATAAATAAATCATCAAGTGGCCAGGGATTATATATATATATATTTCCATTCCTATCCATACCGCCTGATGAGACATTGAAATTTCACTGTCGAAACAAATGTACGATTTGTAGTGGATATATAAATAAATTCTGTACATGTTCTAAAATATAATTCATAATAAATATTCACAGCTCTATACATCATATATCGAGCACTGTTTTAAATTAATGTTTTGGGCGTTGTAAAAATTCTCTCTTCGTTCTGTATTTACTCGGATATATATCCCCATGGCCCAGGGGTAGAGTCGCCGACTGACGCCAATTCGGTCGGGTTTCGAGCCTGGGTTAGGTAGCAATCGGAGTCTAACCGTATTGATGAACTGTGATACAGCGAAACGGATCTGTCTGCGGATGACAATATATATATATGTTTGTGTGTGTGTGTGTGTGTGTGTGTGTGTGTGTGTGTGTGTGTGTGTGTGTGTGTGTGTGTGTGTGCGCGCGTGCGTGTGTGATTATCTCGCAGTAGGTTGCCATTACTTTCTGCTGTAGACTGGTTGCCAGCCAAGGCTATAGAACCCAATCTGTCCTGTTATTTGACCCATAGCTACAGGGAAGAGATGGATTAATACCTTTCTCAAGGAGGGAATAGCCGCTCAAAATATAAGGTTACTGTGAAGTTACTGTGTGTGTTACTATGAGCTTAACCCGAGAACACTAACCATGGGTATATTGTACCCAGCGCAAATGACGCCATTTTAATTACAATTTAATTAAATTTTCAGTTCCTGATTTTCTTACCTAAATAATGTTTTTCATTTCCTATTAATGTTAACACAAAGTACAAATTTTGAAGTGCCTGCATGTAAAATATTTCAAATAAAGATTTATATTTAATATATTTTTTTTTATATTTTCAAAATCGCGTATGACATCCATGGTTAGTAGTGGTGTAACTTTAATTGATGGTTAAGAAAGAGGAAAAATTAAGTTATTGGGGCTATGCAGGAAATGTAACTGCTAACTCTTGACTTGAATACGCCATTATTTAATTAATGAATATAACATTTCAGATTTCACTCAACGACAAGCATGGATTTAAAAACAAAAAAAGAAATGCATGTTTGTTCAAACTACTTTTTATGAATGTTAGGAGATTCCCTTTAAAATAACATGTTTTATTAAAAAAAAAAAAGAGAAACATTTTTTTTTTATCCAAAAAGCGTTGTTTGAAAATCTGGTTCTGTGCTCGAACGTTAAACATTTTCTAGTTTTCCTTCTATTCTGTCATGAATTGCATTTAATTCTTGACAACAACCGGCAGATTAGGGGTATTCTGGCGAAGGAGGTTTTGAAGAATTGTAGTAAGGAATACTGAAGTTAGTTTTCTACTTTTATCGTCTGATGAACTTTAAAATAGGCATCTGAATTGTTTTGTTTTAACGTGCGATTCATTCAAATTGGTTATTTAAAAAAATGGTACCTTCACGCACTTTCGAGAACAAACTTTTAAATTGAATTTTTTAAAAATAAAAAAAAGTTTTCTTGAAACTTTTATTTTAGTTTTAATTCAAAGCTAAATTATTAAATTTATTATTTAATTATTTCCAGTGACCATAAAATACTCTATTTCAAATAAAAATTATACTGATTAAAATCTAAAATTTTGAGAAGTTTTAAATTTTTAAATTTTTCGGTTATTTTTGAGCGAACGAGAGATTTGTGAGGAAAAGTTAATTCTCGTTTTTAAAATCCTTACAAAAATAAAATATACATCTGCAATACATTATTTTAAAAAAACAGCAAATTTAGTGTTAATGAATCTGATTTACACAAGTATTACTTATTTATAGCATGAAATTTAGAATATAACTATTTCTTAAACACAGAGTTGAACTTTCTCACCTTTTCACCGTATTTGAAATATGTTGGCAGATTGACAGATGCGAGATAGGATAAGTGTATGGCGATCACAAATGACATAATTGTACATTTTTTTCCTGTAAGAGGAAGAAACGCTGAAACACATAACCTTTTAATGTACACATAGAAATTACCATACAAAAAAAAAAACTTCAAATACAAAAAATAAAATTTTTATATAATTTTAAAAATACGAAGGCTTGGCGATTTGTATTAAACTCTTCAATTTTTTATTAGTAAATATATTCACTTAATAAGTTAATAAATTAACGACAACAAATCTTTGAAGTATTTAAGAAATATTTTTGAAACTTTTATAAATTATTATAATTAAAAAAAAATTAAAACTATTCTTTTAAAATTTCATTATCAATCGAAAAAAAATCTTCAGAGTATAATGTCTTTAATATATATTATTTATTAAAGCAATTAAAAGCTTATGAAATTTAATAATGTCATAGTTTTATTGCATTTTTTTTCTATTATTGGGAGAAGATTTTTCGAAATCAAGGAAAAATGTTAAAAAATAAATAAATGAATAAATGATCTACATTCCCCAATGAGTCCTGCTTTTAACTAATAAAACAAATTTTCCCAACAAAATTTAATTTCTTAAAATTTCATGAATTTATGTAGAATTTATGTAAACAAATATTTTTACCAAGAGTTTTCAAAAATAATTTCATTCATTTGTGAATAAGTCCTGAAAGTTTAATTATTATCCAACTATTATTTGATTTTTGCAAGAATTTCCAAATTAATGTGTTTGTCACTGGAAAAAAAAATTACGTTTTACATTGTAAACTTTCGTAACGATTTGGTTACCCGTTAACTATAAGCAAAACAAGATTTTTTTACCAAAATTTCGAATGTATTTTTTTTTTATAATCATATCACCCCCAGCAAAGAATTTTACTGCCACTGTTTTGCAGGGGGTTACATAGGAGGAAAGTTATGAGAAAGACAGGTTATAAGGGGTGTCAGGAAGTAGAAGAGACGGATGAATGTTGCCATAAAGTGAGGGAACAGTTTATATATTGATTGTAATGTATAATTGATCCCCTACTTTATAACCACATTATAATAGTATAGATTTTTTTTTTATAATCATATCAAGGTATTTTACTGCCACTGTTTTGCAGGGGGTTACATAGGAGGAAAGTTATGAGAAAGAGTGACAGGTTATAGGGGGTGTGAGGAAGTGGGTAAGAAAAGGATGAGAATACTGATGAGAGTGGAGTGGACGAAGAAAGAAGCATGAGAGAGAGAGGATGCAGGTTAGTGAAATAAGAGATAACTATTGACTTTACATCTAAATTCTTGGAGATTGTAGCTGTCGAAAAAGCAAGTAAATGGAAGGGAATGGCAAGAAAAGAAGCTGATAGAGTAGAATTTCTGTTTGCAATTTATTGGTTTCACAGTAAAAGGGTGGGACCTAGTTGCTAATCTTGTGGCTCGAGTAAATTCATATATAGGAGGCACCAGTGAGCTATGTTTATCGGAGCAGAAGCTGTGAAAGTATTTGTAGAAGTGACACAGGGAAGTTACATTGCACCGGTGAGAAAGTGACTGTATCTGAGTTGCCAAGTCAGGATCGATCATATTACAGGTTATATTTTATATTGCTTATAAAACACAGCTTCATTATCACCACTGGACATATTTAAAATCACAATAAAAGGGATTATAAAATCAAAAAGAACAATTACAAAAATATTTTGATCTTTTTAATAATAACATAAACATTGTGATGGAAAAGGTTAATTTTTATTAAGTTTGGGGCTTTTTTTTCTTCATACTATGCTGTTTTTCAGCGATTTGGTAGAGATAGTACCTAGTTAAAAAGTATCTTTGAATTATGTGATTGGATAAATTATGTTGATGTGATGAAGGAAATGTGTTGTAAAAATTTGTATGATTAATTTGGACGTGATTTAAATTTTGGCGAAATCACTCTGTGTTTCCTTGTGCTGAGTAAATATGTCACAAATTTATTAATTTTCGTTTCAGTTTGATTTAGGTCACGGAAGTAATTGTTTTTTTTTGTTGTTGTTGTTTGTTTTTTTTCGTTTTTTTCGTTTTTTTTTTTCGTTTTTTTTTTAATTATAAGACAGAAAATAAACTTATCTTCAGTGTTACGCAACAACATCAGAGAAACTAGTTGAATCAATGGGTTAACCTGAAATATATCATAATAGCTACAAAGTAAAAATTATGCTTCACATGATGTCAGTGGTTACCGTGAGGCCGTAGGGAGATGGTTAATGTTTTATTAGTTCGGCCTTGTGTCATACATAACCGATCTCCCAACAGCTTACAGGATTTATGCAGAATTATCAGATTATCATCAGGTTGGCATCAGAAGGTTGAAGATTGTGTCGAATATTGGATGTGTGGATTTGTGGAAGAATAAAAATATACATTTTGCATGTTAAAATAGAAACTTATTAATGAAAAGGATAACATGAATTGTAGAAGTTAATGTCCAATGAGAAACAAGTAATGAATTAAGGGTATCAAGAGTTGTAGAAATGTTCTTAGTAGTAATTTGTTGGAAAGAGTTTATGCGTATGCATATATGTATGTATGTATGTATGAGCGTTTGCTTGGCAGGAATGTCTTTGAATAGAGAAGAAGAAGTAAAATGAATCACTACACGAGAAAGAAGGAGAAAGAGAACAAAGTGCGACGTGACCTTATGTCTGAGTTGTGGTTGAAGTTTTTGCCTTGTCACATTTTAGCTTGTCGTCTCTCCTGCTTCCATGTGACTGTCTGGCTGACTCTGACCGAAGGCATTTATATATCTTTAGAGTTTTCGCACTGGATCGCGAAGACTTTATGGTTTTGCAAATTGCTTCTATCAGTCAAAAAAATTAATTTAACATCTACTCGCGAAATCCGGTTTCGACTTTTTCTTTAAGCACATGGTCAATCTTTTTTTCTATTTGGGAAAGACTAGGATTTCACACGTCATTGTGGATTTTTGTAAAAGTGAAGAAGAAAGTTGCTTTTAATTCTTAATTTCCTATCCATATTTTACATTATTTTACATTGTCAGATCCTCGTTCTTTGAACAATTCATTGGATCATCTTGCCTGTAGTGTCCAGTCATTTCTATTTTTCTCAGTCAACTTGCTGCCTTCACTTATTATGTGACTGACAATCTAGTCTTTGCCTGTTGATGTATCCCGTCTATCGTTTGTGGAACTCCCTTCCGGCTCCGTGCTTTCTAGCCAACTTTAATCTGCAAAAATTTAAATGCAATATCAATCGCTATCTACTGCCCGCATGAATACTCTTTTCTTTCCCCGCTCATTATTAATGTTTCGTCTTCTAATTCTTCTACACTTTGCAACCTCTTGCGTCTTAGTGGATTTACTGTTTTGCATGGAGCAAAACCGGTTAAAAAATATTGAACTTGATAAAGTTGTTTCTACTAGGCATTATTTTGTGACAGGATGGGTCACGACTGTAGTCGTACGGACAGTCAGCCATGTCTAGTACAAGGCCAATTCACAAACCTAGCCGACAATTCCCACAAATTAATAGAAAAGAATAACATGAATTGGTAGAAGTTTTAATGTTCAATGAGAAAACAGTAGTAATAGTGTAAGGAGTTAAGAGTATCAAGAGTTCGTAATAGTACTTGTGTGTATGAGTGTAGGAATCTCCTTGAAGTATTCACTCAGTTTTAAAGGGTTCCGTTCGATTATCAAATAATTAAAAAAAAGACAGCTGGATAAACGATGAAAAGGAAAAGAGGCGAGGGAGAAAAATAGAGATAATAATAAAAATCGTTTGACGTTTGTCAGGGAACAGGGTTAATACGTTCGTCATCTTCACCCTGGCGACAGGCAAACTTGCTCGTCTTTTTATTTTGTTTGCGGACGCTTGAATGGGACATTTGGCAATTCACTCCCGGATGTGATTCGGGCCTTTCCATTTGACGACGAACAAACTTCGCGTCGGCTCGCGAAAAGGTCCGTAAAAGAATTTGTTTCTGAGAATTGAAGATCATTTGAATTTTGTTTTTAGATGTTTCCTAGTTTTGCATTGGCCGAAAAACATTTCGCATCAAAGTGTGAAATTTCACGCGTTTTGTTTTGGATTCGCTTATGTGTGTGTTAAGCAAAGTTTGTAAATTCGAGCCTTTTTTTATTTCTAATAAAATCAATAAGTCGGTGCTTAGCATTTGAATTTTAAATCTAGATCTTGTTTTGTTCACTACAATTTCTTTTTAATTAATTTCATACAATTGCACATACATATAAGATGTCAGATTGTTATAGTTGAAGATTAAGCAATAATATCCGCAAAGCCTCCATCACCTTTCCAAACTACCTTCGCAGATCGTAAAAATGCCGCTGGCGAAAAAGCATTATTTTCTTTCGATTTTAGCGTCTGGGATAAGGATCCACTTGCGTTAAACTATTATTCAACAGCCAAAGTATTCATGCTCAATTTTTCCTGGTCAGTTTCTGGTAAATGTTCATTTTTTCGCTTTCTTTTGTCTCCCTTTTAATTGTAGGTGTTTTCACAAACAATTTTAAGATATACATTAAATAATTGATTGTATTCGATTAAAATTCCAGTAAAGATTATAAACATGGCTGCTATATTTAAGATGAAAATTTCTTAGGGTCGAAATCTCAAATTATGAAAACTCATTCTGTTTTTATTGTCGTTAATTTAGTTTTCTCACACTTAACTAGTAAAAGTTTTTCTTCTAGACAGAATAATTAAGTTTTTATCCTGGAAATCAATTCTGTTTGAAGAAACGCGGGCCCGCCGCTTGACAAAAAAAAAAAAAAAAATACGTTTTTTGTATTTGTTAACATGATATATTTCTGATACGTAACTGAAGCTAGCAGATCTAGTTTCGTAGAATTTTCACCGAGTATTCCTTAAATAGGTATTTAACATTTGCTCTATCAATTTGGTTTCCGTGGTCGAATTGGTAAAGTATAGGATATAAACACCTACATTTTACCACCAATAAAGAAGACACAGGCAAGTAAGAAATGCCCACAAATGAATCTTACTAAATTTTCACTATATACGAAAATATTTTTACAATCCGCACAAATAGAGCTCCAAATTATATAAGTGGTTTCTGGAATTTGAGTGGAAAGAACAAGTCCCGTGATGTGCTTTCTTCGACATTTGGGTGGTTGAACTCCAAATAAGGCCCTGGCTTAACACACGTTACTATGACAACGTGTCAGTCAGCGATAATCTTTCTTCATTGAAAACATCCAAACTTGTGACGAAAGTAAATCTACTCGCCTTTGTTCCCTGTATTTAAAATTAAAGGTACTGCTACCGCACGCAATCAGGCAGTAGTTACACACATGTTTTGAGCACTAGTACCACACACGCGCGTGCGCGCACACACACACACACACACACACACACACACACACACACATATATATATATAATTTATAAAAGATTTTAGATTACAATGGGTAAGCCATTGTAATAATCTAAAATCTTTTATACATTATATTACTCTGTTAAATTAAATAAATGTATTTAACATTGAGTTCTCTTGAGTTCGTCTCTATCGGAATTTACCTGGATTATATGCTAAGTGTGCTATGTTATATATATATATATATATATATATATATTAAAAAAGGATTAATTCAAAGATGTTGAATGGCCATTTCGATATGAAGATCCCCACGGGGAACGACACATCACCTCAGCAACAGAAAAAAACCTTTCAGAAACTGGAGAAAAATTAGTCTACTTTTCCTTTTTAAATAGATTGCAAAGAAATTAAAAAATAAATAATAAAACAAAATAAAATAAAATAAAAATAAAAATAAAGGGAAAGAAAAAGAAAAGGAAAAAGAAAAAGAAAAAGATAGAATAAAATCAAATAAATAAGAAAAGAAAAAAAAAATAAATAAGAAAAGAAAAAAATTGACATCGTCTGGGTTCGCAAAAAAAGGGGAGAATGTAACTAAAAATTAACAGACAGCCGTGTTAAATCGACGTTAGTTAAAGCAACACGGAAAAAAGGTGGTAAGAGAGATAAAAGAAGAAAGGGAGGGAAAAAGAAAGAAACTAAAGAAAAAAATTTTTTTAAAATATTACAGACGCTGGACAAATTCAAAAACCTAATTTCCCCAAAACGTTGAAGTATTAGAAAAAGGCCTTTACTTAAAAAGGCATAATTATTAATAAAAGGGAATAAAAAGATATAGGATTTAAAATAAAATTATTTTTTAAAAAATTAGGTCATTTGAAATTAAACTAAATAAAGACAACACTAGGTAAAAAAAAAAAAAAAAAAAAAGAATTACAATTATTATATATACATACCTATACAAGTACACACATACATACATATATATACACACACAATTTAACGAATAAGAATACATATATACATACACATACACACACATACATTCAATTTATTACACACTTATATACATATACATGTGCATACACACATATATATGTGTGTACACACCTATATAATTTTAATTTATTTAAGGGATTGTTATTATTATTAAAATGTTTATCGATTAATTTGAGAAAATACTTACCAATATTTATATTAGTTAGCTTACAATAAGGAGGGTTAAACCAAATTATCTTCCTTTTTCTACATTTTCGGGTGTTTTTAGTTTTTGATGATTCTGGGTTTATAGCAGGCTTATCATACTTTAACTTATTAACAAAACCGCTTTTCTGAAGGGCCTTATCGTAAATTTCTTTGCTTGCGTTGAAAATTTTTATATTGGAAGATAATTGGTTAATTCTATTATTTACTATCTTGGGTATTTGTCTTATAATATTCTTGGGGTGGTTGGATAAACTATTTGTATAGGTGGGAGAACTATTTTCTTTGAGAAAGGGTTGGTAGGAACCATTCTTTAAGTTAAGGGTAACAATCCCTTAAATAAAATTTTTAATAGATTCACCCTAAAAATTAGTTATTCTTGCACCTCAAATATAGATAATATAATTAATTCCCACAATAAACAAGTTTTAATGAACCTAAATAATACGGAAGCTAAATCCGGAATTGTCGACAAATGCAATTGTTATTCTGTGGATGCCTGCCCGGTGCAAGGCAAATGTAAATCCACCCATGTAATTTATGAAGCCCGCATTTCTCCATCTAATAACAAGGACAATTACCGGACCTATATTGACATGTCCGCGGGCTCTTTCAAACAGAGGCTTTATAATCACAGGTACTCGTTTTCGAACTCTAAACAGAGATTCCAGACGGCACTATCACGTAGGTTCTGGGAAATGAAGGAGGAAGGGCAGGACCCTATAATCAGCTGGAAATTAATAGGCTCAGCTTGTACTCCTAAAAGTTTTCGTGATAGGTGTCGTCTGTGTTTATTGGAGAAGATTCTGATTTTGAAGTATCCTCATCAGGACTTACTTTTGAACTTTAGAAGGGAATTTATAAACAAGTGCCGCCATAGGGCGGATTTTAAAATTTAACTTCTAATTTTTAATTTTTAAATTCTAAATTTTTCTATAATTTTTTAATAGTTTAAAGAAATTTTTAATTTTAATTTTAATTTTAATTTTTTTTTTTTTTTTTTTTTTTGTATATATGTATGTTTGTGTGTGGATGTGCATATTTGTATATATATGTATATATTTGTATTTATGTATGTGGGCTATATGTAATTTTGGAAAAAATTTTTTTTAGCTATTTAAATGCTCCTTTTCATAATATTCATTAATATGTATGTGTGAGTGCATATGGAATATATATATATATATATATATATATATATATATATATATATATATATATTGTGTGTGTGTGTGTGTGTGTGTGTGTGTGTGTGTGTGTGTATATGTGTGCATGTATGTGTACACATGTATATTATGTGTATATGAATTTTTTGTATATAGGTGTGTACACACATATGTGTGTATGCACATGTATATGTATATAAGTGTGTAATAAATTGAATGTATGTGTGTGTATGTGTATGTATATATGTATTCTTATTCGTTAAATTGTGTGTGTATATATATGTATGTATGTGTGTACTTGTATAGGTATGTATATATAATAATTGTAATTCTTTTTTTTTTTTTTTTTTTTTTTACCTAGTGTTGTCTTTATTTAGTTTAATTTCAAATGACCTAATTTTTTTAAAAATAATTTTATTTTAAATCCTATATCTTTTTATTCCCTTTTATTAATAATTATGCCTTTTAAGTAAAGGCCTTTTTCTAATACTTCAACGTTTTGGGGAAATTAGGTTTTTGAATTTGTCCAGCGTCTGTAATATTTAAAAAAAATTTTTTTCTTTAGTTTCTTTCTTTTTCCCTCCCTTTCTTCTTTTATCTCTCTTACCACCTTTTTTCCGTGTTGCTTTAACTAACGTCGATTTAACACGGCTGTCTGTTAATTTTTAGTTACATTCTCCCCTTTTTTTTGCGAACCCAGACGATGTCAATTTTTTTCTTTTCTTATTTATTTTTTTTTCTTTTCTTATTTATTTGATTTTATTCTATCTTTTTCTTTTTCTTTTTCCTTTTCTTTTTCTTTCCCTTTATTTTTATTTTTATTTTATTTTATTTTATTATTTATTTTTTAATTTCTTTGCAATCTATTTAAAAAGGAAAAGTAGACTAATTTTTCTCCAGTTTCTGAAAGGTTTTTTTCTGTTGCTGAGGTGATGTGTCGTTCCCCGTGGGGATCTTCATATCGAAATGGCCATTCAACATCTTTGAATTAATCCTTTTTTAATATATATTTGCTCTTTAATATTTTATTACATGGAGCTCTCTTCCTGTATCATTTTTTAATATTAAAATAAATTTTTAATATTAATTAGGATCGGTTTTTTGGAATTTACCTTCCTGCTTTTTTCCCTTGGATTGAAGTATCTGAATTAAAATATATATATATATATATATATATATATATATATATATATATAGGATGCAATGGATGAATTACGCAAAATGAAAATAACATTAACTCATTTGAACAAATATATTTACCAAAATTAGACAATATATCTTGAAATAGCAAAGTAAATTTTATTCAATAAAAATCCCCATTGGCTTCAACCAAGGCTACCAGATAACTTCAGAATCTCCTCCAACTCTTCTGGACAATCTTCTTGGCGAATGTTGCCATAATTCGTGCCTTCAATTCAGGTTTGGAGTTTCGAGGAGATTTGTAGGTCTCACGCTCACTTGCAACTTCATCATATTAATCAAGGGGGTTGCAGTCTGGGAGAGATAGGTGGCCAGGTAAAAGGGGTGGTGTAATAGCAGAAATTGTTATAGGGTCTTACAGTAGCCACCCTCTTGACGCAGGGCAGCACAACCTCCTAAAAACACTTGAAGAAGGTCTCCGTGTTATCTGAGACCCTGTAGGAAAATGAAAAGAGGTATAACGTCGCTATCACAAGTGATCATTCCAAACAGCATGATTTTAACTGGATATATCATTCAACTTTTTCCGAATCCTCGGCACTGTTCTCAAAATTGACACCCAAACACATTGAAATATTCGCATATGAGTTTCCGGAGTGAATGCCAAGCAGCACAGCATAACGTTTCTAAATTTTCTGGCGGAGTGAATACGTCATGGTGCTATTTTACTTACAAACGGTGCCCAGTTGACATTTATTATGCATTACAAAAATAAAAACAATAACTACAAGCAACACGCATGCGTGAAATTAAAAATAAAAAATAACGACGATTGAATTGACCCATCGCGCCTTGCACACACACACACACACGCGCGTGCACGCACGCACGCACACACACACACACACACACACACACACACACACACACACACACACACACACACACACACATATATCCGAAAGGAAGTGACTTAATGGTAAAATCCCAGAGGAGAACTTATTAATATTAATTATTAAAACTTAAATACTATAACTGATCAAGCAACAGAGCTCAATCTAGTTAAAATTATTTCTTTGAAGAGGTAATATATATATATATTACATATTTCCAGGATCGTATGGCCATTTCTACGAATGAAATTGTTTAATAGTCGATCTTAATTCTTAGGGAGATAGCTGATGAAGCAACTTTCACTCGTTGAGACGATATTGTAAAATTTGAATTGTTTTATAGATAGATAGATAGATAGATAGATAGATAGATAGATAGATATGAACAGACTGAGATAGATAGATAGATAGATAGATAGATAGATAGATAGATAGATAGATATCATACCATTGAGATAGATAGATAGATAGATAGATAGATAGATAGATAGATAGATAGATAGATAGATAGATAGATAGATAGATATGAACAGAACGAGATAGATACTAATATATATGGTGGGGCAAATCATAAAGGTTTATAAAATACACAGTTTTTTATAAGTGCTCACCACCACCTCACCACGAAAAGACCCCACATAACAGAGCGTTAAGTAATTGAGGTGGAATTATTGATTCAATAAAGCACACAAAATATTTCGTACTCGGAAGAAAAATGTTCAATTCTTCTAAATGAGTCTGAACAAAGTATTCAAAAATAATAATCCATGCAAACATAACCATATCCTACTATAATTTCATACACCAAAATGCAATCATCAGGAAGTCGGTAAATGTTTCATGCACCAAAATGCAATCATCAGGAAGTCGGTAAATTTTTCATACACCAAAATGCAATCATCAGAAAGTCGGTAAATGTTTCATACACCAAAATGCAATCATCAGGAAGTCGATAACTGTTTCATACACCAAAATGCAATCATCAGGAAGTCGGTAAATGTTTCATACACCAAAATGCAATCATCAGGAAGTCGGTAAAGGTTTCATACACCAAAATGCAATCATCAGGAAGTCGGTAAATGTTTCATGCACCAAAATGCAATCATCAGGAAGTCGGTAAATTTTTCATACACCAAAATGCAATCATCAGAAAGTCGGTAAATGTTTCATACACCAAAATGCAATCATCAGGAAGTCGGTAACTGTTTCATACACCAAAATGCAATCATCAGGAAGTCGGTAAATGTTTCATACACCAAAATGCAATCATCAGGAAGTCGGTAAATGTTTCATACACCAAAATGCAATCATCAGGAAGTCGGTAACTGTTTCCTACCATGAAATGCAAACATCATGAAGATGATAAATATTTCATAAACCTAATGGCAATCATCAGGAAGTCAGTAAATGTTTCATACACCAAAATGCAATCATCAGGAAGTCGGTAAATTTTTCTTACATCTTAAGGCAATCATCAGAAAGTCGGTAAATGTTTCATACACCAAAATGCAATCATCAGGAAGTCGGTAACTGTTTCATACACCAAAATGCAATCATCAGGAAGTCGGTAAATGTTTCATACACCAAAATGCAATCATCAGGAAGTCGGTAAATGTTTCATACACCAAAATGCAATCATCAGGAAGTCGGTAACTGTTTCCTACCATGAAATGCAAACATCATGAAGATGATAAATATTTCATAAACCTAATGGCAATCATCAGGAAGTCAGTAAATGTTTCATACACCAAAATGCAATCATCAGGAAGTCGGTAAATTTTTCTTACATCTTAAGGCAATCATCAGGAAGTCGGTAAATGTTTCATACACCAAAATGCAATCATCAGGAAGTCGGTAAATGTTTCCTACCATCAAATGCAAACATCATGAAGATGATAAATATTTCATAAACCTAATGGCAATCATCAGGAAGTCGGTAAATGTTTCATACACCAAAATGCAATCATCAGGAAGTCGGTAAATTTTTCTTACATCTTAAGGCAATCATCAGGAAGTCGGTAAATGTTTCATACACCAAAATGCAATCATCAGGAAGTCGGTAAATGTTTCATACACCAAAATGCAATCATCAGAAAGTCGGTAAATGTTTCATACACCAAAATGCAATCATCAGGAAGTCGGTAAATGTTTCATACACCAAAATGCAATCATCAGGAAGTCGGTAAATGTTTCATACACCAAAATGCAATCATCAGGAAGTCGGTAACTGTTTCATACACCAAAATGCAATCATCAGGAAGTCGGTAAATGTTTCCTATCATCAAATCCAAACATCATGAAGATGATAAATATTTCATAAACCTAATGGCAATCATCAGGAAGTCAGTAAATGTTTCATACACCAAAATGCAATCATCAGGAAGTCGGTAAATTTTTCTTACATCTTAAGACAATCATCAGGAAGTCGGTAAATGTTTCATACACCAAAATGCAATCATCAGGAAGTCGGTAAATTTTTCTTACATCTTAAGGCAATCATCAGGAAGTCGGTAAATGTTTCATACACCAAAATGCAATCATCAGGAAGTCGGTAAATTTTTCTTACATCTTAAGGCAATCATCAGAAAGTCGGTAAATGTTTCATACACCAAAATGCAATCATCAGGAAGTCGGTAACTGTTTCATACACCAAAATGCAATCATCAGGAAGTCGGTAAATGTTTCATACACCAAAATGCAATCATCAGGAAGTCGGTAAATGTTTCATACACCAAAATGCAATCATCAGGAAGTCGGTAACTGTTTCCTACCATGAAATGCAAACATCATGAAGATGATAAATATTTCATAAACCTAATGGCAATCATCAGGAAGTCAGTAAATGTTTCATACACCAAAATGCAATCATCAGGAAGTCGGTAAATGTTTCATACACCTAAAGGTAATAATCAGGACGACGGGAAATGTTTCATACACTAAAGGTAATAAATGAGGAAGACGGGAAATGTTTCATACCTGAAGATATGTGAAATGGGAAATAGAAATGTTTCACTTTTTCAAAGGTAATAATCAGGAAGACGAAATGTTCCCCACCTAAAGGTAAAAATCAGAGAGAGACGGGAAATGTTTCATACACCTAAAAGGTAATAATCAGGAGAGGGCGAATGTTTCACACTAAAGGTAATAATCAGGAAGACGGGAAATGTTTCACATGCCCACCTAAAGTTAATAATCAGGAGAAGATAGGGAAATGTTTCATACACCTAAGGTAATAATCAGGAAGACGAGAAATGTTTCATACACCTAAAGGTAATAATCAGGAAGACGAAATGTTTCATACACCTAAAGGTAATAATCAGGGAAGACAGGAAATGTTTCATACACCTAAAGGTAATAAAATCAAGGAGAAATGGGAAATGTTTCATACACCCAAAGGTAATAATCAGGAAGACGGGAAATGTTTCATACACCCAAAGGTAATAATCAGGAAGACAGGGAGAGATGTTTCCTTTTGCACCTAAAGGTAATAATCAGGAAGACAGGAAATGTTTCATCCACCTAAGAGTAATAATCAGGAAGACAGGAAATGTTTCATACACCTAAAGGTAAAAATCAGGAAGACGGGAAATGTTTCATCACACCTAAAGGTAATAATCAGGAAGACAGGAAATGTTTCATACACCTAAAGGTAATAATCAGGAAGACGGGAAATGTTTCATACACCCTAAAAGGAGTAAATAATCAGGAAGACGGGAAATGTTTCATACACCTAAAGAGTAATAATCAGGAAGACGGGAAAGTTCATGCACCTAAAGATAATAATCAGGAAGACGGGAAATGTTTCATACACCTAAAAGGTGAAAATCAGGAAGACGGGAAATGTTTCATACACCTAAAAGGTAATAATCAGGAAGACAGGAAATGTTTCATACACCTAAAGACAATAATCAGGAAGACAGGAAATGTTTCATACCTAAAAGTGATATGCATCCGTCTTTATTACACCTAAAGGTAATAATCAGGGAAGACAGGAAATGTTTCATACACCTAAAGAGACAATAAGTAGACAGGAAATGTTTTCATACACCTAAGGTAATAATCAGGAAGACAGAAATGTTTCACTTACCTAAAGGTAATAATCAGGAAGACAGGAAATGTTTCATACACTTAAAGGTAATAATCAGAGGGCAGGGAAATGTTTCATACACCTAAGGTAATAATCAGAGCAGGAAATGTTTTATACCTAAAGGTAATAATCAGGAAGACGGGAAATGTTTCTTTTACCTAAAGAGTAATAATCAGGAAGACCAAGGAAATGTTTTTCATACACACTAAAGGTAATAATCGGGAAGACGGGAAATGTTTCATACCCTAAGGTAAAAATCGGGAAGACGGGAAATGTTTCATGCCTAAAGGTAATAATCAGGAAGACGGAAATGTTTCACTAAAAGGTAATAATCAGGAAGACGGGAAATGTTTCATACACCTAAAGGTAATAATCAGGAAGACGGGAAATGTTTCATACACCTAAGAGTAATAATCAGGAAGACGGGAAATGTTTCATACACTAAAGGTAATAATCAGGAAGACAGGAAAGGTTTCATACACCTAAAGGTAAAAATCAGGAAGACAGGGATATGTTTCATACACCTAAAGGTAATAATCAGGAAGACGGGAAATGTTTCATACACCTAAAGATTACAATCAGGAAGACGGAAATATTTATACACCTAAAGATGCGTAATCAGGAAGACGGGAAATGTTTCATACACTTAAAAATAATAATCAGGAAGACGAATGTTTCTTACCACAAAGGTAATAATCAGGGGCAAATGTTTCGCCTTTACCTAAAGGTAATAATCGGAAGACGGGAAATGTTTCATACACCTAAAGGTAATAATCAGGAAGACGGGAAATGTTTCATACACACAAAGGTAATAAATCAGGAAGACGGGAAAGGTTTCATACACCTAAAGGTAAAAATCGGGAAGACGGAAATGTTACTTTTACCTAAAGGTAATAATCAGGAAGACGGGGAAATGTTTCATACACCTAAAGGTAATAATCAGGAAGACGGGAAATGTTTCCTTTACCTAAAAGGAGTAATAATCAGGAAGACAGGAAATGTTTCCTTTTTAAAGGGTAATAATCAGGAAGACAGGAAATGTTTCATACACCTAAGGTAATAATCAGGAAGACGAGGAAATGTTTCATACACCTAAAGGTAATAATCAGGAAGACAGGAAATGTTTCATACACCTAAAGGTAATAATCAGGAAGACGAAATGTTTCATACACCTAAAGGTAATAATCAGGAAGACAGGAAATGTTTCATACACCTAAAGGTAATAATCAGGAAGACAGGAAATGTTTCATACACCTAAAGAGTAATAATCAGGAAGACAGGAAATGTTCTTACCTAAGAGATAATAATCAGGAAGACAGGAAAGGTTTCATACACCTAAAGGTAAAAATCAGGAAGACGGGATATGTTTCATACACTAGTGTAATCAGGAAGACGGGAAATGTTTCATACACTAAATATTATAATCAGGAAGACGGGAAATGTTTCATACACCTAAAGGTAATAATCAGGAAGACGGGAAATGTTTCATACATGAGAGTAATAATCAGGAAGACGGGAAATGTTTCATACACTAAGGTAATAATCAAGGCAAGGGAAATGTTTCATACACCTAAAGGTAATAATCAGGAAGACAGGAAATGTTTCATACACCTAAAAGGTAATAATCAGGAAGACGGGGAAATGTTTCCTTGCACACAAAAGAGTAATAATCAGGAAGACGGAAGGATTTCATACCTAAAGGTAAAAATCAGGAAGACGGAAATGTTTCATACACCTAAGGTAATAATCAGGAAGACGGGAAATGTTTCATACACCTAAAGGTAATAATCAGGAAGACGGAAATGTTTCACATACCACTAAAGGTAATAATCAGGAAGACAGGAAATGTTTCATACACCTAAAGGTAATAATCAGGAAGACGGGAAATGTTTCATACACCTAAAGGTAATAATCAGGAAGACGGGAAATGTTTCATACACCTAAAGGTAATAATCAGGAAGACAGGAAATGTTTCATACACCCTAAAGGTAATAATCAGGAAGACAGGAAATGTTTCATACACCTAAGGTAATAATCAAGGGAAGACAGGAAATGTTTCATACACCTAAAGGTAATAATCAGGAAGACGGGAAATGTTTCATCACACCTAAAGGTAATAATCCAGAAGACGAAATGTTTCATACACCTAAAGGTAATAATCAGGAAGACGGGAAATGTTTCATACACACTAAAGGTAATAATCAGGAAGACGGGAAATGTTTCATACACCTAAAGGTAATAATCAGGAAGACGGAAATGTTTCATACACCTAAAGGTAAAAATCAGGAAGACAGGAAATGTTTCATACACCTAAAGGTAATAATCAAGGAAGACGGGAAATGTTTCATACACCTAAAGGTAATAATCAGGAAGACAGGAAATGTTTCATACACCTAAAGGTAATAATCAGGAAGACAGGAAATGTTTCATACCTAAGAGTAATAATCAGGAAGACAGGGAAATGTTCATACACCTAAAGGTAATAATCAGGAAGACGGGAAGTAACAGCCCACCTAAGGTAATAATCAGGAAGACAGGAAATGTTTCATACCTAAAAGGTAATAATCAGGAAGACAGGAAATGTTTCATACACCTAAAGGCAATAATCGAAACGGGAAAATGTTTCATACACCTAAAGGTAATAATCAGGAAGGCAGGAAATGTTCATACACCTAAAGGTAATAATCAGGAAGACGGGAAATGTTTCATACCACCTAAAGGTAAAAATCAGGAAGACGGGATATGTTTCATACACCTAAAGGTAATAATCAGGAAGACGGGAAATGTTTCATACACCTAAAGGTAATAATCAGGAAGACGGGAAATGTTTCATACACCTAAAGGTAATAATCAGGAAGACAGGAAATGTTTCATACACCTAAAGGTAATAATCAGGAAGACGGGAAATGTTTCATACACCTGCATGCAATCATAAGGAAGTCGGTAAAACTTTCATACACCTAAATGCCAACATAAGGATTCGGTAAATATTTTATACACCTAAATGCAATCATCAGGAAATCGGTAATTGTTTCATACACTTAAAGAAAATCATCAGGAAGCCGGTAAATATTTCCTACTCCTAAATGCTAACATCATGAATATAATAAATATTTCATGAACCTAATGGCAATTATCAGGAAGTTGGTAAATGTTTTATTCACGGAAATGGAATCATCAGGAAGGCGGTAAATGTTCATTCACCTACAGGCAATCATCAGAAAATCAGTAAATGTTTCATTCACCTTTAAGGCAACATCAAGAAGTCGGTAAATGTTTCATACAGCAAATTGCAATCATCTGGAAGTCGGTAAATATTTCTTAAATCTAAAGGCAATCATCAGGAAATCGGTAAAATCTCATGCACGTAAATGCAATCATCAAAAAGTTGGTAGATGTTATATACACCTAACTGCAATGATCAGGAAATCGGTAAATATTTCATACACCTAAATGCAATCAACAGGAAATCGGTAAAATTTTGATACATCTAAATGCAATCATCAGGAAGTCGGTAAACGTTTCATACACGTAAATGCAAACATAAGGATTCGGTAAATATTTTAAACACCGCAAGACAATCATCAGGAAGTCGGTAAATGTTTCCTACCACCAAATGCAAACATCATGAAGATGTTAAATATTTCATAAACCTAATGGGAATTATCAAGAAGTCGGTAAATGATTCATACACCTAAACGCAATCATCAGAAAGTCGGTAAATTTTCATAAACCTAAATGCAATCATCAAGATGTCGGTAAATTATTCATACAGCATTAAATCAATCATCAAAAATCGGTAAATTATTCTATCATCTAAAGGCACTCATCAGGAAATCGGTAAATGTTTCATACAAGAAACTGCAACCATAAGGATTCGGTAAATGTTTTATACGCCTAAAGGCAATCATCAGGAAATCTGTAAATGCTTCATACACCTAAATGCAATGATCAGGAAATCAGTAAATGTTTCATACACCAAACGGCAATCATCAGGAAGTTTAGTAAATGTTTTATTCACAAAAATGCAATCATCAGGAAGGCGGTAAATGTTTCATACACCAAAATGCAATCATCAGGAAATCGGTAACTGTTTCATACACATAAAGGCTATCATCCGGAAATTGTTAAATATTTCATACACCTAAATGTAATCAACTGTACGTCGGTGAGTGTTTCATACACCAAATGCAATAATCAGGGAGAGGGTAAATATTTCATACGTCTAAATGCAATCAACAGGAAATCGGTAAAAGTTTCACACACCTAAATGAAAACATAAAGAATCGGTAAATGTTTCATACACCTAAATGCAATCATCAGGCAATCGGTAAGTATATCATATGCTTCAAGACAATCATCAAGAAGTCGGTAAATGTGTCCTACTCGCAAATCCTAACATCATAAATATGATAAATATTTCATAAACCTAATGGCAATTATCATGAAATTGGTAAAGGATACATACACCTTAAGGCAATCATCATAAAATTGGTAAAGGTTTCATACACCTAAATGAAATCATCAGGATGTAGGTAAATGTTTTATTCACATACATGCAATCTTCAGGAAGTCGATAAATGTTTCATACACTTAAATGCAATCATCAGGAGGTCGGTAAATGTTTCATACACCTATCGGCTATCATCAGGAAGTCGGTTTTATTCACATAAATGCAAACATCAAAACTCGGTAAATTTTCTTATACCTAAATGAAATCATCGTGAAATCGGGTAATGTTTCATATACCTAAATGCAATCATCAGGATGTAGGTAAATGTTTTATTCACATAAATGCAATCACCAGGAAATCATACACTTAGAGGCAATCACTAGGAAGTTGGTAAATGTTTTATTCACATAAATGCAATCATCAGGAAGTCGGTAAATTTTTCATACACCTAAATCCGATCGTCAGGAAATGAGTAAATGTTTTATACACCTAAATACAACCATCAGGAAGTCGGTAGATGTTTCATACATCTAAAGGCAATCATCGGAAAATAGGTAAACGTTTCATACACCTAAATGCAATCATCTAGAACTCAGTAAATATTTCACGCACCTAAATGCAATCATCAGAAAATCCTTAAGTGTTTCATACAGCTACAAGCACTCATCAAAAAATCGGTTTCATACCTAAATCTAATCATCAGTAAGTCGGTAAAAGTTTCAAACACCTAAAGGCAATCATTACGAAGACGGTAAGTGTTTCATACACCTAAATGCAATCATCAAGATATCGGTGAATATTTCATACGCCTAAATGCTGTCATCAGGAAATTAGTAAATGTTTCATACACCTCAATGCAATTACGAGGCAATCCGTAAATGTTTCATACAGCTAAATGCAATCATCAAGATATCAGTAAATGTTTCATACACCTTAAGACAATCATGAGAAAATCGGTAAAGTTTTCATACACGTAAATGCAATCATGATGAAGTAGGTAAATGTTTTATTCACATAAATGCAATCATCAGGAAGTCGATAAATGTTTCATGAACTTAAATGCAATCATCAGTAAGTCGGTGAATGTTTCAAACAGATAAATGCTGTCTTCATGAAATCGTTAAATGTGTCATACACCTAAATGTAATCACCAGTAAATCAGTAACTGTTTCATATACGTAAAGGCAATCACCAGGAAGACGTTTAGTGTTTCATACACCTAATGCAAACATCACGAAGTCGGGAAATGTTTCATACATCTAAATGCAATCATCAGGAAGTCAGTAAATGTTGCATACAGCTAAATGCAATTAACATGAAGTCTGTAAATATTTCATAATCTTAAATGCAATCATCAGGAAGTTGTTAAATGTTTGATACATCTAAAGGCAATCATCGGGAAGTTGGTAAATGTTTCACACTTCTGAATGCCATCATCAGGAAATAGGTAACTATTTCATACACCTAAATGCAATCATCAGGATGTCCGCAAATGTTTCGTACACCTAAAGGCAATCCTCACGAAGTCGTTAAATGTTTCATACACCTAAATGCAATCATCATGAAATCGGTAACTGTTTCATACACCTAAATGCCCTCATCATGGAATAGGTAACTTTTTTATACACCAAAATGCAATCATCAGGAAATCAGTAAAAGTTTCATACACCTAAATGCAATCATCAGGAAGTCGGTAAATGTTTCATAAGCCTAAATGCAATCATCATGGAATAGGTAACTTTTTCATACACCTAAATGCAATCATCAGGAAATCAGTAAAAGTTTCATACACCTAAATGTAATCATCAAGGATTTGGGAAATTTTTAATACACCTAAAGCAATCATCAGGCACTCTGTAAATGTTTCATACACCTAAATTCAATCATCACGAAATCAATAACTGTTTCATACACCTAAATGCAATCATCAGCATGTCGGTAAATGTTTCATACACCTAAATGCAATCATCAGGCAAACGGTAAATATTTCATGCACCAAAATGCAATCATCAGGAAATCGGTTAATATTTCATGCACCTAAATGCAATCATCAGGAAATCGGTAAATGTTTCATACATCCAAATGCAATCATCAGGAAGACGGTAAATATTTTATACACCTAAATGCAATCATCAGGAAATCGGTAAATGTTTCATACACCTAAAGGCAATTATCAAAATGTTGGTAAGTGTTTCATACGCCTCAATGCAATCATGAAGATGTCTGTAAATATTTCGTACACCTCAATGCAATCATCATGATGTTGTGAAATGTTAATACGAAATTAATTGTTACTTATTACCGTGCTGTTTTTTGTTTGCATTAGCATTGCGCAGTTTTTTTCTGTACTTGGAAAATTATTCCCGCTTTTTTTCTTTCTTTTTTTCGATTGGCGTTTTCTTTCACATTTTGACCATTTATGGTGACCCTCCCCCTGGGTGAGTTCTAGTTGGTGTTAACTCCGACAAATTTCTACTATCTTAAGCTTCGCCAGGTAGATAAGTAGGCTTTAATTTAGTATAAACATTTACCAAATTCCTAACCGTCGCCTTTAGATGTATGAAACTATAGGAAATGTCGGTCATGTTTGTGTTACATATTATCATTAATGAATATTATGTTCTGCCTCCTTTAATTGAACACTTTTCTTCCAGTACGAGATATTTTGTGTGCTCTAGTGTGTGCGTGCGTACGCGTGTGTGTGTGTGTGTGTGTGTGTGTGTGCGCGTGCGTACGTGTGTGTGTGTGTGTGTGCGCGCACGCGCACGTGCACTGGTATAATCTTATTATGACCAGAAACTAAGTAATTAAACAATCAATAATGGTAGACTTTGAAAAATCAGTAGCTACTCTAGCATCTATGCATCGCTCATTCAGTAATGAATTAGTGCACTCTGGTTACTGGTGTATGATACATCATTCACTAAAAGTCTGCCTTTTTCTACTGAGCGCCGACTGACGCCAATTCTGTAGGGTTTCAATCCTTGGTTAAAAGCAATCGGATGTCTAACTGTATTGATGAGCTGTGATAAAGCGAAACAGATCTGTCTACGGATGATTATATGTTAGTGTGTCTAGACAGCAATTTTTTTTTTAAGCACGTCAGATTAATTATTCATTAAAAACCTTAAGCCGTCACTTAATAGAATCAGCTATGAATACTGTAGTAACGTTCTAAATGTTTGTATAAAGAACATTTTCTTCATGCTTTAACTCGTGTATGACCATAAAATTGCAACATTAAAAAGTTCCATTTTCGATAATCTTCACGTTATAATGAACGCTAAACAATTTGTCAACCGTTACATTTGAAGCAAGAAAAAAAATTTACAGTAATTTTTAGCAACACAATTTTGCGGTTATTTCTGTTACCACATCTCACACGCTTGAAGATGATCTCGGAAGGAGATTGAAAGTACTTGGGTTGTGGTGATACCGACCGAACAAAAGCGATGAACCGGATGTGTGCTCTCTCACAACTAAAAAGCAAATGAATAAAAATCGTCGTGAGCATCCGAGTTCGCGCAGATGTTCCGGTTGAAAAATAAAAATTAATCAAATATCAAATTACCATTTTTTATTTACCAGCCGATGGGAAGCCCGGAATCAAACAAGGATGAAATTCGAAACGACCTGCGTTTTGATCCAGAAAAAAAAAAAAAGCCGTGACAAAAGGCACCCAGACAGATAGGCACAGACCAGAGGAGAAGAGTGTAACTAATCCCCTTGACCTACGTCGAGCGGCTACTATGTTTGCCTCTTTCTTCCTCCCCTGTTCTCAAAGTACTAACTGACCTTTTCAAAGACATTCCACAAACCAACTTGCTGACCTAATGACCTTAGAAACGGCAACTTGATAATGAACATTAATCATACTACCAAGCTTTTTAACTTTCAGCGTTATATCTTCCTTGAACGTTCTTTTATCATTTTCAGCTTATTATTTTGCCATGAACTCTCTCTAACTTCCGTTGGACCTTTATTTCAAGTATTGTTTTAATTGTAAAACATAATTGCTTTGTACATATATATATATAAATGTTATTTTATACTCTAATTGCCTTTCTTTTTATGAATTATAGTGGGCTATATTCCCACAAGGCCAAAATTCTGTTAACTTGCTACGGAATCCTACTACAGCTAGAAAAGGAATAAGAGATACCCACTATAGGGTACATTGAGAAATGAATAATAGAATCAACTGTCAAATTTACAGCTCATTTCTTACATCTTTCAATTATAATACACGAAAGATTATCCGTGAGTATAAACGGATTTTATTAAAAATAAACAGACACAATGTTTGCAATTTATCTAATCTGACAATATATCAATATATATATATATATATATATATATATATATATATATATATATGTTGTCAGATTAATGCAATTTATTTTTGTTTAATCATTAATATAAGTATCATATTGCGCTCCAAGTTTTTCAACCATAGGTAAAATAGATGAATATATCGATATTAGATATCAGATTCAACAGATAAAAAATCTTTTTAAAATTCTGTTTTCAAAAAGTCAGCTAACGAGCAGAGATGAAGTAGAAAAAAACTAAGTATGGAACCATTTTAAAAATATTAGAAATTAAATATTACCTGCGCCAACTAGAACCCTATCGAGATTTAAAGTATAAAACGTGTTCACCAAGCGCCCTTACCCACACTATGCAATATTTGTACAAGAAAGTGTTAGTGTTAATCCCTGGCGGCTGAGGCGTCTCCAAGAGAGGAAATGCTGGGGGAGCTGAAGCAATGTTTGCTCTTAATCCCATGTTCGCATGGGACACCCACTTTTAAACCTTGTGCCATGTTCCGTTCCACGTGAATAAATATCAGCTCGAATAATATCAGTAAAAATGAGTGTCTTATTTATGTAGGAATTAGCACTTTTGCCTAAGATCAGAATATCTGTTCTTACGTGCTTAATACAATATGGGGAGTCTTAATAAGTGATAGGGTCGGAATTTTCTCAATTTGCAATAAACGGGAGTCGGGTAATAAGGAGGAAGTCGGAAAATCATTTAAAGGGTCAAAAAGTGTGAAGTTAATAAACGGTGTAGTTTAATAAGCTCTGTGGGAAGTCGGAAAATTTCTTAATGAAAATAATCGACACCGTCTCTTGGGCACCTAAGTGTACGGGCTCTGCCT